>JARYGA010025437.1:600000-1048372 GCA_030545235.1 Helianthus tuberosus | reverse complement strand
AGTGATTATTAATAATAGCATCTCCGTCATTGTCATTCACTGATGAAGATGAAGGCGACATGGCGGTGGTATTCAGATGGAGGTTTGCAGATCTAGATGATGATGATGGAGGCTTAGGATTCTATATATAATAAAAATAATAATAAAAATAAATATATGGTAAGATTACCAAAATGCCCTTACACATAATGGTCAAACTACCGTTGACTGAGCTTAGGGGGTAAGGTTGCGACATAAGGGTGAACAGTGGGGGTAAAATTGCAATTATTTCCTTAGGGGGGTAAGAGTGCCAATGGCCCCTAACCTCAGGGGGTAAAATTGCAATTTACTCTATATATATATATATTTTTAAGTCATACGGAAAACCGAACTTGTTACTAAAACAAAGGGTTAAAAATAAAAAGGTTTTGGTAGGTGAAAGGGTTTTTGGTTTGGGTTAAGAAATGAAAAGGTTTAGGCTCAAAGGGGTTAACTAGGGGGATTTTGGGTAGGTGGTAAAAAAAATAATGGTGTAGAAATAAAAAGGGATAGTCCTAATATCTCTATCATATACTTACTCGGGTTTAAGTTGGTAAGGACCGGGAATGTATCGTCATGGCAAGTTCTAGAGTCGTAAGAACCAAGCGGCTATTCACACAAGAAACGAAAAATGAGCATTTAATTTAAAGATATAGATTTGTATGCTCAAAAAAGGCTCAAAACTCACTTTTGTGGGAATGGGTTTTTATGTGATCAAGTATATATAATTAAATTTTAACTAAGCTTGTCATGCCTTTTCATAATTTTCTGTTGTTGGTTCTTTTTATCACGACGCTATCGGTTGTAAATTCGTAAAAATATAACCTTTTTAGAATTTTGAAATTCCCAAATTAAACCTAGACAAGTAAAAAAAATGAAAATTTTTGAAAAAATTTGGGGTGATAAGCGGTTCCAATAGAGTTTTGTGTAAGGCTTGTTATTAGGACTTTCAAGATTCAAGGTTTTAGCATCCCCCCCCCCCCCCCACACACTTAAATTACACATTGTCCTCAATGTGTCCCAAAAATAAGTTTTTAGGTTGATTGAATGTGTAAAAGGTGTGAATTAAGCAAAAAATTTGGGTTACTAGGTGCTGAACACGGCCCCGTGTTATCCCGGGCACGGCCCCGTGTTCAAGTGCCAGTAACAAAAAATTAAACAAAAGAAACAGAAGTCTGGACACGGTGGCGTGTTGGGTGTAGGGCTGTTCACGAGCCAAGCCGAACCGAGCGGACCTTTGCTCGTGCTTGGCTCGTTTTCAAATCGAACCGAGTGGAGCGGCTCATTTAGAACCGAGCCTCAAATCAAGCGAGCATTTTTCGAGCGGGTAAAAATTCCGAGCGAGGCGTCGAGCGAAAGTTCGAGCGATTTGGACAACCGTGTCGCCCCAATTTAAATTTGCTGAGAGTGATAGTGACAATGTTGGGTAGCAAGTTTCTATGTCTTTAAAAAGCACACATTTCATGGCATAATATTTTTCTTATGAATAACAATGTTGTGGCCGACGAGGCGATAATTTATGATTATATTGCACGAAAAATTACGGTGAGAATAGGAGGCAATTGACTTAGGGTAACGACATGAAACATTGAGGCGATGAGCAGGCTATCATTTATCGGTTTATGGTTTAACTTTTAGATTTGATATTAATTTTTTTATCGGCCTGGTTGGGCTAGTACGTATAGATATAGTTGTAAATTTGTATATAATGGACCAAAAATCTAATAGAGTGGTACATATAAAACTCTAAATTTAATTTATATTTAAGTATATACGTATGTGTAATGTGTGTATATATATGTATAATTTATATTTGTGTATATATATGTGTGTGTATATACATGTTTATTATATATGTAAGTGTATATGTATATATACTAATTAAAAATAATAATTCGAGCCGAACCGAGCCGAGCGGACCTTTGCTCATGCTTGGCTCGTTTACAAACCGAACCGAGCAGAGCGGCTCGTTTACAACCGAGCGTCAAATCGAACGAGCATTTTCCGAGCAATTTCCGAACGAGCGTCGAGCGAGCGACGAGCGGCGAGCAATTTGAACGGCCCTAGTTGGGTGGACACGACCCGTGTCCAGTTACCTGAACTGGGTCTTTTCTGCAGACTGTGCAGCACCGGGCCATGCTGGGTGGACACGGCCCGTGCCGAACTTACTGTTAACGAAGAAAGTCGTCGGACGGTTCTGTTTTCCTACATGGGGTGCTGGTCCAAGTTTTCCCTTGTATTCTTTGCCATCCCGAGTGTGTTTTATTCATTTCAACACCATCCAAACACCAAATTAACAAAAACCATCATTCATTAAGTCATAGAGAGAATTACATACTAGTCCTAAAAAATTTAAAAACAAAGCAGAAAATAAAAGTTAAAAGTCCTAAATTAGATAGGTCAAGTAATACGTAAAATCATCCTAAGGAACTCTACTATAATAAGAAGCAAAATTCCGGAAATAGTTCTCCGGTTTCTAAAAGTCTTGAAGAACTCCAAGCCGAGCGGTTTCCCTTAGATGTTGCTAGAGCCATTTTTCTATCTCCCTCGGGAGAAGGGAGGCGGCTTCATGTTCCTTAACATCTTGTGGAGGGGGAGCGACACCAATCGGAATCCCTTGTAGTATGTCTCGAGGGGGCTCCGGATGTAAGGTGTATCACTCGGCTGGAATGATGACTTCCGGTACCACATTCCATGCCCTTTGGGTGATAATTGGCACCAAAGGAGGAGAGGCGAGAATGTTCAACCTTTGGTGCAAAAGGGTGACTTCCTGGAGACAACCTTCTAGTCCCACCGTTAGATGATTAATACGGTCTACCAATGCTTCTTCTACCCCCGTCATCTCATCAATGGCTTCTCTTAGAGCGTAAACATAGTTCACAAGAGAGTCTTCAACCGTTGATGATCTTCTCCCCTGCCAGTTGTTTCTAGAATGCGACGAAGAGTTTCTGCTTGTTCTGCTTGCCATTATGAGAAAACATACCGCAAAGAGTTCAATTTTATGGGACCAATACCTCGAACACGGCCCCGTGTTCAACGAACACGGCCCCGTGTTCAACGAACACGACCCCGTGTTCAGATATCTGTAAGATTTAGGGACAAGGAATCTTGGGGCTTTTAAATTGTTTTCGTGATTTTTAAAGCATTTTTTAACAGAAACAACTTAAAACATTGTTATAGAACTTATTATTAACAAGATTCCATGTATATAAATCTAACAAACATCTCAACAAAGCTTGAAATTATGGAAGTTTCAAGCTCTAATGGACAAGGAAAGAAAAATTGAAGAAGATGATAGTTGATAAAAGAGGAAAGGACAAGAAGATAGTTGAGAAACTTCTTTTAGAAAATACCTAGGATGGTATGTGAGAGTATTCCCCAAATCTCAGTCCCTGGAATGGTTCAAATGTGCAGGATTCTTGGCTGCATTTATAGAAAACGACAGTACGTTACGCATGGCCCCGTGTCGGCTGCACACGGCCCCGTGTGCAGATGGAATTTTTGTCCGTATTCTGACAAAATCAGAAGGGAATCTTTGGGTGGACACGGGGGCGTGCTGACCTGGACACGGCCCCGTGTCTAGAAGCTGTCTATGAAGTTTTATCTATTTTCAAGGAACTTTTCCGGATCGGGTGGTTCCTTACTGGATGGAACAACCCCAAAGTGCCTAAGATACCATAGTTGATCTAGATTGAGACGAGAACGCAAGAGGTTGTCGGTGAGGGTGATTCCTATGCTATATGTAGGTGGACAAGTCCAACCCTTTCCCGGGCTCTCGTTAAAGAAGGTGTATGCCGAATCGCTCAGGTCTATGTATGCATCGAACGAAGTCGATGGGGAGTCCTTCACGGAACAATCGGCACAGGGACGACTATCGCTCAAGTCCTCACTAGAGTTAGAAGTATCGTCGGAAACAACGAAGTTGTTTGAATGCGGTTCCAACACTTCTTCTTGGTTATCATCTTGAGATAAATTATTGAAATCTATCCTAAGTTCTTTTAACCAATTAAGAATTATATCTTCTAATTGAAATAGTTCATCAAGAAGCATTTATCCTAGAAAATCTGGTTGGCAGCATTCGAGGGAGAGATAGGGATTATTTTTACTTTCGCCCCTCTTAAGGATACAAGGAAACGATGGGTCTATATAGTGGGGCTTAAAATTTAGAAAATAACATTCTAATTCCTTATGGTTACCACCACATAATTGACACCACGTACCATAAGAGTGCCGAAAGTAAAAATTATCAGTATCACTCATGTTTGTGTTATAATTTACCAACCGTCGGGATCTTACGGTTCTGTTTTCAGTAACTGAATCTTGGGCACGGGGGCGTGTTGAGTGGGCACGGCCCCGTGTTCAGCTTACTGTCTGACTTAAAACAGGATTGCCCGTTCCAATGATTGGGCACGGGGCGTGTTCAGCAGGCACGACCCGTGCTAAGTTCTGCAGAAGCTGAAAAATTAAAAAAAATCCTAAAAAAAAATAGAAAAATAAGAAAAACAATTAGGCCGCTGATTCCTAACTTTCTTAAAATCCTTTTGTCCCCGGCAACGGCTCCAAAAACTTGATGTGCGTGAGTGTTATTAGTTTTTAATGTATTTATTAAGCCCTTTTCAACACTTTTTAGCCAAGTTTTAAATTTATAAAACATGATATTTACTAACACTAAACACACATATGGGCAAGTGCACCCATCGTGAGCGTAGTATAGTGTTGGTAAGATACCGAGGTCGTCCAAGGACGCAAGAGCTTTTAGTACCGGTTTATCCTCAACGTCTAATCAAATCAAAAAGTTAGAAAAATGTTCTTTTAAACTAAGAAAAATAAAAACTAACTAAAATGCTGAAAAAATAAAAATAAAAACAGATAGACAAGATGAATCACTTGGTTCCGACTCGTGTTTAGTGTAACCTTTGATTATTTCGGCACTTTTGCACTTATTTAAGAGATTATCTTAGTTATTGTAGTAGGCCCCTCTTTTGAAGGTGACGTTACCCTAACCCAGTAGTTTGAGTCAGCAAGGATACAATCCTAAAGGGTCGGATTATTGAAAGATAATGAATTAAGTTATTAATGCAAATTATGGTAGGCCCCTCTTTTGGAGGTGACGTTACCCTCGACTAAGTTGTCTGAGTTAGCAAGGATACAGTCCGAAGTAGCCGGGTTACAGTATTAATAGTAGTTAACTTATGAGGGGATCAAAGAGTTTGGACCCCCGCCATCCAATACCGTTAAGTATTGAAGGAGGTCCTACTAAATTTGACCCAGGTCCCTTGCAGGATCTCTAAAGGCTGAACAACGGCAAGACTCTTAACAAACCGTTCCCTTAACCCCTGACCAGGTTGCCAACATACCTCCATATAGACCGTGGAGATATGAATGGTGAAAATCTTTTATTTTATATAGACAGTAAAATAATGTCAAGACACCACGGACAAACGATAAGAAAGAATCACCTTCAACATAAGAAACTAGTTATTAAAGTCATTAATACAAAACCAATTAAAAAGTGCGAAAAGATTAAAAATAAAAAGTATTACACTCGCCACTTGTCTTCACCAAGTGATGTAAGAGACTTAGGCAAACATGGCCTTGATTGTCAAGAACTCTTACGATCAATCTTGGATCCCGATACGACTCACACACTCTATGATGGACAATGGATGATGGTGGTGGATGATGGTGTTATGGTGGTGGTGGGTGGTGGGTGAAGTGTGAGAGAGGTGGTGTGCCAAGGGATGGTTTGAGCTTGAGCCAAGCACTCCTATTTATAGGCTGAACAGAAGCTCGGGCACGACCCCGTGTCCAGTGGGCACGGCCCCGTGTCCACATCATTCTCTTTCTTCATTTATTGCAGCTTGTCTTTATTAGTTGACCACGCCCCCATGTCCGCTGAGCACGACCCCGTGTGCAGAAGCATATCTGTACTATGAAGATTTGCCTAGATTCTGTGAATCTTATAGTTGACCACGGCCCCGTTCCCGCTGAGCACGGCCCCGTGATGGGCAATAGAAGATTTTACCACTTTGTCTTTTCTGCTGACACTTGGGCACGCCCCCGTGCTGGTTGAGCACGGGGCGTGTTCAGTCTTCTGTCTTCTTGTTTTGCTTGGGAAGCTGTTGTCGTGGGGTCGGGCATGTCACGTTTGTTCCGTTTCTTGTATTTATGTTAGATTTTGCTGTCTTTTTGCTTCTTTTGTTAATTTGAGCTCAGTTAATCCTGAAAATACAAAAGGAAGACAAAAGTACACTTTTTTCCAACATTAGTACTAAAAAAAGGTTAGTTTTATGCCAAAATTGATGTAATTTATATGTTGAATTTTGCACACATCAATTTATAACTCAATTTCATGTATTCAAGCAAAATAACTACCTTAAGTTTGGTTTTAGCTATTAAGCGAAATTAAAAGAATAAAACCAAAAGCTATCTATCTAACCGAAAAAACGAAATCGATTAACCGAAAACCGATTGATTAATAAAATAGACTAATCGATGACGACGGTTTCGGTTGAGGATAATAACCGAACAATGCACGCCCTGGCAGTGTATGTGTTTCCCATCGCATCACGCAAAGACCCTTCTATATGAAACCAAATCGAAATCAACCAAAAACTAAATTAATTGAAAAACTGATTAACTCGAAACCTGAATTAACACAAAACCGGTTATCGATTTTTTTGTACCATCGTTGAACCAAATTAACCGAACCGAAACATTCATATTTTCATATAAATGTTAGCGTTTATACATTCAGTTCATGTATTTCATATTTATACCTCTATTTTAATTATTTATACCACCATTTCACGTATTTATACACATTTAATGTATTTATACCCCAATTTCATGCATTTCCAAGCAAAAGTTTTAGTCAAAGTTTGGTTTTAGTTATTAACCTAAACACACATATGGGCAAGTGCACCCATCGTGAGCGTAGTATAGTGTTTGTAAGATACCGAGGTCGTCCATGGACACAAGAGCTTTTAGTACCGGTGTATACTCAACGTCTAATCAAATCAAAAAGTTAGAAATTTTTTTTTAAACTAAGAAAAATAAAAACTAACTAAAATGATGAAAAATAAAAATAAAAACAGATAGACAAGATGAATCACTTGGTTCCGACTCGTGTATAGTGTAACCTTTGATTATTTCCGCACTTTTGCACTTATTTAAGAGATCATCTTAGTTATTGTAGTAGGCCACTCTTTTGAAGGTGACGTTACCCTCAACCCAGTAGTTTGAGTCAGCAAGCATACAATCCTATAGGGTCGGGTTATTGAAAGATAATGAATTAAGTTATTAATGCAAATTATGGTAGGCCCCTCTTTTGGAGGTGACGTTACCCTCGACTAAGTAGTCTGAGTCAGCAAGGATACAGTCCTAAGTAGCCGGGTTACAGTATTTATAGTAGTTAACTTATGAGGGGATCAAAGAGTTTGGACCCCCGCATCCAATACCATTAAGTATTGAAGGAGGTCCTACTAAATTTGACCCAGGTCCCTTGCAGGATCTCTAAACGCTGAACAACGGCAAGACTCTTACCAAACCGTTCCCTTAACCCCCGACCAGGTAGCCAACATACCTCCATATAGACCGTGGAGATATGAATGGTGAAAATTTTTTTATTTTATATAGACAGTAAAATAATGTCAAGACACCACGGACAAACGATAAGGAAGAATCACCTTCAACATAAGAAACTAGTTATTAAAGTCATTAATACAAAACCAATTAAAAAGTGCGAAAAGATTAAAAATAAAAAGTATTACACTAGACACTTGTCTTCACCAAGTGATGTAAGATACTTAGGCAAACATGGCCTTGATTGTCAAGAACTCTTACGATCAATCTTGGATCCCGAGACGACTCACACACTCTATGATGGAAAATGGATGATGGTGATGGTGGATGATGGTGTTATGGTGGTGGTGGGTGGTGGGTGAAGTGTGAGAGAGGTGGTGTGCCAAGGGATGGTTTGAGCTTGAGCCAAGCACTCCTATTTATAGACTGAACAGAAGCTCGGGCACGGCCCCGTGTCCACATCCTTCTCTTTCTTCATTTATTGCAGCTTGTCTTTATTAGTTGACCACGCCCCCGTGTCCGCTGAGCACGACCCCGCGTGCAGAAGCATATCTGTTCTATGAAGATTTGCCTAGATTCTGCGAATCTTAAAGTTGACCACGGCCCCGTGCCCGCTGAGCACAGCCCCGTGGTGGGCAATAGAAGCTTCTACCACTTTGTCTTTTCTGCTGACACTTGGGCACGCCCTCGTGCTGGCTGAGCACGGGGCGTGTTCAGTCTTCTGTCTTCTTGTTTTACTTGGGAAGATGCTGTCGTGGGGTCGGGCATGTCACCTTTGTTCCCTTTCTTGTATTGATGTTAGATTTTGCTATCTTTTTGCTTCTTTTGTTAATTTGAGCTCATTTAATCCTGAAAATACAAAAGGAAGACAAAAGCACACTTTTTCCAACTTTAGTACTAAAAAGGGTTAGTTTTATGCCAAAATTGATGTAATTTATATGTTGCATTTTGCACACATCAAATACCCCCACACTTGAATCTTTGCTTGTCCTCAAGCAAAACTCTTTATAATGTGGCTTTACACTCCCAAATGGAATGGGTAGAAAAGAAGATTTTTGGGCTTGTCATAGAGTGTCGGGATTTCCAAGATTCTTTATTTAGTTTTATTTTTATTTATTTACAATCCTATTCGTCGTGATTTATATAAAACTTCTCATAAGATAAATTACTTATTAGGGCAAAACATGCCTCTTTTAAAATTCTATTTATATACAAGTTCACATACCTCACGGGGGATCACTCAACACTCGGCCGAAGATGTATTATAGTGAATCACTCGAGAGCGACATGGAACTTACTCCTACCATAGGCTTGCCAAGCAATCAATCCTCCTCCCTTTTAACTATATACCTTTGTAAATATAAAGAGAACTTTTTGGGTGAAGGGTTAGGCTTGGGTTAAAGGTAGGTGGTTGGGTTAGTGGTTAGTAGAAAAGGGCAAAAAAGCGTAAAAAGCATCGGTTTTCGTAAGACTTTCTTTTTTTCAACTTTTTATTTTGATGAAGCCATTATTCCAAACTTAGTTTTTTTTTATGAACTTGCTTGTTTATTTCTTTTGCTTCATCATCAACACACACACACACACACATATATATATATATATATTTAAGTCATAGGGAAAACCGAACTTGTTACTAAAACAAAGGGTTAAAAATAAAAAGGTTTTAGTAGGTGAAAGGGTTTTTGGTTTGGGTTAAGAAATGAAAAGGTTTAGGCTCAAAGGGGTTAACTAGGGGGATTTTGGGTAGGTGGTAAAAAAATAATGGTGTATAAATAAAAAGGGTTAGTCCTAATGCCTCTATCATATACTTACTCGGGTTTAAGTTGGTAAGGACCGGGAATGTATCGTCATTGCAAGTTCTAGAGTCGTAAGAACCAAGCGGCTATTCACACAAGAAACGAAAAATGAGCATTTAATTTAAAGATATATATTTGTATGCTCAATAAAGGCTTAAAACTCAATTTTGTGGGAATGGGTTTTTATGTGATCACGTATATATAATTAAATTTTAACTAAGCTTGTCATGCCTTTTCATAATTTTCTTATGTTGGTTCTTTTTATCACGACGCCATCGGTTGTAAATTCGTAAAAATATAACCTTTTTTAGAATTTTGAAATTCCCAAATTAAACCTAGACAAGTAAAAAAATGAAAATTTTTGAAAAAATTTGGGGTGATAAGCGGTTCCAATAGAGTTTTGTGTAAGACTTGTTATTAGGAGTTTCAAGATTCAAGGTTTTAGCACCCCCCCCCCCCCACACTTAAATTACACATTGTCCTCAATGTGTCCCAAAAATAAGTTTTTAGGTTGATTGAATGTGTAAAAGGTGTGAATTAAGCAAAAATTTGGGTTACTGGGCGCTGAACACGGCCCCGTGTTATCCGGGCACGGCCCAGTGTTCAAGTGCCAGTAACAAAAATTAAACAAAAGAAACAGAAGTCTGGACACGGGGGCGTGTTCGGTGGACACGGCCCGTGTCCAGTTACCTGAACTGGGTCTTTTCTGCAGAATGTGCAGCACGGGGCCGTGCTGGGTGGACACGGCCCGTGGCGAACTTACTGTTAACGAAGAAAGTCGTCAGACGGTTCTATTTTCCTGCATGGGGTGCTGTTCCAAGTTTTCCCTTGTATTCTTTGCCATCCCGAGTGTGTTTTATTCATTTCAACACCATCCAAACACCAAATTAACTAAAACCATCATTCATTAAGTCATAGAGAGAATTACATACTAGTCCTAAAAATTTAAAAACAAAGCCGAGCGGTTTCCCTTAGATGTTGCTAGAGCCATTTTTCTATCTCCCTCGGGAGAAGGGAGGCGGCTTCATGTTCCTTAACATCTTGTGGAGGGGGAGCGACACCAATCGGAATCCCTTGTAGTATGTCTCGAGGGGGCTCCGGATGTAAGGTGTACCATTCGGCTGGAATGATGACTTCCGGTACCACATTCCATGCCCTTTGGGTGATAATTGGCACCAAAGGAGGAGAGGCGAGAATGTTCAACCTTTGGTGCAAAAGGGTGACTTCCCGGAGATAACCTTCTAGTCCCACCGTGAAGAAACACTAACTAAATGGTCGGAACCGAGATAGTTAGGGGGTTTGAATCCGCATAAAAAGGTTAGCTCTCACTCGATCGATTCATTCACAACTGATCTTCTTCTCCGGTGATTCTGCAAAAAGAGCACCGTTAGCCTCGCCAAGGGGAGAAGAGGGTTCTCTCCTTGACCCGACTCCTGTGTGAGAATAAGTATTGGTAATGGAGAAGAGAAAGTATTTGAGAAGTGAGTATGATCTGAGTTTATACCTGAACAGTTCTCATATTTATAACCGGGAGTTTAGGAGGGAAAACCTGTTATTGAAAAGATGACGGAAGATGCTAACGCCGTAGCGGTTATATTTTCTTCCGTTAAGTTCTTTGATCCAACGTCAAGTTGTCTCGATCCGATGTGAATGCACACGGATCGTGGTTTGATCTATGGCTGGGGGATTGCCACGTGGAAAGGGATTTAAGTGGAGATTACTTCTCCAATTGCATGCCTTCGTTGTGATTCTAGGGTTGCTTGTGGTGATGACACATGTCCAGACGGTTATAACCGTCTGGGTGGTGCACGATTGTATTTCTTTCTAGAAGATTACTGCTGTAATCTAGTGTGACACCTTACTGTGTGGATACAGACGGATAACTCCTAAGTCTAAATTATCCAAGTCTGGATATTTAGGCAGAGGTATTGAACAAAGGCTTTTAATCCTTTGTTAATGGGAGAAGGCGCAAGGATTTATGTTTTCCTTTGGGCGCGCAACTATAAATTACTGATTATTTTCTTCCTTTTGTAAGACCAATGCGCGGTCGCGCAGGGTTAGAAGGTTGAAAGGCTGGTTTGTGGTATGGTCTCAAATCCTTTTTATGAGGTTTTTGGGACCTTACCCCTTCAAGTCCCCCCAGTCTAGTGTTGTACTTATGCAAATAAGGGGAGCACTGGACTTATGAGAGAGAAATGTTTTAGGGCGCGAAAAGATAAGAAAGATTCTATGAGAAGATTTGAATTTGTTGAGTTTGTAAAGATTTTTTATGAAAAATCTTTGACTTGAAGCTATTGCAGTAAATTGATTTTGACAACCTGTCATTGTCAGTTGTTTTTTACTGTCCGTGTTGTGCACGCGCGCGTGTAAACGCGTGTATGTTCTGACATCTTCTTTTTCTGTTGCTTGGGGAACTGTGACACCCGGAACAGTCGCTGTGGCGGTTACCGATGTTATTTATTGCGATAAGTATATATAACGTTTGGGTAACCTCCTCTGTGTAATCATTGTTTTGTTGAAAAGCTTTTCACTCCCTTTCCTCTAAGAAAAAATTCCATCATTCATCCTCTTCTGTCAATCGGAGAACATCAAGAAGATCTTGTTGAAGAGATGTCGACTGAACTTCCACCGTTGAAGTGGCCTAGAGCATCCTTTGATGCTTTGATCCGGAATCTCAAGTTCCCAGAGAACTGGGGTGCTTTATATCCTGAAGAGGGGCAAACGGCAGCGGATGCTCCGGCCGGGTATATTACCCTCTTTTGGGATTTTTTCTGTGACGGTAACTTTCGCCTGCCTGTTACTATATTTTTCCTTGAAATCCTTGGATTTTATAACCTGCATATTTCCCAACTTCGCCCAATTGGCATGGTTAGGGTTCGGCATTTTGAATTTGTGTGTCGGACAATGCATGTTGAGCCGACCGTTCCCCGATTTAGGGTTTTTCATCAGATGCATTGTACCCAAGGGTTCTATTCATTCGTTCAAAGAGCTTCTGCAAAGAAGATCCTTCATCAACCCCCAAAATCTTTTCATGATTGGAAACAGAAATTCTTCTTTATCAAGGCTGGAGTGATTCCAGTGAAGATGATTTTAAGAGGAAAGGATGACGTTCCGATTGAAACGCTTCAGACTCCTGTTGATGAGAACTGGTACCAAGATCTGAAAGATGTGCCCAATATCGCATTGCCGGAGAAAGCCCTTGTCGGAGCCGGCATGAGTTTGAACTGGAAGATGGAACGTGATGATAAGCCCGTATACACCGAGGATGGTCATGGTAAGTTTGGGGCTTTTTCTCTGTTCTTCTTTTTCTCTCTTTTTTTTTTTTTTGACCTGCTCTCTCTTCAAATGTAGTTTTTTCTTTGTATGTTGTTGCCTTCAAGAGGGAAGGCGGAAGAATGGGTACTATTAAGAAGAAGCCTGAAGAGGAGCTTTGGTATCATCGTATCGTGGGAAATTTTGTTTTTCCGCGGGATGCGGACCTATCTGTTTAACCAGCTGCTGGTGCTGGTGAGTTTGTCTGCTTTTCCTTTCCTTTTTGCTTTGAGTAATTTTTTGTCTTGCGCTTTTCGTAGGTGAATTGTTGAATTTGGGCGTAGGCCCTGAAAAGAAAAAACGCGCAACTACGTCCACTTCCGCGGCGAAGAGAAGTGAGACTGTTAAGACTCAACCTTTGAAAGCGAAAAATGTTGGAGAGAAGAAAGGTACGCGCCGTTCTTCTGTCTCCAGGTGTGATTATGTGGTGGTTTCTGACTCTTTGGAGGGTCTTACTCCTGTAGTGACTATGCGGGAACCGAAGCCTGAACCGAAGGATTCTGCTGATATTCCTCCTTCTAACCCGAATGAGCCTATCGATCTGGATTCCAGTCCCGAACATTTGGTTCATAGGAAGGTTGGTAAAAGAAAGCAAGTTGATGCTGATGCGGAGGGTCAACCTCCCAAGAAAGTGCAGAGGAAGAAAATTACCAGAAAAGGAAACCTTGATGCTTTTGTTTCAGAATCTGTTCCTGGTAAGTATTGTTTTTCTTTGTTTTCTTTAAGCGGATAGGATTCTTACAGACTTTTATTTGTCCAGAAGTTCCTGTTTCCCCTGTTCCTGTAGAAGTACCATCTGTGGTTAATGAAGAATTTGCTTCTACTCCCCCGCGTGCTGTTGTTGCAGACCCACTAGAGCCTTTAGAGATTGTTGGGGAAGGTGTGAAGAAGACTGCTGAGGCTGAAGAGCCTGTTGTTGTTGATACGGAGGCTGAAAAGACTGTTGAACCGGGCGTGGTAGATGGTTCTGATAATCCACCAACCCCGGAAGCTGTTGTTCAAGATTTGGGGAAAGAGCATGCTGCTGAAAAAATTCAATCTTCTTCCCCTAGACCTTCTGATGCTATACCTGAACTTGCTGAGAAGGTCACAACTGAGGAGACAGGCTCATCTGCTGGTGGTAATAGACAATCTCCAATTCGTCCAGAAGAAACTCTGGGAGAATATTATTACCGGACTTATACGGAGAAAGATGCTTCTGATCCTCATGTCCCTGTTTGGAATGTGAAAAAAGGTGATACCTTCTCGGATTGGCGTGTATGCCAGGATTGGTTGCAGGGGATACTTCCGCCTGGTGAGATTAAGTTTCAGGAAAATCAGCCTTATGAGCAGACCTACCAGTCTTATCTTGCAGGAACTGCTTCTCATGTTTCAACTACTCACCGTATAGTGCGTGAGTGGTATAGTATGCATAAGGAGCGAGCATCTTTTATGGCATCGCAAAAGAAGTTTGCTAAAGATGAGAAACATGTGGCTCAATTGAAGGCTAAATTAGAAGCTGAGCAAGCCAAGTTTGAAGCTGAGCGCAAGACTGAGGAATGGTCTGTCGCTGGTTGGAAAAGAAAAGCTGAAGCCGAAACTGCTCTTCTGTCTGAGGAACGCAAAAATTGGAGGAGAATTTGTGAGAAGGATAATGCTGAGAAGGTAAACCTCCGCAATATCATCAATAACCTTAAGGCTGAGGTTGAAAATCTGAAGAACCAAGATGCGGAGGTGGAAAAATTAAAGAAAGAGAAAGCTGATATGGAAGCTATGTTGGCGGAGGCGCGTTCTCATAGGGAACGTAGCGAGCAACGGGAGGTACAAGCTTTAGCTACTCTTGCCGTTAGAGATAAGGAATTAGAGGAACTTACTGCTTTGGTTTCTGACCAGGAACAATTAAAGAAGGATCTGGAGCTTGCGCATTCCGAGAATACTGAAACCTCCCGCCGTTTGACTGAGGTTGAAGAGAAGCTGGAAAATTCAGAAATGGCGCGGGTTTCAGCGGAAAGCGAGCTTGAACCCTTAAAGAATGATATGGCCTGGTTGAAGGACCGCGGGATTTCTTGTGTAAGTTTCTTTCCTCTTTGTGAAATCATATATGTGCTTTTTTGATGCTAATCTTTGCTTGATATCATAGGTTGCCGAATCTGTGTTAAACTCTGAAGATCTGGATAAAACTGTTGCTAATTTGATGGTTGCTGCGCGACGAGATGGTTACGCGCAAGGATATGCGGAATGTTCCCAACATGTGAATAGCGCTTTGAAAGTTAACTGGGATGATAGCAAGTCTGCTACCTTTGGCGTTAATACTGCCGCCGCGCTTGCTTCCATGAAGACAGAGTTTAATAATTTACAACTTCCAGTGATGGAGTTGATAAATGTGGCGCTGCAATCGGATGATCACGTTGAGCAACTCAAAGAAATCTTTCCGGATGAGGGTGAAGATTTAGAGTAGGATGAAATTGTATTGAACAATTTTTTTTTTATGTAGGATGTAGATCCTTGTTTTGTCGGTGCGCTGTTGCGCAAGGATTTTAAACACTGCTGTGTCTAAAACTCTTTAGGGCGTATTTGTACGCTTAAAAATAGTATGTTTCTATTTGTTTTGTTAAATGACTTTACAATATTTTGCATGAGTACAATTACTTTTGCTTTGAGTAAGGCGAATAAAGTTGGTATGAAGCTCATGTGTGAGTTTATGGTCGTTTGTGACGTGATCACTGACCGTGCATGGAGCTTTGTGTTATACTACCATAATGTTTTTGCACTTACTAAAAAGAAATTGCATGCATTTTGTAAACACAAAAATAATAAAAACTTTGTAATTTTATTCATGGATAGTGCTCAGAGGCATTACAAAGTTTTTCTGATAATTAAATGGAACTTAACTTACTCCCTGATAGTTTCGCCGCATTTGATAAGTCATGTCTTTTCTGCGGAAGACTTATAGAGTCCTTTAAGTTTTAGCCCGTTTGCTTGAGCTTTCTTCTCCCCGGGTAATCTGCTTAATCTCCTTGCGCATATTCTGGAGTAAATGCGTAAGTTCTCCATTTTTGAGGGCCTTTTCTATTTTCGTGCGCAGAGATATGCAGTTGTTCGTGGTATGCCCGTTGTCTTTATGATATTCGCAGTATTGCGCCGGGTCTTGACCACGTTTACTCTTCATCGGAATCGGAGGTTTGAATTGGTAGTCCTCAGTACTTAGAACCTCCACCGGGGTCTTTGTTAGGGGAGTCCACTGCCTCTCCCTATTTTCGTGCTTGTTTTCTCTTTGTGCAGAGAGCTTGTTGATTGTTGTGCGGGCATCTTCAGAGGAACGACTTCCTGATGACTCGCGCCATGACGTTTTGTACCTTCTTTCACCAGTTGCGCTTAAGTCTGCGGGCCTGTTGTGTGGTGGTGGTGGCCTGTTTGTAGTAAGGTTTTTCTCGGTCTGCGCATAAACCTTGGCCGCCGCCATTATCTTTTCCCAACTCGTGGGGAGGCCCTCTGTTCCCGATAATACCTTGACCATGTCGTCACATCTAACCGCGTACTTGAACTGAGCACGGATTAGTTGTTCGTTAACACCTCCAATCTCTAACACTTCTTTATTGTATCTGGTGATAAAATCCTCCAGATTCTCGTCATCGCGGCGCCAGATGTTCATGACGTCGGATGTATCGCGCATTGATCGCCTTTGTTGGCTGAAGTGTGTTAAAAATTTTCTACGCAGATCTTTCCACGACTCGATCTGTCCCGTTGGTAGGTTATCAAACCAGATTCGCGCTGGGCCGGTTAGTGTTTGCACAAACAAATGACACCATAGCGGAAGAGTCCAACCGCCAAACAACCCTGCGCTGGTGAATACTCTCAGATGATCATCAGGGTCAGTTAACCCATTGAATTTCCCAATGTTAGATGGTAATTTGGCCCTTTCCAATGGAGCCAGAGCTATCTCCAATATGAACTTCGAGTTTTCCGCCGCTTCAGCAGGGCGATAAACTAAGTCATAGTTATGCTCTGCCTCAGGGTTATAAACCGCTCGAGGCCTGCATTTGTTATAGTTTGGCTGCAGTCTGTTGAATACGCTGGTGTTTGCACTCACACGATATGTTTGATCGGATTCATCAGTACGAGCGTCCCGTTGGGAACCCAACCTGTCATGAACCGATTGTCTTCGACGAGGATGTGGTTCACCATGGTGTTGTCTCTGGTAACTGCCTGTATCATCATAAGTTGATTCTTCTCGCTGAGAGGCATGAGCTCTAGATCCCAGCCTTCGGGATTGGGTTACGGGAGCAGTTTGAGCACACAACTGTGTGTACACTGCGTTTAATGCCCCTTGGGACCGGACATATCATGATATCGGAGTTTTTCCTGGTGGTAAAATTGATTGTGCAGGATTTGCTGGTAACATTCCTGGAGTAACAGGATCATTTGCTCGATTGGATTGAACCTCATTATCGTCCGAGGCCTCTTCTACGATCCCTTCTACTGGTAAATTGTTTCTGACGTTTGGTCGAGGACCAGGTTGCCGGTGAGATGACGAATTTTCTGCCATGTGCAAAAACAGAAAATGGAATGAACTGAATCGAAACGAGATAGAAACTAGAAAACTGAGGAAACGGTGGGCGCCAATGAAGAAACACTAACTAAATGGTCGGAACCGAGATAGTTAGGGGGTTTGAATCCGCATAAAAAGGTTAGCTCTCACTCGATCGATTCAGTCACAACTGATCTTCTTCTCCGGTGATTCTGCAAAAAAGAGCACCGTTAGCCTCGCCAAGGGGAGAAGAGGGTTCTCTCCTTGACCCGACTCCGGTGTGAGAATAAGTATTGGTAATGGAGAAGAGAAAGTATTTGAGAAGTGAGTATGATCTGAGTTTATACCTGAACAGTTCTCATATTTATAACCGGGAGTTTGGGAGGGAAAACCTGTTATTGAAAAGATGACGGAAGATGCTAACGCTGTAGCGGTTATATTTTCTTCCGTTAAGTTCTTTGATCCAACGTCAAGTTGTCTCGATCAGATGTGAATGCACACGGATCGTGGTTTGATCTATGGCTGGGGGTAGGGCTGGCATATCGGGTCGACCCGATCTGTTAAGACACGAACACGATAAGACACGAACACGAAACCTGTAAACACGAACACGACACGAAATCTTATCGTGTCAAATTTTCCAAACACGAACACGAACCTGTTAACAAACAGGTTACACGAAATGACCTGTTAAGACACGAAAATGTTGCCAACATATCATATGACCTGTTTAAGCCACAAACACGACCTGTTAAGACCCGAACACGACATGTTAAGACATGAACATGACCTATCATTCCATATTTGAAATTAGCAATTAAGGAACCTGTTTAATGAAAATTTAGTCTCCAAAGGTTCACAAAAGTCATAAAAATGCATAAACACATAATGTCTTAACAAACTTAAAACGAAATCCATAAAAGTCTAATCATAATATCCAAATAGTTTCAAAATCCAAGTTCCCAAATGCCTTTCTTTCTCAAGATCTTCATTCTTCAATTCCAAACATTCAAACCTACACAAATAATTACAGTCGTATTAGGCATGGACAATTTGAGATAAACTCATTCATTGTATTTCTTTCTAGAAGATTACTGTTGTAATCTAGTGTGACACGACTGTAAATGAGTTTATGTCAAATTGTCCATGCCTAATACGACTGTAAATGAGTTTATGTCAAATTGTCCATGCCTAATACGTTGCTTGATGTTTGGATATTTAGGCAGAGGTATTGAACAAAGGCTTTTAATCCTTTGTTAATGGGAGAAGGCGCAAGGATTTATGTTTTCCTTTGGGCGCGCAACTATAAATTACTGATTATTTTCTTCCTTTTGTAAGACCAATGCGCGGTCGCGCAGGGTTAAAAGGTTGAAAGGCTGGTTTGTGGTATGGTCTCAAATCCTTTTTATGAGGTTTTTTGGACCTTACCCCTTCAAGTCCCCTTAGTCTAGTGTTGTACTTATGCAAATAAGTGGAGCACTGGACTTATGAGAGAGAAATGTTTTAGGGCGCGAAAAGATAAGAAAGCTTCTATGAGAAGATTTGAATTTGTTGAGTTTGTAAAGATTTTTTATGAAAAATCTTTGACTTGAAGCTATTGCAGTAAATTGATTTTGACAACCTGTCATTGTCAGTTGTTTTTTACTGTCCGTGTTGTGCACGCGCGCGTGTAAACGCGTGTATGTTCTGACATCTTCTTTTTCTGTTGCTTGGGGAACTGTGACACCCGGAACAGTCGTTGTGGCGGTTACCGATGTTATTTATTGCGATAAGTATATATAACGTTTGGGTAACCTCCTCTGTGTAATCATTGTTTTGTTGAAAAGCTTTTCACTCCCTTTCCTCTAAGAAAAAAAATCCATCATTCATCCTCTTATGTCAATCGGAGAACATCAAGAAGATCTTGTTGAAGAGATGTCGACTGAACTTCCACCGTTGAAGTGGCCTAGAGCATCCTTTGATGCTTTGATCCGGAATCTCAAGTTCGCAGAGAACTGGGGTGCTTTATATCCTGAAGAGGGGCAAACGGCAGCGGATGCTCCGGCCGGGTATATTACCCTCTTTTGGGATTTTTTCTGTGACGGTAACTTTCGCCTGCCTGTTACTATATTTTTCCTTGAAATCCTTGGATTTTATAACCTGCATATTTCCCAAGTTCACCCAATTGGCATGGTTAGGGTTCGGCATTTTGAATTTGTGTGTCGGACAATGCATGTTAGGGTTTTTCATCAGATGCATTGTACCCAAGGGTTCTATTCATTCGTTCAAAGAGCTTCTGCAAAGAAGATCCTTCATCAACCCCCAAAATCTTTTCATGATTGGAAACAGAAATTCTTCTTTATCAAGGCTGGAGTGATTCCAGTGAAGATGATTTTAAGAGGAAAGGATGACGTTCCGATTGAAACGCTTCAGACTCCTGTTGATGAGAACTGGTACCAAGATCTGAAAGATGTGCCCAATATCGCATTGCCGGAGAAAGCCCTTGTCGGAGCCAGCATGAGTTTGAACTGGAAGATGGAACGTGATGATAAGCCCGTATACACCGAGGATGGTCATGGTAAGTTTGGGGCTTTTTCTCTGTTCTTCTTTTTCTCTCTCTCTCTCTCTTTTTTTTTACCTGCTCTCTCTTCAAATGTAGTTGTTTCAAATGTAGTTGTTTCTTTGGGACCTTACCCCTTCAAACCGTTAGATGATTAATACGGTCGACCAATGCTTCTTCTACCCCCGTCATCTCATCAATGGCTTCTAATAGAGCGTAAACATAGTTCACAAGAGAGTCTTCAACCGTTGATGATCTTCTCCCCTGCCGGTTGTTTCTGGAATGCGACGAAGAGTTTCCGCTTGTTCTGCTTGCCATTCTGAGAAAACATACCGCAAAGAGTTCAATTTTATGGGACTAATACCTCGAACACGGCCCCGTGTTCAACGAACACGACCCCGTGTTCAGATATCTGTAAGATTTAGGGACAAGGAAACTTGGGGCTTTTAAATTGTTTTCGTGATTTTTAAAGCATTTTTTAACAGAAACAACTTAAAACATTGTTATAGAACTTAATACTAACAAGATTCCATGTACATAAATCTAACAAACATCTCAACAAAGCTTGAAATTATGGAAGTTTCAAGCTCTAATGGACAAGGAAAGAAAAATTGAAGAAGATGATAGTGGATAAAAGAGGAAAGGACAAGAAGATAGTTGAGACACTTCTTTTAGAAAATACCTAGGATGGTATGTGAGAATATTCCCCAAATCTCTGTCCCAGGAATGGTTCAAATGTGCAGGATTCTTGGCTGCATTTATAGAAAACGACAATACGTTGCGCACGGCCCCGTGTCGGCTGGACACGGCCCCGTGTGCAGATGGAATCCTGACACATTTTTGTCCGTATTCTGACAAAATCAGAAGGGAATCTTTGGGTGGACACGGGGGCGTGCTGACCTGGACACGGCCCCGTGTCTAGAAGCTGTCTATGAAGTTTTATCTATTTTCAAGGAACTTTTCCAGATCGGGTGGTTCCTTACTGGATGGAACAACCCCAAAGTGCCTAAGATATCTTAGTTGATCTAGATTGAGACGAGAACGCAAGAGGTTGTCGGTGAGGGTGATGGGGAGTCCTTCACGGCACAATCGACACAGGGACGACTATCGCTCAAGTCCTCACTAGAGTTAGAAGTATCGTCGGAAACAACGAAGTTGTTTGAATGCGGTTCCAACACTTCTTCTTGGTTATCATCTTGAGATAAATTATTGAAATCTATCCTAAGTTCTTTTAACCAATTAAGAATTATATCTTCTAATTGAAATAGTTCATCAAGAAGCATTTATCCTAGAAAATCTGGTTGGGAACATTCGAGGGAGAGATAAGGATTATTTTTACTTTCACCCCTCTTAAGGATACAAGGAAACGATGGGTCTATATAGTGGGTCTTGTAATTTAGAAAATAACATTCTAATTCCTTATGGTTACCACCACATAATTGACACCACGTACCATAAGAGTGCCGAAAGTAAAAATTATCAGTATCACTCATGTTTGTGTCATAATTTACCAATCGTCGGGATCTTACGGTTCTGTTTTCAGTAACTGAATCTTGGGCACGGGGGCGTGTTGAGTGGGCACGGCCCCGTGTTTAGCTTACTGTCTGACTTAAAACAGGATTGCCAGTTCCAATGATTGGGCACGGGGCGTGTTCAGCAGGCACGGCCCGTGCTGAGTTCTGTAGAAGCTGAAAAATTAAGAAAAATCCTAAAAAAATAGAAAAATAAGAAAAACGATTAGGCCGCTAATTCCTAACTTTCTTAAAATCCCTTTGTCCCCGGCAGCGGCTCCAAAAACTTGATGTGTGTGAGTGTTATTAGTTTTTAATGTATTTATTAAGCCCTTTTCAACACTTTTTAGCCAAGTTTTAAATTTATAAAACACGATATTTACTAACACTAAACACACATATGGGCAAGTGCACTCATCGTGAGCGTAGTATAGTGTTGGTAAGATACCGAGGTCGTCCAAGGACACAAGAGCTTTTAGTACCGGTTTATCCTCAACGTCTAATCAAATCAAAAAGTTAAAATAATGTCAAGACACCACGGACAAACGATAAGGAAGAATCACCTTCAACATAAGAAACTAGTTATTAAAGCCATTAATACAAAACCAATTAAAAAGTGCGAAAAGATTAAAAATAAAAAGTATTACACTCGACACTTGTCTTCACCAAGTGATGTAAGAGACTTAGGCAAACATGGCCTTGATTGTCAAGAACTCTTACGATCAATCTTGGATCCCGATATGACACACACACTCTATGATGGACAATGGATGATGGTGGTGGATGATGGTGTTATGGTGGTGGTGGGTGGTGGGTGAAGTGTGAGAGAGGTGGTGTGCCAAGGGATGGTTTGAGCTTGAGCCAAGCACTCCTATTTATAGGCTGAACAGAAGCTCGGGCACGACCCCGTGTCCACATCCTTCTCTTTCTTCATTTATTGCAGCTTGTCTTTATTAGTTGACCACGCCCCCGTGTCCGCTTAGCACGACCCCGTGTGCAGAAGCATATCTGTAGTATGAAGATTTGCCTAGATTCTGCGAATCTTATAGTTGACCACGGCCCCGTGCCCGCTGAACACGGCCCCGTGGTGGGCAATAGAAGATTCTACCACTTTGTCTTTTCTGCTGACACTTGGGCACGCCCCCGTGCTGGCTGAGCACGGGGCGTGTTCAGTCTTCTGTCTTCTTGTTTTGCTTGGGAAGATGCTGTCGTGGGGTCGGGCATGTCACGTTTGTTCCCTTTCTTGTATTTATGTTAGATTTTGCTGTCTTTTTGCTTTATTTGTTAATTTGAGCTCATTTAATCCTGAAAATACAAAAGGAAGACAAAAGTACACTTTTTCTAACATTAGTACTAAAAAAAAGTTAGTTTTATGTCAAAATTGATGTAATTTATATTTTGAATTTTGCACACATCAATTTATAACTCAATTTCATGTATTCAAGCAAAATAACTACCTTAAGTTTGGTTTTAGCTATTAACCGAAATTAAAAGAATAAAACCAAAAACTATCTATCTAACCGAAAAAACGAAATCGATTAACCGAAAACCGATTGATTAATAAAATAGACTAATCGATGACGACGGTTTCGGTTGAGGATAATAACCGAACAATGCACGCCCTGGCAGTGTATGTGTTTCCCGTCGCATCACGCAGAGACCCTTCTATATGAAACCAAACCGAAATCAACCAAAAACTAAATTAATTGAATAACCGATTAACTCGAAACCCGAATTAACGCAAAACCGGTTATCGATTTTTTTGTACCATCGTTGAACCAAATTAACCGAACCGAAACATTCATATTTTCATATAAATGTTAGCGTTTATACATTCAGTTCATGTATTTCATATTTATACCTCTATTTTAATTATTTATACCTCCATTTAACGTATTTATACACATTTAATGTATTTATACCTCAATTTCATGCATTTCCAAGCAAAAGTTTTAGTCAAAGTTTGGTTTTAGTTATTAACCGAAATTAAACGAACACACCAAAAACCATTTTTATAACCGAATAAACCGAACCAATTAGCCAAAAACCGATTGGTTAATAATATAAACTAACCAATGACTTCAGTTTCGTCTTCGGTTGAGATTAATAATTAAACCGACCGAACCATGCACACTACAATAAATGGACTAACCGATGACTTCGTTTATGACGTATATCCACTATAATGATGCTACAATAAATATTATAAGAATAACACCGTAATGTAAAATATCGCCCCCGTCGCATCACGCGGGACTGTGCTAGTATTTACATAAAGCATCACATATATAAAAAATCTAAATCGCATGAAAATAAATATATTTTAGCCGATAGTTTTAGAATTACAATGTTAAAGAATTATCCATAAGTATTAAATATTGGCAACGACAATATCACCTTGACGAGAGAGTTATTAATTTATGTCACGTGTCAAATTATAATTGGTTTTCACGGTTTTTATGAAAACAAATGTTTGTATATGATCATAGGGTTACTGGTGGACCCATAAATTTTTTATGAGGGTGTGGAAAATTTTTAAAATTTTTAGGCCCATAGGTATATATAAAAAATTCGGTTCATATCGGGTCGGATCCGGTCGGTTCGGGTCGGGTCATGTAAAAAACAAAAGTATATCAAGCTAAAATTTATATAATCATAAAAAACACATCAAACGTCGTTACAAATATATTTAAAATGTCGCCGTACGTGTTTTCATTTTCTGAAATCTTTCCAAAACATTATCTAGAGCTACTTTTCAATTTATAAATCTATCCAAACATATGAATCGCTCCATAAGTTATCGCTCCATAATTTTCAATTTTCTTTTCAAGACCTACTAATTGTCGATTATTATATCTTTTAAGTTGTAACAACCAAAAACTCATCTAAAAAACAAAATCACCCTATTAAATTCTAGAACAACCAAAAAACATCAAAATACATAAAATTTCAAACATTTTTTTATCATCTCTGTAATACTATTTCTTCTAAAAAACAACATAAAACAACAATAACATTAAAAAACGTAGGTACCTTGTATTGTTTGGATTCTGTTGAGTTTGGTGGCCGGATGTTTGCGATTTCCGGCAAGAAATTGGAGTTGGATGGTTGTTCTTGTCTGTCGCGTCGTTTGGGAAGAGGATCGCAGAGGCAGACGTGATCACGAGAGAGAACGAAAGAAACAGAATAGGAAGGACGGTTTGGGTTGGGTTATTTTATTATAGTTCAAATTTTGTTGGATAGGGTTAAGTGGGCTTGGGTTGGGCTAAATTGTTTAATAAGTGGGTTACAAACTTATAAATGATGTTATATTATTATAAAAGTCAGTGTTTATGTTATATTTTTATAAAAAACAGTGTTTATTATATTTTTTTATAAATTAAAAATATGATTTTTTGTCTAAGAGGGGCGATTGAAATTTTCAAGGGGTGCGGGTGAAAAATTCCAAAGGGTGCGGTCGAGATTTTACAGAAAAAATAACACTAAAAAATATATTTTCAAGGGGTCCGGCCACCCACCCACAAGGTCCGCCCCTGCATAGGGTTAGGATATACTAGGAAGTTTTTTTGGCTAGGAATGCTAGAAACTAATCTTGACCATCAATTGATTAATCAAGGGCTTGGATTAAATGAGTATAATTGATAAAAAGAAGGACGCGGGAGTTTGTGTAGAGTTATTCTCGTCAATCCAAAGCAATAGTTTATCTCTCCTCCAATTCCCCCCTATTTTTTAAACATTAATAACTCTTTCATACGACATTATTTTTTTTTTATAAAAATTTCATAAAAAAACGAGTGTTTTTTTTATCTTTAAAACGAGTATACTATTGCTATATTTTTTTTGAAAACCCAGATGCGTAAAACACAATGGACAAAAAACATAAAAATGACTTTTTTCTAAAACGCAATTGACAAAAAACACAAAGAAATGTCTTGTTTCTAAAACGCAATAAACAAAAAAACACAAAAGAAATGTGTTATTTCTAAAACGCAATAGCTGAAAAACACAAAGAAATGTCTTTTTTTTTTTTGTAAAACGCAATAGCCTAAAATACAAAGAAATGTCTTATTTCTAAAACGCAATGGTCAGAAAACACAAAGACATGTCTTTTTTCCAAAACGCAATGGCCAGAAAGCACAAGAAATGTCTTTTTTTCTAAAACGCAATTGCCAGAAAACACCTTATTTCTAAAACGCAATGGCTAGAAAACACAAAGAAATATCTTTTTTCTAAAACGGAATGGCAAGAAAACACAAAAAATGTCTTTTTTTCTAAAATGCAATGGCTAGAAAACAACTTTTTTTTTTCTAAAACGCAATGATAAGAAAACACAAAAAATGTCTTTTTTTTTTACACGGAATGGACTAAAAACACGTAAAATGTGTTTTCCTAAAACACAGTGGACTAAAAACACAATAAAATGTGTTGTTTCTAAAACGCAATTGACTGAACATACAAAAAAAAGTGTTTTTTCATTCCTTTGTAAAATGCAATGACTCAATTCAAAAACCTAGATTGTAAAAATGCAATTCAAAATTTTCTTACATAGATCGAAGTTGATTTCTTCAATGATTGACGAAATTTTAATACTAGAAACACTTATCAGCGATCGAATCGAACGAATCGAGTGTTTCTCTTCAAAATCACGATAAAAAATGAGATATTGTATGAAATTAAACTGAGTTTCTTTAAAAAAGTTGAAGAACACGTTGATTGGGTGTTTGAATCATTGATTGGTGACGAAAATCGCACTATAATGTTGTGATTATTGAGATAGAAAGTGAAGAAATGGTTAAAGATTATGGGTTTTGAAAATGGTGGGTTTGAAGTTACAGAGAGAGAGAAGGAGGGAGAAGATTCGATAAAATTGACTAAAATACTCTTCCCTTTTATTTTTAAATTTTGCCACATACTATAATCATATTGGTTCTTATCATTCCTAATCAAATTAAACTTCTTATTTGATCCATCCTATGCCTAAATTATACGTCAGAAAATAACATTTGTTACTTGATCGATTCAATTTTATATTCATATTCATATGTTAATTATCATTATCATTATCAATCAATATATTAAAAAGCAAAGTTAATGAATAGTAGTCAACCCATTAAGAAGTTGCCATGTGGCAACTTTTTTTTATTGTTTTTTTATTTATCCTATATAATTTTTCTCCAGTAACTTGCGTTTTTAGTTCGGGAAATTCGGTACCGCTACTCAGTATCATTTGCTCATCCCTGATCACGGGTACCGTACGAACAACGGTGTCGTACAACTTTTTTTTGTTGATTTTCTTCAACTTTTAATGATTTCTTTTTTTAGTTTCAGGGGTAGGGATGAGCCCGGTACCAACTGATACCGAATCGGTACTGGTACCGAAAATACCGGTTACGGTATCGGTATATGAAGGTAAAAACCGATAGTGAACCAGAATCAGGAACCCCAAAAGTCGGTACCGAATTAGTACTTAAGATTTTTCGGTTCGGGAAATCGGTATCGGTACCCAGTACCATTTGCTCATCTCTGACTACTGGTTTCATACGAACAAAATCATTACCATACAACTTTTTGGTTGATTTTCTTTCGTTTATTTTTTAGTGTTTTTTTTCTATATTTTCTTTTTATTATTGCCAGTGGTTCCGTGCGCAACACGCCGGTAGTGATTTCAAAACAAATGCAAAATCATACTAAATAACAAAAGAAGTTTGCCGCAACGCGATGGCGGTGATAAACCTAGTTATGTTAAAAATGTATCGATGTCACTACTATAAAAAATATTACATCTCATTATTTTTGTCGTTTATATGTTTTCATGACAATATATCCATTTGTATAAAAACGGAACTAATTGCATTGTAGTTTTGATGAAAACTCAAATTTTATGATTGATGATCGAGAAGTCTAAATTAGAAATCAATTTATGCACCCATAATTTAGTGGTCTAGTTGGTATGATGTTTGTCTCTATAAAACTAGTGTTGGTTAAACCATTTTAAGTGCAAAATTAAATGATATCTAAATGTAAAGAATGTTCAAAAGGATTAACATATTTTTGCTGAATTAATTTCTGCACCTTTTTAGGTTGTAAATTCACAAAAGAAAGGTGAAGGCGTGAAGCAGCCCATTACAAGAGAAAGGAAAAGTATGTTATCACAAATAAGTAAAACAACACTTTGGGCTGATTATTAGGCCAATTTGTTGGGCTGTCTTGGGCAGATCGTCGGCTTAATACACTTTGAAGGATTTGTATGTGGGCTGATCAAATTGAACAGAACGTTAACCAACCGATACATATATAACATAGAGGTGCACAAACCCAGGGGCGGAGACAACTAAGAACCAGCCGTAGCACGGGCTACGGCTCAAAGTCGTGTTCGCAGTGTTCATTTTTTGATTTTTTTTTCGATTTTATATAAAGGATACCCCTAAAAAAATACGATTTTATATAAAGGATACCCCTGGTTTTAAGGTCTAGCTCCGCCACTGCACAAACCGGTTAATTTTAATAACCGGTTCGGTTAACCAGTTATACCGGTTAATTTGACTTTTTGACTTTAACCGGTTAATGCTTTAACCGGTTATTTTTTTTAACTGGTCCGGTTAATTACTTTAACCGGTTCGGTTAATTAACCGGTTATTTTTGGTTATTAACCGGTTTTTTTGCCTTTTTTTTTATTTTTCGGTTAACCAGTCTATTGGTTAAAAAAACCGGTTTAAAAAAACCGATTATTATACTAA
Source organism: Helianthus tuberosus (assembly GCA_030545235.1). Lineage (NCBI taxonomy): Eukaryota > Viridiplantae > Streptophyta > Magnoliopsida > Asterales > Asteraceae > Helianthus > Helianthus tuberosus. The sequence goes on along the minus strand of JARYGA010025437.1, from coordinate 1,020,368 downwards.
ACACTTATAACCGGTTACAAACCTACGGTTAAAAATAACCACTAACCGGTTATTCCTAAATCGGTTATTAACCGGTTACAGTTTCGGTTAATAACCGGTTACAGTTAATTAACCGGTTATTTTGTGCACCTCTAATATAACATACACATAGGGAATATGTAGAATAAAATCCCATTTGAGTTGAGTAAACCCGTAAAATCCCTGTTTAACATTCAATTTTTTTTTCTCATATGTAATATATGTATTTATCTTCCGGGTAACAAATTTTTTTTTAAATGTAATTGTTGCATACTTGTGTAATATGTAAACAACATTTTGTTACAGAATGTGTAACAATTTGCTACACATGCTTTTTTTATACATTTTTTTTTCTAAAAATCTAATAATATATATATTTTTTTATAGAATTTTATATTTATACTTAACTTAAGTGGGTTTTCATCATATTTACTTAAATTGAGTAAATTAGTAAAAATCTATCAAACAATAAAAAATCATAGTTAGTACAATAATAATAATAATAATGGGTGGGGATCGGCTACAAAGTCCAAATTTCTTAAAAAGTGTAAAAAGTTATAAAACACTATAATTTCAGATATAAAACACACCTAAAATCCACAAATAACAAAGTGAAGACTACTAAACACCATATTCAAACCATACTAGTCCATAAAAACTTCACACACATAATCGTAGAACTATGAATATAAAACACAACATGCTAATCAACATAAAACACCATAATGTTTGTCTTTCGAAAATCAGAGCCTTATCATCCAAACCACAAAACACAACCCACATATATGATGTTTTAGTAATCTTCATTTTATTACTTATGGGTTTTGGGTGTGTTTTATGATTTTTTACATTTTTTAAGAAATTTGGACTTTGTAGCCAACTCTAATAAATAAATAAACAATAACAATAACAATAACAATAATTTATTTTAGCAAATTGTTACAAATTGTATAACAAAATGCACCTGTTGAAATGTTACACTAGTTACACATGCCACAACAACATTATGTTACACATGTGTAACAATTAGCTACAAAGGTTTTAATTTAATTCCTTTTTTAATAATGTAATAGCATATTTTATATATGAGAATAAAAAGTTGATTGTTAGACTGAGTTTCCACAGCTTAACTCAACTTAAGATGGTTTTCATCAAACACACGTGCATATATATGTTGATGATTCTGTAAAAGAAGGGGTTTTTTATGAGAAAGTTAAGAAAGAATCTACACCATTAGATCTTTGATCTAATGCTTGAGATCAATAGGGACCAAATTGTAAAATGTGTTTTATTATTTTGGACTAATTTGAAAATTGTAGGGGTAATAGAGTCTTTTATAACCACTTGAAAATTGAAAATTGTAAATCAAATCCCTACATTTTTTAATCCTCTTTCTTCTCCAGATCTTCGAATTCTCTTTCTTCTCCAGATCTTCGAATCCTCCTTCTTCTCCAGATCAGTCCATCTCGAATCACCATCATCATCGATCCACCTCGAATCATCATCATCATTTTACATCTCGAATAATAATAATAATAATAATAATAATAATAATAACAATAATAATAATAATAATCATCATCATCATCATTATCGATACAACAGCTTATTCCGGTGACCACTGTACCCTTCGTCCTCACCGCTCCTCCACGTCAACTGTCTTCGTCATCGTTCAATCTGCACATACTCTTCCGGCAATCACCTTCATTATTTTCGCAGGTAGTGGCGCCGAAGGGGCAGGAGTTCCGGCAAGGGAGTGTTATATACTATTCATAGTTTTTTATAGTGATTTGTAGTGTTATATCTTGTTTTTGTAGTGTTATGTACTTATTACAGTGTTATGAATTGTTGAATTGTGTTTTTGTAGTGTCTTTAATAGTGATTTGTAGTGTTATATCTTTGTTTTGTAGTATTATGTACTTATTACAGTTATGAACTGTTAGAATGGTGTTTTTTTGGTGTTATATACTTCTTACAGTGTTATGAACTGTTGAATGGTGTTTTGTGGTGTTATATACTTATTGAATGGTGTTATATATGTGTTGAATGGTGGTTGCAGTGTTACATATAATGTTGTAGTGTTATACAGAGTTATTCGTAGTGTTTTATAGAGATCTTTTAAAAAAATGTATTCTTATAAATAAGGGTGGCGGTTATGGAATGTTATCAATTATTTAATTCAATGATAAAATTACGTGTTTACCATTATGAATTAATTTAGATTTAGGACACATGTCACCTCCATAATATTTCTCACACTTCTCACACTTTTAACCTTTTTTACAATAACCTTACCCTATATATATATATATATATATATATATATAGTGTGAGATTCATTGGGGAACACTAAAAAAAGTGGGGAATCGGAAAACAATGTGTTTAACATGTTAAATAAATCATAAAAAATCTATTTAAAATGCTAAAAATTATTATTTTTTCGGTGCTTTTGCATATAAAAATGTTTGGAAGCTATCCCAATATAAAAATCATTTTGTAAAAATTTTAAACTTTTTTTTCTTGTTTTTAAATTTTTTTATATTTTTAGTTTTTATATTTTTTTATTAAAAAGGTTTCTACATGTATTTTTATGCAAAAGCTCCGAAAAACATTTAGAAAATATTTTTTAACATGTTAAATTGAATTTTTAACATGTTAAATACATGGTTCCCCGATTCCCCATTTTTTTAGTATTCCCCAATGAACCCTCCTATATATATATGGGAGCGCTAAAATGAAAACCACCTCCAGTTGTAAAAACCGTGAGAACCACTCTCCACCAATCAGTTTACGCCAACAAAAAGGGTGTGTTAGTCATTTACTCCAAATGTTTAATCTCTCTCTTTCTCTCTTCATTAATGGTAGCAGAGATTTATATTTAATCTCTCATCTCTCTTCTCTTTAAAATACAAGTCCATTTTCTGTTTTCATCTCTCTCATAACACAAACCTGCAAACCCCCAAATGGTAGCAGACATTTACCCCTCGGTTCCCCTGTTTCTGGCGGCAACCACCAGCCAAACACCCCCCTCCGATTTCCGGCAACAACCACCAGCCAAACCTCCCTGTTTTCGGCTAAACCTCTCTGATATCCTGCGACAACCACCAGCCAAACCTCTCTATTTCCGGCGACAAACACCCCCTGTTTTCGGCGAAAACCCACCCACACCCCTCGGTTCCCCTGTTTCCGGCAACAACCACCAGCCAAAGTGCCAAACCTCTCATCTTTGACGGCGACGGCAGTGGTGAGTCGGAACGACGGCACAGCCCCCGTTTTCTCATTTTTCCGATGATGGATGAGGTTAGATGAAGGTGATGATGAATCGAGAGAGTTTGAGTAGAGAAGAAGAAAGAGGGAAGTGGCGGAGCCGGTGACGGCAGCGCCGCCGTGACGGCGGCGGTGTTCTTATTTACTACCAGCTTCCGGTATCACCCCCACCCGGTTCTCTTTATTTTTTTTATTATTTAAATTTTTTTTGATGATAGTGTTGTTGATGATGTTCACGGCGACGGCAGTGGAGGTCCGGCGACCTCCCTGTTCTTCGGTCTAAAGTGGCGGCAGAGGTGGTGGTTATCATCTCCAACTGGCTTTGTTTTGATTTCTTTCGGGTCAGATTCAAGTTGGTTCAGCTTCAAGTTTGGCGGTGATTCGAGTTACGGTTCAGACTAGTGTTCCGGTTTTACGGGTTAACAGTTAAAGTTTCGGGTTTGGTCAAACCTGGTCAAAGTCAGGTTTGACTGGTTCGGGTCAACTGGTCAACGACGGTCATAGCCAGACCCGGTAAAAGTTTAAACGGCGCGAAATCTTATTAGTTTTAAATTATTACCGTGCAAAACGAGCTCAAACCGAATAATTTGACGAATTATTAGTTAAAATTTTCTTGGATTTACTAATTATGTTGTTTATATAAATTGATCATACGTACATATTTGTTGAGTAATTGTTGAATTTTGAAAAATAATGACAACTTGCGTTGTCGGGGCGTACAAAAACAGTGGAAACTCTGCCCATTTTTTTTGTAACGTAAAACGTAAACTTTTTAACGTAAAACGTAAAATGTAAAATTTTTAACGTAAAACGTAAACTTTTTAACATAAAACGTAAAACGTAAATTTTTTAATGTAACACGTAAACTTTTTAACGGAAAACGTAAAACGTAAAAAGTTTAATGTAAAACGTAAAACGTAAATTTTTTTACGTAAAACATAAAAAGTTTAACGTAAAACGTAAACTTTTTTAACGTAAAACGTAAACTTTTTTAACGTAAAACGTAAACTTTTTTAACGTAAAACGTAAACTTTTTTAACGTAAAACGTAAAACTTTTTCTACGTAAACCGTGTGATAAAACGGTGCCTAAACAAGGGGCGTGAATATGGGGCATAAAAACGCCGTGAAAAAAACGGGACGTAAAAAACGCCGCGTTAAAACGGGACGTAAAAAACGCCGCTTTAAAAAAACGACGCTTGAACAAGCCGAGATTAAAAAACGACGTGTTAAAAAACAATTCGTGAAAAAGTCGGGCGTAAAAACGGCGTGCAAAAACCGGCGCGCAAAAAAGTAGTTTTGTTAAAAAAATTTGAATTTAAAAATGTTTTTAATAAAAAAAATTATGTTTAAAAAATAAAAAGTAATATAATAAAACAAAAAAAGTAATAAAAAATAATAAAATAAAAAGACAAAATGTGTAATTTTACTAAACTACACTTTTGGATTAAAATATTAAAGACATAAAAAGACAAAATGTATTTAATATTAATTTTAGTTACTTTTAATCTCATCCATCCGTCTTGTTGATCTAGTGACTAGAAAGTGGTTCTCTTGGTTCTTACAACTGGGGGTGATTTTCATTTTAGCGCTCCTATATAAATATATATATATATGTATATATATATATATATATATATGTATATATATATATATATGGTCGGGTTTATGCGAGAACCACCCTTATCGCGAGAACCACGAGAATCAATGTGAAAAATAAACTGACCACCACCCACAAAAACCTAAACCCCCTAACCCCACCCCAAAAACCTAAATCCCCTCCCCCAAAAACCTAAACCTCTTACCCAAGTTAAATGCTAAAAACTAAACCCTAAAGCTAAACCCCAAACTAAATGATAAAAATGTGTTTTTAAATAAATGATGAACAGTTAAATCATGACTTTTTACAAAAAAAAATTATAAATAAAAAGTCACGATTTTTAAGGAAAAAATTTGATTTTTTTTGTTTGTTTTTTTAAACTTTTTTATGTAGTTTTGGTTGTGTTCACATTGGTTATCGCAATAAAGGGTGGTTTCTAACGAATCCTTACCCTATATATATAGGGGAAGGTTCAAATGAAAACCACTAGTTATCGCGAAAACTCGAAAACTAATTAGAAAAGCCAAAAAAACATACCAATTTTTTTTTTCATACCAATTTTCGCTATTTTTTATATATAAAAAAGTTCAATTTTTTTTTGTAGTGCACATGTGTAAATATGTACTACACATGTGTATTATTACAAATGTTTACTACAAATTTTTTTTTTTTGAAAAAAAGTTTTTTTATATATAAAAAATAGCGATTTTTAATAAAAAAAATTGTAAATTTTTTTTTTGGTGTGTTTTTTAGGTTTTTTAGTTAGTTTTCGAGTTTTCACAATAAAAGTGGTTTTCATTTGAACCTTCCCTTATATATATATATATATATATATATATAGTGTCGGGATCAGGAGAAAACGCTCAAAAGTGTGAGAACGGTGAGAACACATCCTGGCCCAACACGTGGCGCGCGATATAATTAGGGCGTATGCGTTTTTTGTCATTTTATCTTCTGCTTTTCCAATTCCGCTTTTCACAATATTGATTTATTTTTTGGGTTTAAGATTTTTTGGCGTTAACCAAATTCAATAATTATATGGCGTTTTAATGGTTTCATTGTATTAACATTTTGGCGTTTATGGCGTTTTTCAAATCGTATGCCATTGGAACCCCAATGGGTCAGAATATCTCTCTGAATGGCCATTTTCAAGGCGTTTTAGAAAAGATGGCCCATTGTTCTATTATTTTTTATATACATTTGGGCGTTTGTGGTATCTTGGCATTTTACAATTGGAAAATTATATTACAACCACCCGGAAAAAAATGGAAGCAAAAAAAAAAAAATCCTAATCGAATCTCTTTTCATAATCTTCATTGTCATCAGTCTCTGTCTTCTTTAATACTACAAGAACTGTCACCAAATATATGGCGTTTTATGTAAAACTTATCAAACCCATCGGTTTGATTATTTTTGCCTGCTCGTCTGTTGAAGTGGCTTTTGTGGATGTTTGGGGACATAGATCTATGACGTGTGGGTGAGTTTTTCGCTTTGTTCTTCAACTTGATCTTCATCTTTATAATCATCCCACTCTTCAGTGTCATTGATCTCTTCTCCTCATCCAAACCTTCTTCAAGAACAAAGAACAAAAAATGACATATGACTGTCATCTGTATCTTTTTCTTGAATATTTCTCCATCTCGTGCAGCAAAATCTTTCTGAGTTACTCCCCTCATGTCACACCCCCAAAATCCACATGCGGAGTATCACCGCTTGGAGGCGTGACTGACCAGGATCAAACCACTAATCATATTGAACAAGCAAGTAATTAAAAGTAAAAGTCCAACCAACATAATTAGTGTCCAAAACAACCATAGTTTAAGTTACGAGCGGAAGCATAATGTTTAAAACCAAAACATAAGTTTAAATATCCAAAGGTTTAACATGGCACACAGCTGTCCATGTCCCACAACGACACTCCCCATGCAAGCTCCAGCTAAGTACCTATAGACCTGCAAAGCATGTAGTAACGAGTCAACAACAATGTCGAGTGAGTTCACTTTTGGTTGTCCAGTTTATAGTTGTTCCGAAAACACAATTTGCTCTTTACCAGCTATCCAGCCGTGGGGGTTACCCCATAGTTCGAAAAAAAAACGTTTATTAGTTACCCGTTCTTACGTTGGCTATTCCAGCCCGGCTCTATGGCCGTGGGGGCTACCCCATGTTTAATTCACCAGACTCGTTACCATATCGACTACTAACGTTCGTCATGTTTAAGTGCCCTAACGTCTGTGTCTATCATCACTGACGTGCCATAGTCCATTAGTCCACGCCCGTCCTCTGCGGCACGGTGTGAGGTTTGTTAAACCTAATAGCGCTATTTAACTAATGACCCGTTCGCCATTGGCCTCGGCGATTAAGTCGATATAAAAGGAGGGACTTCGTTGATAGAGTTCTAGTCTAGTATAGTTAAATCCGTCTCATACTGGACGAGGAATCTACGTTCCTGAATACGTCTCAACAGGACGGGGAATCTATATTCCTTAACCCATTCCCAACCCCTGGGAATCCCATGCTTTGTAAATAAGTGTGAACTCACCTTGGTTTGCTCGGCAGATTACACAGAAAGGTCAAGTCTAGCAGCTAGTGGTCAACCACGTCCTAACATGGTTATCATACAAGTCAGGTTTAGGTTCAAGTATCGCACGTATGTTTACACATAAGCTATCAGTTACGAACACGTATTTATCATGGCAAACACGTAAATCGCTTAAACAGTCAAGCCCATAAAACGCCCAACTTGTGCGATTTCCCTAAATAAAACACAATAAAGTAACCCGGCCCAGCATACAAGTACAACCCAATGACAAATCAATATTTAAATTGTGCGATCCATATAGTCTTGTGCGATCCGAACCTCTTGTACGATCCGTTTACCAGCCCAATATCAACAACCGGCCCAACAGTTAAATAAACATACATCATGTGCGACTCAATGGCCCTTGTGCGACTAGGGACCTCTTGTGCGAACAGGATGTCTTGTGCGAGTGGACCTCTGGTGCGACCAAGAGGTCTTGTGCGATCAGTTTTATTGATTCGAATAACATGGAAATCAGTTACACAGCTAATATCTTGCAACCAATTGCAAAGTTTCCTTTTATTTTACCAATCAACAACTTTAGCAGTTTCATACAAAATTAACATTAGATCAAACAAGGGTTTTTAACATCTAATTCATATAACCTTAATACTCGAAACCCCTACTAATCGATAAATAAATCATCATCACATGCACTGATATTCATGTGATATACTTGAAAACCATTCGACCACACCCTTCATACATATCGATTCAATCATATGCTCACATCATTACCCACCAACTATTAACACATGACATATGCTCACATCAGGGACGAACATAAACAATCATTACACATTCTTACAACATTCATTAGATGCCTCATGATACCTCTAATTGATTGGACCTCCTCAAGTAAATGGCCGACAACATTGGCCATTGTTTCACATACTCACCAAATATTATTGTTTAATTAGAAACACATGGCCACCACTTTCATTATGAAATCAACATATTTATTATTATGTAATTGGAAGATTACATGTAGCATATTTATCACCTTATACATCGAATCACTATTTCTACAACTATTTATTTCCATGATCGTATAACTAATCAGCCATCATCATGCATTCCATCGATTCTTACCACATAACATCATCATTCATTATGTATGTAACCCTAATCATCTTATCGAATCATAAAAACATAACATCATTTACAACACATAACATGTAACACTAACCGATTAAAGATGGAACGAGGATTGGTCCGAACAGAAAATCTTCGATGGAGGAGAGGAGTGATTGCCGTCGACTTAGAGAGAAAGCAAGAGAGATTTAGGGTTTAGTGTGTTGTGAATTATGTGGAACTAATCCCTAAGATGGGAAAATGTTTTCGTATAGCTAGGGGGTGGGCCGAACCCTTCCTTGGGCTGCCCTTGGGTCTCGAGTATGGCCCGAATGGGCTTGTGCGATCGGGTGAGTGTTGTGCGTTTATATCATACATACATTCACATAACACATAATCATAACATTCCATTAAACAACCAATTTCATATAGTCACCAACGTTACATTAAAGTACAAAGCTAGGTTCAGAAATACGAGTTGTCACATTATCCCCAAGTTGAAAGAAATTTCGTCCCGAAATTTAGCACGTACTCACTGAGGAAGCTAGTTAAGTTGCATGGTTTTCCTGGTTTTCCTGGGGTGTCACATCCTCCCCCCGTTGATCTGGAATTTCGTCCCGAAATTCCGTAGCTTCAGCCTTAGTAGTGGTTATACCGTTTGCGAACAGTTGGTGATACTTTTGTTTCATCTGATCTTCGCGTTCCCAGGTGAACTCTGGGCCGCGACGCGAGTTCCAACGAACTCGAACGAGAGGTATTCTAGTACGCTTGAGGACCTTAACATCCCGATCCGTGATTTCAACTGGTTCCTCGACGAATCGTAACTGCTCGTCGATGGTGAGCTCCTTCAAAGGAACTACGTGGGTCTCATCTGACAGACACTTCTTCAGATTTGACACATGGAAAACGTTGTGAACTGCACTGAGTTCTGCTGGTAAGTTCAGTTTGTAGGCCACCTTGCCTATTTTCTCAATGACTTCGAAAGGTCCAACGTATCGTGGGTTAAGTTTGCCCCGTTTACCAAAACGAACCACACCCTTCCAGGGTGATACTTTGAGTAGTACACGCTCCCCAACCTGGAGCTCTAGTGGTTTTCTGCCCTTATCGGCGTAGACTTTCTGACGATCACGAGCTGCCGCCATTCGTTGTCGTATCTGAGCAATTTTCTCTGTTGTGTCCACCACATGTTCTGGACCAGTAATCTGACTATCCCCCACCTCTGCCCAACAAAGAGGTGACCGACATTTACGCCCGTACAATGCCTCAAATGGAGCAGCTTTAATGCTGGTGTGGTAGCTGTTATTGTATGAAAATTCCACAAGTGGCAGATGTTTTTCCCAGCCATTGCCAAAATCAATTACACATGCCCTAAGCATGTCTTCGAGGGTTTGGATGGTACGTTCTGACTGCCCATCCGTTTGCGGGTGATAAGCTGTGCTCATATCTAACCTTGAGCCAAAGGACTTGTGCATTGCTTGCCACAGTTCCGAAGTAAAACGTGCATCCCTATCCGAGATAATAGAGGTGGGCACCCCGTGCCTCGAGACAACTTCCTTGAGATATACTTCTGCTAGGGTGGAGAACTTATCCGTTTCTTTGATAGCTAGGAAGTGAGCATACTTTGTGAGTCGATCCACGATCACCCAAATAGTATCATTACCACGTTGAGATCTGGGCAGGCCAGTAACAAAATCCATGGAAATTTGCTCCCATTTCCATTGTGGTATCTCTGGTTGTTGAAGTGGGCCTGAAGGTTTCTGGTATTCCGCCTTGACTCTCGCACAAGTCAAGCACTTGCTAACGTAAGTTGCTATGTGGGCCTTCATGCTAGGCCACCAATACGTAGTTTTGATATCGTGGTACATCTTATCCGAACCAGGATGTACCGAGTAGCGAGACCTGTGTGCCTCGTCCATCACAAGCTCTCGTAGGTTGCCATATAGTGGAACCCAAATGCGTCCTGTGACGTAGTAAGCACCGTCTTCCTTTTGTTCCAAGCGTTGCCTTGAGCCGCGTAGGGCTTCAGCCCTGACGTTTTCTGGTTTCAATGCTTCTACCTGAGCATTTCGTATTTGCGAAGGAAGACTAGACTGTATAGTAAGTTGTAAAGCTCGTACGCGCTTGGGCGCAGTGTCCTTTCGACTGAGGGCGTCGGCCACAACATTGGCTTTGCCCAGGTGATATCTGATCGAGCATTCGTAGTCATTCAGTAGTTCGACCCATCGTCCCTGTCGCATGTTGAGTTCCTTCTGTTTGAAGATATGCTCGAGGCTTCTGTGATCAGTGTAGATAGCACACTTGGTGCCATACATGTAGTGTCTCCATATCTTAAGCGCAAAAATAACCGCTCCCAGCTCTAGATCGTGTGCAGTGTAGTTCTTTTCATGAACTTTGAGTTGGCGCGAGGCGTAGGCTATAACTTTATCCCGCTGCATCAATACGCAACCAAGACCCTGAATGGATGCGTCGCAATAAACCACGAAGTCGTCTGTACCCTCTGGCAATGAAAGAATAGGTGCACTGCAAAGTCTATCCTTTAAGTGCTGAAACGCTATCTCCTGTGCGTTTCCCCAACGATAAACAACGCCCTTCTGCGTTAGTGAAGTAAGAGGTTGTGCAATCTTGGAAAAATCCTTAATAAACCTTCTGTAGTAACCTGCCAATCCCAAGAATTGGCAAATTTCCGTTGGCGTGAGAGGTGCAGGCCAACTCTTGATCGAATCTACCTTAGATGGATCAACGTGAATCCCATCCTTGTTCACCACATGGCCTAAGAAATGGACTTCACGAAGCCAGAAGTCACATTTTGAAAACTTGGCGTACAGCTGTTCTTTTCGAAGGAGTTCCAAAATAAGTCGTAAATGTTGCTCGTGCTCCTCCTGACTCTTCGAATAGATCAGGATGTCATCGATGAAGACAATAACGAACTTGTCTAAGTAAGGATTGCACACTCGATTCATTAAGTCCATGAAGACCGCAGGTGCGTTTGTTAGCCCAAAAGGCATAACCAAAAACTCATAGTGTCCATAACGGGTTCTAAAGGCTGTTTTGGAGACGTCCTCTTCTCGGACTCTCAGCTGGTGATACCCCGATCTCAAATCGATCTTTGAATAGTAGCTCGACCCTTGCAGCTGGTCGAACAGGTTGTCAATGCGTGGAAGAGGGTAGCGATTCTTCACAGTCACCTTGTTCAGTTCACGGTAGTCGATGCACATTCTGAACGTACCGTCTTTCTTCTTCACAAATAGCACTGGAGCTCCCCAGGGCGAAGAGCTAGGACGAATAAAACCCTTATCTAAGAGTTCTTGTAGTTGCGTAGATAGCTCTTTCAACTCTGATGGAGCTAAACGATACGGTGCACGAGCTATAGGCGCTGCTCCAGGAGCTAGCTCGATTTGAAACTCGACCTGGCGATGAGGCGGGATGCCAGGTAGTTCCTTAGGGAATACCTCAGGATAGTCGCGTACAATCGGAAAGTCTTCTATCTTTTTCTCTTTCTTCGAGGTGTCAGTAACGAGAGCCAGAAAGGCAGTGTGGCCCTTACGCAGACACTTTTGGGCCTTAAGGCAAGAAATGATGCTCACAACAGCACCACTCTTGTCGCCACGAATCATAAGAGGTTCCTCACCTGGGCGCGGAATACGGACAATCTTTTCGTTGCAAAGAATCTCAGCTTGCTGTTGGGATAACCAGTCCATCCCAATGACAACGTCGAAACTACCCAGAGTGATAGGAAGGAGGTCGATCAAGAAAGTGTGATCAGCAAGAACAAGACTACAACCTTTGACTACGTGTGTGACCTCTATACTTTTACCATTAGCTAACTCTACAACGTGTTTGGGGTTCAAAGGTGTTGGGGTACGCTTAAGCAGTTGACTAACTTTTAGGGACACATAACTAGTATCAGCACCCGAATCAAATAAGACAGTAACGTAAAAGTCGTCGAGAAGGAACTTACCCATCACAACATTAGGGTCATTCCTCGCTTCTCCATTGCCAATAACGAACGCACGGCCCCTTGCACCATTTCCATTGTTACCCCCGTTGTTTCCATTCCCCTGATTGTTGTTGTTATTGTTGTTGTTCTGGTTCAGCTGGGGACAGTCTTTCTTGAAGTGACCTTCAGCTCCACACTGAAAGCACCCTTTGTTGTTACCCTGTTGTTGCTGCTGCTGACGTTGATTTGGTGGGGCTCGCTGTTGTTGCCGATTTTGGTTCGCGGGAAACTGACTCCTACATTCTCTTGCAATATGACCAGGCTTGTTGCACCGATGACAGTTACTTCTGGTGCATGGCCCACTGTGATGTAAGTTACAACGATTACATTTGGGGTGATTTCCTTTGTATCCACCATGACTTTGGCTACCTGACGATTGCTGACTAGGACTCTTATACTCTTCAGTTCTTCTCTGCTGCGACTGGGATTGAACAGAAGTCGAACCTCTGCTTGAAGCTCCATCACATTTACGTTTGTTATCACTAGGAGGTTCAGAGGTAGCTGTAGCACTAATACGTTTTGGTAACCTGTTCTGCTCCACCGCCTGATCAGTGAGACGGTGAGCCAACTGAACAACCTGCTGGTAGGTGGCGAGGTTTGCTGATGTCACATGACTTTGGATTTCTAGCACTAGAACCTTAAGATAAAGTTCGATACGCTTAATTGGAGGGTCCACCATAGTAGGACACAGTAGTGCAAGCTCACTCGATCTCTTAGTAAACGCCTCAATTTCTGACCCCGTCATCTTGAGGTTGAAAAACTTGACTTCCAGCTTATGAATGTTGTCACGACTGCAATATTCCTCCTTGATCATCTCTTTAAAATTGTTCCATGGGGTGGCGTTAGCAGCAACCAACCCCAGCATTTGGACTTGAGCGTTCCACCATGTGAGGGCTAAACCCTCGAGAGTGCCGGTCGCATACTTCACCCTGCGTGCCTCAGGGCATTCACACATTTCGAACACAGATTCTAGTTTCTCAAACCAGTGGAGGAGACCTACTGCTCCTTCAGTGCCACTAAAAGTAGTGGGTCGGCAGTCCATAAAAGTTTTGAAGGTGCACACAGGTGGCTGAGCATGCTGACCTGTGGTGGGTGGAAGAAAGGACAAAGTTTAACACAAAGATAGGTTCACGAGAGTAGGATCTAAAGATCCTAGAATGAGTTTTAAACTGCAGGATATACCTCCTGCTTGTGCGGCTACAAGTGCCGCAACAACTTGTTCGTTAATCAGATCCGTCAACTGGGCTTGTGTCATGTTAATGCGTCCAGACATGATCTTCATATCAAAAGAAGCATGTGTGAGAGAGGTTCGCGAAAGTACGATGACAGAGGAGAGTAAGCACACTCGTGTTCAAGCAACAGTAGCTATACTAACTAAGCATATCATAAGCAAAGTTCTACATAATCTAGCAAGTAGGCAATGTAAGCATAGATTATATCACCTAGAATGTCGAGCCTTGCACATGGAGTGAAGCGTCGTTGTGGATCGTAGAGCACTGTACAGGTTATAGTATGGTTTTAACAAAAACGTTTTCCTTTATTAAAACCAAGTTCTCTATAACCAATGGCTCTGATACCAATCTGTCACACCCCCAAAATCCACATGCGGAGTATCACCGCTTGGAGGCGTGACTGACCAGGATCAAACCACTAATCATATTGAACAAGCAAGTAATTAAAAGTAAAAGTCCAACCAACATAATTAGTGTCCAAAACAACCATAGTTTAAGTTACGAGCGGAAGCATAATATTTAAAACCAAAACATAAGTTTAAATATCCAAAGGTTTAACATGGCACACAGCTGTCCATGTCCCACAACGACACTCCCCATGCAAGCTCCAGCTAAGTACCTATAGACCTGCAAAGCATGTAGTAACGAGTCAACAACAATGTCGAGTGAGTTCCCTTTTGGTTGTCCAGTTTATAGTTGTTCCGAAAACACAGTTTGCTCTTTACCAGCTATCCAGCCGTGGGGGTTACCCCATAGTTCGAAAAAAAAACGTTTATTAGTTACCCGTTCTTACGTTGGCTATTCCAGCCCGGCTCTATGGCCGTGGGGGCTACCCCATGTTTAATTCACCAGACTCGTTACCATATCGACTACTAACGTTCGTCATGTTTAAGTGCCCTAACGTCTGTGTCTATCATCACTGACGTGCCATAGTCCATTAGTCCACGCCCGTCCTCTGCGGCACGGTGTGAGGTTTGTTAAACCTAATAGCGCTATTTAACTAATGACCCGTTCGCCATTGGCCTCGGCGATTAAGTCGATATAAAAGGAGGGACTTCGTTGATAGAGTTCTAGTCTAGTATAGTTAAATCCGTCTCATACTGGACGAGGAATCTACGTTCCTGAATACGTCTCAACAGGACGAGGAATCTATATTCCTTAACCCATTCCCAACCCCTGGGAATCCCATGCTTTGTAAATAAGTGTGAACTCACCTTGGTTTGCTCGGCAGATTACACAGAAAGGTCAAGTCTAGCAGCTAGTGGTCAACCACGTCCTAACATGGTTATCATACAAGTCAGGTTTAGGTTCAAGTATCGCACATATGTTTACACATAAGCTATCAGTTACGAACACGTATTTATCATGGCAAACACGTAAATCGCTTAAACAGTCAAGCCCATAAAACGCCCAACTTGTGCGATTTCCCTAAATAAAACACAATAAAGTAACCCGGCCCAGCATACAAGTACAGCCCAATGACAAATCAATATTTAAATTGTGCGATCCATATAGTCTTGTGCGATCCGAACCTCTTGTACGATCCGTTTACCAGCCCAATATCAACAACCGGCCCAACAGTTAAATAAACATACATCATGTGCGACTCAATGGCCCTTGTGCGACTAGGGACCTCTTGTGCGAACATGATGTCTTGTGCGAGTGGACCTCTGGTGCGACCAAGAGGTCTTGTTCGATCAGTTTTATTGATTCGAATAACATGGAAATCAGTTACACAGCTAATATCTTGCAACCAATTGCAAAGTTTCCTTTTATTTTACCAATCAACAACTTTAGCAGTTTCATACAAAATTAACATTAGATCAAACAAGGGTTTTTAACATCTAATTCATATAACCTTAATACTCGAAACCCCCACTAATCGATAAATAAATCATCATCACATGCACTGATATTCATGTGATATACTTGAAAACCATTCGACCACACCCTTCATACATATCGATTCAATCATATGCTCAGATCATTACCCACCAACTATTAACACATGACATATGCTCACATCAGGGACGAACATAAACAATCATTACACATTCTTACAACATTCATTAGATGCCTCATGATACCTCTAATTGATTGGACCTCCTCAACTAAATGGCCGACAACATTGGCCATTGTTTCACACACTCACCAAATATTATTGTTTAATTAGAAACACATGGCCACCACTTTCATTATGAAATCAACATATTTATTATTATGTAATTGGAAGATTACATGTAGCATATTTATCACCTTATACATCGAATCACTATTTCTACAACTATTTATTTCCATGATCGTATAACTAATCAGCCATCATCATGCATTCCATCGATTCTTACCACATAACATCATCATTCATTATGTATGTAACCCTAATCATCTTATCGAATCATAAAAACATAACATCATTTACAACACATAACATGTAACACTAACCGATTAAAGATGGAACGAGGATTGGTCCGAACAGAAAATCTTCGATGGAGGAGAGGAGTGATTGCCGTCGACTTAGAGAGAAAGCAAGAGAGATTTAGGGTTTAGTGTGTTGTGAATTATGTGGAACTAATCCCTAAGATGGGATAATGTTTTCGTATAGCTAGGGGGTGGGCCGAACCCTTCCTTGGGCTGCCCTTGGGTCTCGAGTATGGCCCGAATGGGCTTGTGCGATCGGGTGAGTGTTGTGCGTTTATATCATACATACATTCACATAACACATAATCATAACATTCCATTAAACAACCAATTTCTTATAGTCACCAACGTTACATTAAAGTACAAGGCTAGGTTCAGAAATACGATCGGGTGAGTGTTGTGCATTTTATTTATTTTATTTTTTGGGTTTTTTTATAATACTTGTCCAAAGTAATTTTATTATAGTTTGGTAGTTTTGGGGGCGTTTTATGGCATGATGGCGTTTTGACGAGCATTTGGCTGAGTGGCGTTTTAATTATATATGGCATTGTTGTTATATAACAATCAACTGAAAAAGAAAATTAAAAAAAATATAAACAATTGATCTTCCAAATTTTCACTATCACCAGTCTCTTTCTTCTTTTTTGAATCATCTTAACTGGCTGTTTCGACTTTTGTATGATTCATTTTGGTTTTTTGTTTTTGTTTTTGAAGTAGTTTTTTTGTTGCTGTGTGGAAGCACAAAGTCTAAAATCAGCCTCTTTTTCTTGAAGATTTGTCCATCCCATATAGCAAAATGTTATTGAGTTACACCCTTCAGCTAACAATCTTGAATTTCCAAGGAACGATGTTTGATTTTTTAACTTTTTGGTGTTTTACCGAGAAAAAGAACGCCACTAAATAAAAGTATCTTAAACCTCTAAATTTGATCATGCTAAAATCAATAATATTTTGCTGTATGAGATGGACAATATTGTTAATCCTCATTTAAGAAAGATGTCTGACAATGTTGTCCACCCCATACAGCTAAACTTTATTGATAACAAACCTCAATAATGTTTTTGTAGGTTTTGGCGTTATAAATTGGATGGAAGTTGAGGATAAAGTCAATAAGATTTTACTCAATGAAATGGACAATATCCTCACTTAAGGATTTTGTCCATTACGTTGAGCGAAACCTTAGCGACAACCAAACTGAATTTGAAATAAATGTTTTGGTTTAGAGGATATTTGATGTTTGGTTTTTTTGGCGTTTCTAAGATGAATGGTATATATTAAATATGACGTTTGGGGTTTTGTGTGTTTTAATGGAAGGTCTGAGATGTTTGTATATATAGGATGTTTTGTGGCGGTCTTTTTAGGTGGGATTTTATTATAATTAAGTTTGGCGTTTTATATCTAATGGCGTTTTTTTAGATTAGGATGGTGTGTGCTATTGTAGGTTAAGTCAGTAATTTTAATGGCGTTTTATTTCATCAGATGTCGTTTTGTGTAAAGAAGTCAAAAAACTTTTTTACCCTTAATAAAGCGCGCCACAGCAATAAAAGTTATGTTATTTACGAAAACGCCACCGCGTCATCTATTCCATAGATTGTTTTAATCTGACGATCCATAACCGTTCTCTCCGTTCTCACACTTTTCACCGTTTTCTCTAAATCCTGACCCTATATATATATATATATATATATATATATATATATATATAGGTTGAGGTTCGGCAACAAAGTTGATTTTGCCTAAAAAGTGTACAAAGTCATAAAACACCACAATTTCAACCATAAAACACACCCAAAACCCCCCAAATAACAGAGTAAATATTACTAAAACACTATAATAGAACCCTAATAGTCCATAAAAACTTCAAACACACCATCGTAGAACTATGAATATAAAACACAACATGATAATCAACATAAAACACACTAATGTTAATCATTCCATAATCAAAGTCCTATTACCCAAAACATAACAAAAATCACAATTATTGTGTTTTAATAACCTCGAGTATGTTATTTGTGAGTTTTAAGTGTGTTTTATGGTTGACATTACGGTGTTTTATGACTTTTTACACTTTGTAGGAAAAATAGACTTTGTAGCCAACTCCCACACTATATATATATATATATAGGGTAGGGTTCATGAGTGAACCATAGTGTTTTTTGTACTTGATTTGATCTCCATCATGATTAAATGGATGGATGGTGGAGATAGAGTTTCATTGGTTTTCTTAATTCAAAAAGCTTTTCATTTTATGCTTCCTATATATATGTAGATATAGGAATAGGTTCATGTGAGAACCCTCTAAAACTGCAAGAACCGTGAGAACTCCTACTTACCGTGTGATTTTTTCAACCAAATTTTGCACAGAGGTAGATTAACATCTAACCAAGGCATCCGTGAAAAAACTCGGAATTTCTTTTACAAGGCAACACTTTTTCGACATGTAAGTTTGATTTACGTTGGTGTAAATGACTGATGATGTTAGGAGCCCTAGAACGTTACGACGGTGTAAATTTGATTTACACCACCATAGGAAGTCACATACATAATTATTTATTTATTTTTTTATTTTTGAAAAAAATGACATAAAAAAATTCCTCAATTTTTTTTTTCAAAATATTTTTGTATCAAAAAGTACTTGAGTTCTTGCATAAAGATGTGGTTCCTATTTGAACATTCCCCTATATATATAGTGAAAGTGTGTCGTACATTTTGCCTTAACGTACGAGCGTACACAATAATTCGCATGTTATAACAAAAGGTTGCATGTTGTAAAATCAGAAGATCGCATGTTCAAAAAAAATCGCATGTTACTCAAAATACCAAACTCCCATGTAATAAACCTTTTTTCGCATGTTGATACTGAATCTCGTATGATTCGTACCTAGAACCGGCTCGTCGAACCCTATGATATATATATATATATATATATATATATATATATATATATAAGATGAGGATCGGTTAGGAACTATCCTTTATTACGAGAACCAATGTGAACACAACTAAAAATACCTAAAAAGCACACAATTTTTTTTTATTTTTTAAAGAAATATCGCTATTTTTCGTTTCTAAAAAAATTCGAGTAACAATTATGGATGCACATGTGCATATGTATTATTTCTTTGACAAATTCCGTAATACATTACCAGTATTAGACAATTGCACATTCATTTACACTACTATCCGTAATACAATACTTTTCACATTACTAATATTAGAAATGCATATGTGCATCTATATGTATGAACATGATATAACGTGTTTTTGGTACACTAATTTGAATACACTTTCCTTTTCATCTACAATACCATCCATAATACACTACTATTAGCTCCTACTATCCATAATACACTACCATTACCTCCTACTATCCATAATACACAACTATTACCAATATGTATAATATTTTTCACTTTATGCAAATGTACATCAACACCCTTCATACCATACCAAACGACATATTACACCATAAAGTGACAAATATAACCAAACCATCAACCACTAGATATAACTAACCAAAATCATGTATATTAGGATACTTCATCATTCAGAATCACAAACTTTTTGTACCAAAACACGTTATATCATGTTCATACATATAGAGGCACATGTGCATTTTATATATTGCTAACGTAAAAAGTAGCGTATTACGGATGGTAGTGTAAATGAAAGTCTAATTGTCTAATACTAGTAATGTATTACAGAATTTGTTAAAGAAATGATACAAATGCACATGTGCATCGATAGTTGTTACTTGAATTTTTTTAGGAACGAATAACGGTTTTTAAAAAAAATTGTGTGGTTTTTTAGGTTTCTTTTGTGTTCACACTTGTTCTCATGGTTCTCATAATAAGAGTGGTGAACCATACCTTATATATATATATATATGTATATATAGGAGAAGGATCCGGTAGGAACCACCCTTTATTGCGAGAATCGTGAGAACTAATGTGAACACAACCAAAAAATACCCTAAAAAAAAGACACTCAAATTTTTTTTAATTTTTTTTAAAAAGCGCTATATTTCATCACTAAAAAAAAAATCGAGTAACAATTATCCATGCACATGTGTATATGTATCATTTCTTTGACAAATTCCGTAATACATTACTAATATTAGACAATTGCACTTTCATTTACACTACCATTCATAATACACTACTTTTAAATTAACAATATTAGGAATACACATGTGCATCTGTATGTATCAACTTGTTATAACATTAAAAATATTAGAAATGCACATGTGTATCTATATGTATGAACATGTTATAACGTGTTTAGGTACACCACTTTGAATACACTTTCCCTTTCATCTATCATATAATCCATAATACACTACCATTACATCCTACCATCTGTAATACAATACCATTACCTCCTACCATCCATAATACAATACCATTACCAATATTTCCGTTTACTACATGTATATCAACACCCTTTATACCATCCAAACAACATATTATATCATAAAGTGACAAATATAATCAAACCATCAACCACTAGATATAACTAACCAAAAAACATGTATATGGGCTTACTTCATCATTTAAAATCACAAACTTTTTGTACCAAAACACGTTATATCATGATTATACATAATGATGCACATGTGCATTTTTAATATTGGTAATGCAAAAACTAGTGTATTGCGGATAGTAATGTAAATGAAAGTGCATTTGTCTACTACTAGTAATATATTACGGAATTTGTCCAAGAAATGATATATATGAACATGTGAATCCATAATTGTTACTTGAAAAAAAAAGTTTTTTTTTGGTAACGAAATACAAAGATTTTTTAAAAAAAAAGTACTAAAAAATTGTGTGTTTTTTAGATTTTTTTAGGTATTTTTTTGTGTCCACATTGGTTCTTGCGGTTCTCGCAATAAAGGTGGTTCTCGCATGAACCCTGCCCTATATATATATATAGAGAGAGAGAGAGAGAAAGTGTAACGTACAATTAGGGCTTATCGTACGCTCGTACGATATTGTGAAATCGCAAGTTATAAACAAACATGTTGGAAATTGCATGTTCGTATTTTTGATGAAATCGCATGTTTCTTTTTTTGTAGCAATTTCGCAATTGGTAAATATGATGAAATTGCATGTTGGTATATAAAACAATTTCGCATGTTGGGTTTTCAGCACAAATCGCATGTTCAAGCGTGAATTCGCACCAGTTCGTACGACTGAGATGATCACATACATATTGTACGATAAGAGCCATTGTACGTTAACCTAACCCTATATATATTGGGGAAGGTTCAACTGAAAACGACTTTTATTGTGAAAACTCGAAAACTAACTAAAAAAAAGCCTAAAAGACACACCAAATTTTTTTACAATTTTTTATTAAAAATCGCTATTTTTTATATATAAAAAAACTTTTTTTTCAAATTTTTTTTGTAGTACACATGTATAATATTACACATGTGCACTACAAAAAAAAATTTTTTTTGAAAATTTTTTATATATAAAAAATAGCGAAAATTGGTATGCAAAAAAAAAAAAATAATTGGTATGTTTTTTTGGCTTTTTTAATTAGTTTTCGAGTTTTCGCGATAACTAGTGGTTTTCATTATATATATATATTTATATATTGCACGTGGGGATAGTTAAAATGAGAACCACCTCGAGTTGTAAGAACCAGCGAGAACCACACCCGCGGGGGGCCGTTGACCACGATTTTTTTTTACAACTAGATGTGTATATTTTAACACCCTACGCAAAGTTTGGGTTCAAACGGCGCGCCCGAGGGGGTAGTTTTTTACGCCCAAAGTTTGGGTTTTTTTAATTTCTTTTAATTTTTCTTTTTTTTTTTTAACCAAACTTTGGGCGTAAAAAACTACCCCCTCGGGCGCGCCGTTTGAACCCAAACTTTGCGTAGGGTGTTAAAATATACACATCTAGTTGTAAAAAAAAATCGTGGTCAACGGCCCCCCGCGAGGGTGGTTCTCGCTGGTTCTTACAACTCGAGGTGGTTCTCATTTTAACTTATTCCTATTGCACGTTAACCTAACCCTATATATATATATACATACATCTTATATATATAATAAATAAAAATATTTGGGCTGATGTGGCAGCTTCTCGTGCAACCTCAGCTTAGTTTGGGCGGGAAAAAAAGCGGGTCACTTTTACTTTTATATGGATCTTCCGCGGTGCCTGTTATGACCCGAGTATATAATTGATAAAAAAACCTAAATCCCTCATTCGTTTCAGTCTTCCGACCTAAATCGCAGACGCCTCCTTTAGAAAACCCTAGATTTCCCATTGTTCATCATTCTCCTTCTGGTTCAACCTCTTTAATCCATCAATCTCTACAACACAATTGATTCAACCATCAGGTACGCTGTCAATATTGCTCATTTTCTTGATTTGAAACCCTATGGTGTACGCAAACGCATTTTCTCAATTTGAAACCCTGTCGAAAACATTCCTTTGTTTGAATTTGACCATCGTTCATATTCCGGCCAAGTCTCGCCGGCATCAATCGTGCAACGATTCCAGGTAACACTTAGTCGTCCCTTCATCTTAATAAAAAAACTTGGTTTTGATCTTTCACTGTAACCACCTAAAATGAATTTTCGTGAATAGAATCGGGGGTGGGGGGGGGGGGGGCTGGGGGATGGGGTTTTACATGGGAATATGATATTGTAACCCAAGTTGGTGTGGCTTTATCTATACAATTTGTGTAATTTTTTTTTTATATAAATCATTCTAAGGTTCTTCTTGATATGTATGTTCAAAATCAGTATATATACTTGATATAAAGTTTCAATCTTTTTTTAGTTAATATAAATACATTTTATTTTGTAGCTCAGTTTTGCTACCTTGACTTGGAGTTGCATAGTAAGTATGTTCATATTGCTTTAGAAGGACAACCTACTATTGTCGTGGATGATTTATTTGTTGTGGATCACTTCATTCTAAACGCGCAGACAACAAGGGTAGCACCGCTATTCATATAGCTACCGGGAACTGTCAATCAAAGGTATTGCGAAAGGACTTGGTGATATGTTTTTTCATTTTGTTTCTTATGCCATCTTTGATCTTATTACGTTTTAAATCGTAAACTTAGAGGTGGTGAAATGGATCAGTTTACATTTATTAGGTAAATGGGTCAAAACAAGTTCATGCCAAAATGTGCCTTTATTATCATAACAACTAAGTTGTGTAGATACTCTTACTTATCTTAATTATGTTATTTCATATTGTTGAACACTTATGCTAGCTAAGTAAAAACTCAGTAGAAGTTTGTTTAACTTACATCTTTTTGTAGTTGGAGAGGATTAAATTCATGTGCATACCATATAATATGTTTTTTAATCTTCTGTTTCAGGTTTTTCCTGCTGATTAATCGTGACCTCCAAGTAACCGATAGCTTTACATTCATCGTGTTGGTCGATTTGGTCCTTTGGGACGAAAGGTAAATAAGAACTATTTCTTTAAACCATCTTTATTAAGTATTTTATTTTTACTTCCAAACTGAATTGCTTTTTTAAAAAAGCTGGATTAAAAGATTTTTTTTTTTTATGATTCAATGTCTATGACAATCATATGTCCAACATGTAGTGGAGACTAAAATAACCTGATTAATTTTTTGATGTATTTTTACTTAGATTTCTGTTAGTCATGCCACACTAGGTTGATCCACTATTAGTTAGCTTTGGGGCATAGCTTGACCCGCGAAAACCCCTTTGAATCACTATCTCACTGGGTTGCTGGTTGATGATCGGCTCAATGGACTTCGCATTTGGTGGTAAGACTTTTTTCATCAAGAACAGTCCATTTTTTGTGAGAATGGTGAGAAAAATTCTTCACAAAATTGTGAACAAATTTTACCCACATGAATATTTGTATAACTTCTATTTTCCGTTTAGTTACTTTTCACAAACAAAAGGTGTTGGTGAGAGTTGGTTATGCAATCAATTTCTTTTCGTTGAGAAGGTATTCGATATTTTGTACAAAATTTAGTATCTTTTTCCCAAGTTACTCTCTGTTTTCTACATAGAAGTTGTTTTGAAATGTAACCTTGAATTTGGATTTGTTGTTTTCTTATAGAGGATGATGATTTGAATGACGACTTGCTAGAAGATCATTTAACATTTAGCAATGCAGCTGAAAAAAAAGGTTAATGTTCTTTTGTTTGTGTAGTTAAATTTATATTGGTTTACCAGCTAAGCCACCCCTAGGAGGTGCAGGGTTAATTAAGTAAGAAAAATATGTTCTAAGACATCTTATGAAATTATACTTCTTTGGTTTGACCACTTTTTTTATTTTTTACACTTTACTACACATGATTGCAAAATAAGTCAACACATCATACTGTCATGCATACCCATATGTTCCAGCCTTTTCTCATCTTACATGTATCCTAACTCAAAAAATATTGTTCCATTATATAATGCTTTGTGTGACAATGGTGTTATTTGGGCTGTCTTTTGCTAAATATATAATCCTAGATCTCAAGCATAGTCCCAATTAAAGTGATAAGTTTACTTCCCATGGTCCAGTCATTCGTCAGATTTGTTTGTTCTCTTCAAGTATTTTTTTTCCGATGTATAAGGAAAAGATGAATGCGGATGGGGAATTAGTAGGCAAGGGATTGTTATTTTATTGGTTTGAAGGATGGGTGATGAAATTTTGGCATAACTTTGGCTTTTACTGATGTGTAGATTGAATGTGATAGTGTTTCTACAACACTTTTTCCCATACACTTTCTCATACTCTACTCGCCGATTGCGTTTTCTTCGTATCTCATGATTGTTTACTAGCCAATATGTTTTCAGTATATTCCGGTACAGTTTTTACTTTCAACAATCATCATGGGTACGCTAATATTACTAATTCTAATGAAATTGTTTTAGATTATCCTCTTTTACTTGCGATAACGATCCAACATGCTCCAATATCCTAATTTCTAATTGTTTTTTTTCGTTAGCTAATAATATACAGGCCTTGGTTGATTCTTGCTTCAAAAGAATTGGTGGAACTTTACTTAGTAGTGATAGTGGGTTAGAGACCCTGTATATGTTGATGAATGGACTTAGACCAAGACGCTCATGAATGTGTTGCGGGCATGGTGATTGCTGAGGCTAAGGATAAACAGACCTGGAGTAATAATTGGGGGTGGGTTTTTCACCGAAAAACATACGGTTGGAGATCGTGGCGTAAGTTAACCAGCCTAGCATGATGGTATTAAGCAGTTTGTTTGGGGGCTCCTTTGAAGGCGAATTACTTAGCTAGAGAGCGGAAAATGGTAACTTAGCTTCAAAGGAGGCTTTGATTGACTGAGGTATCTGTATTCACAATATAAATAATTTGATTAATATAAATTAAATTTTCCTACCTGGGAAGTTCCCGGGTTATAACCTAGTATATACATATACATATGTTTGTTTTGTAGGCCGCGTCGATCAACAACACGTGCGGGAATGCACGCCACATAGTGATTGAATGAGGATGAACAAAGAAAAGCTGTGTTACATCTGTTTTGGGTTCCTGTCGGGTGTCGTAAATGAATCGGTTTTCATGCAGCATGCTTTGCAGTGCCTGTAGGGAGTCTTTCCGTCCATCAGTGACGCTCTAATTTTTGTACTGCATTTTGCACGGCTTTCTGAACATGCAGTCTGTCGGGAAACTGCTTTCTTAGGGTTTGAAATATGTTATGTGGCTTTATGTTTTGAGCAGTTAGCCGTGATGTGTGCAAAATGCAACATATAAATTACATCAATTGTGGCATAAAACTAACCCCTTTTTTAGTACTAATGTTGGAAAAAGTGTGCTTTTGTCTTCCTTCTGTATTTTCAGGATTAAATGAGCTCAAATTAACAAAGGAAGCAAAAAGGCAGCTAAATCTAACATAAATACAAGAAAAGGAACAAATGTGGCATGCCCGACCTCCCCGAAAGCATCTTCCCAAGCAAAACAAGAGAACAGAAGGCTGAACACGCCCCGTGCTCAGTAAACACGGGGGCGGGCCCAAGTGTCAGCATAAAAGAAAAAGTTGTAGAAGCTTCCATCTCCCACCACGGGGCCGTGCTCAGCGGACACGGGGCCGTGGTCAACTATAAGATTCGCAGAATCCAGGAAATCTTGATAGTACATATATGCTTCTGCACACGGGGTCGTGCCCAGCGGACACGGAGCCGTGGTCAACTAATACTGACAAAAGCAATTAATGAAGACAGAGAAGAGGATGGACACGGGGCCGTGCCCGAGCTTCTGTTCAGCCTATAAATAGGAGTGCTTGGCTCAAGCTCAAACCATCCCTTGGCACACCACCACTCTCACACTTCACCCACCACCCACCACCACCATAACACCATCATCCACCACCATCATCCATTGTCCATCATAGAGTGTGTGAGTCGTCTCGGGATCCAAGATTGATCGTAAGAGTTCTTCACAATTAAGGCCATGTTTGCCTAAGTCTCTTACATCACTTGGTGAAGAGAAAGTGTCTAGTGTAATACTTTTTATTTTTAATCTTTTCGCACTTTTTAATTGGTTATGTATTAATGACTTTAATAACTAGTTTCTTATGTTGAAGGTGATTCTTCCTTATTGTTTGTCCGTGGTGTCTTAGAATTATTTTACTGTCTATATAAAATAAAAGATTTTCACCTTTCATATCTCCACGGTCTATATGGAGGTATGTTGGCTACCTGGTCGGGGGTTAAGGGAACGGTTTGGTAAGAGTCTTGCCATTGTTCAGTGTATAGATCCTGCAAAGGACCTGGGTCAAATTTAGTAGGACCTCCTTCAATACTTAACGGTATTGGATGGCGGGCGTCCAAACTCTTTGACCCCCTCATAAGTTAAGCTACTATTAAAACTTTAACCCGAATACTTAGGACTGTATCCCTGCTGACTCAGACTACTTAGCCGAGGGTAACGTCGCCTTCAAAAGAGGGGCCTACCACATTATGCATTAATAACTTAATTAATTATCTTTCAATAATCCAACCCTTTAGAATTGTATCCTTGCTGACTCAAACTACTGGGTTGAGGGTAACGTTACCTCCAAATGAGGGGCCTACTACAATAACTAAGATAATCTCTTAACAAAGTGCAAATGTGCGGAAATAATCAAAGGTTACACTAAACACGAGTCGGAGCCAAGTGATTCATCTTGTCTATCTGTTTTTCTTTTATTTTTATTTTCAGCATTTTAGTTAGCTTTTATTTTCTTAGTTTAAAAACCTTTTTCTAAACTTTTGATTTGATTAGACGTTGAGGATAAACCGGTACTAAAAGCTCTTGTGTCCTTGGACGACCTCGGTATCTTGCCAATACTATAGTACGCTCACGATGGGTGCACTTGCCCATATGTGTGCTTAGTGTTAGTAAATATCGTGTTTTATAAATTTAAAACTTGGCTACAAAGTGTTAAAAAGGGCTTAAAATATACTTAAACTTATATAGACAGTTCACACGCATCAAGTTTTTGGCGCCGTTGCTGGGGACACAGGGATTTTAAGAAAGTTAGGAATCAATGGCCTAATCGTTTTTTCTTATTTTTCTATTTTTTTCAGGATTTTTCTTAGTTTTTCAGCTTCTGCAGAACTCAGCACGGGCCGTGCCCGCTGAACCTGCCCTGTGCCCAATCATTGGAACTGGCAATCCTGTTTTAAGTCAGACAGTAAGATGAACATGGGGCCGTGCCCACCCAACACGCCCCCGTGCCCAAGACTCAGTTATTGAAAACAGAACCATAAGATCCCGACGGTTGGTTATTTCTGACACAAACATGAGTGATAATGATATTTTTTACTTTTGGCACTCTTATGGTACGAGGTGTCAAATATGTGGTGGTTCCCATAAGGAATTAGAATGTTATTTTCTAAATTATAAGCCCCACTATATAGACCCATCGTTTTCCTGTATCCTTAAGAGGGAAATAAGTAAAAATAATCCCTATCTCTCCCTCGAATGCTCCCAACCAGATTTTCCAGGAGAAATGCTTCTTGATGAACTATTTCAATTAGAAGATCTAATTCTTAATTGGTTAAAAGAACTTAGGATAGATTTCAATAATTTATCTCAAGATGATAACCAAGAAGAAGTGTTGGAATCGCATTCAAACAACTTCGTTGTTCCCGACGATACTTCTAACTCTAGTGAGGACTTGAGCGATAGTCGTCCCTGTGTCGATTGTTCCGTGAAGGACTCCCCATCGACTTCGTTCGATGCATACATTGACCTGAGCGATTCGGCATACACCTTCTTTAACGAGAGCCCGGGAAAGGGTTGGACTTGTCCACCTACATATAGCATAGGAATCACCCTCACCGAAAACCTCTTACGTTCTCGTCTTAATCTAGAGCAATTAAGGTATCTTAGGCACTTTGGGGTTGTTCCATCCAGTAAGGAAACACCCGATCCGGAAAAGTTCCTTAAAAATCGACAAACTTCATAAACAGCCTTTCGACACGGGGCCGTGCCCAGGTCAACACGCCCCCGTGTCCACCAAAAGATTCCTTTCTGACTTTTTGTCAGAATACGGACAAAACGTGTCAGGACCTTGCCTGCACATGGGGCCGTGTCCAGCCGACACGGGGCCGTGTCCAGCATGCTGTCATTTTCTATAAATGCAGCCAAGAATCCTGCACATTTGGACCATCGAGGGACAGGGATTTGAAAGGATCTTCTCATCTACCATCCTAGGTAATCTCTAAAAGAAGGTTCTAACAAACATCTTGTCCTTTCCTCTTTTATCCATTACCTTCTTCTTCATCTTTCTTGTCTCAACACCTCCATTGAAGCTTGCTCTCAAGCTTTATTGTGTTGATTATTAGATTTTTGTCCAAGGAATCTTGTTAAAAATAAGTTGTGCAACATTGTTTTAAGTTATTTCTGTTCAAAAATGCTTCATGAGTTGGAAAAATAATTTAAAACTCCAAGATTTCTTGTTCCGAAAATCTGCAGAAAGTTGAACACGGGGCCGTGTCCGATGTACTGTTTCATTTAAAATGAACTATTTCTGGTTTGTTTTCGTAGAATGTCTAGTTAAAACAGTGGAACCTCTTCTGCACACTCCAGAAACAGTCGAAGGGAGAGAAGGTCATCAATCTAAGCGACTCTCGTACGTTACGTGATGGCATTACGTGAAGCTCTTGACGAGATGACTTCGGTAGAGGAGGTCCTAACAGACCGTATAAATTATCTTACGGTGGGGTTGGAAAACAGTTTTCAAGAAATAAACCTCTTGCACCAAAGGTTAAACATTCTTGTAACACCTCCCATGGAACCAATCCTCCCTCAAGAGGATTGGAACCTAGCACTTGGAATCAACAATCCTACCGGTTGGGACGACATTACAGCGGAACCTCATCTGGAAGATCTACAAGAAGTCCCGGTGGAGGTTGCACCTCCTCAAACCAATGTCAATGAGCCCGCCTTTCTTCTCCCTAGGGAGATAGAAGAATGGCTCGCCGACGTGTGAGGAACCCATGCCCGGAGAAAGAAGTTTTCAAGCCACATCTAACCGAGGGATTTACCTTTTCGGAAATTTTGCTAATAGAATAAGTAGTAGGCTAGAACTTCTTGGTTTAGATTTCTTGTGTTTCTTTGACCTAACTATCTAGTATTTTAATTTTTAGGACTATTGTGTAATTCTCTCTATGACTTAATGAATGATGGTTTTAGTTAACTTGGTGTTTGGATGGTGTTAAAATGGATAAAACAAACTCGGGATGGCAAAGGATACAAGGGAAACTTGAACCAGCACCCCATGCAGGAAAACAGGGCCATCCGACAAACTTTCTTCATTACAGCATGTCCGCCCAACACGGCCCCGTGCGGCACAGTCTGCAGAAACCACCCAACACGCCCCCGTGTCCAGGCTTCTGTTTCTTTTGTTCAATTTTTGTTACTTGCACCTAAACACGGGGCCGAGCCCGGACAACACGGGGCCATGTCCAGGCGCTCAGTAACACAAATTTTTGTTTTTTCACACCCTTTTACACATTCAATCAACCTAAAAACTTATTTTTGGGACACATTGAGGACAATGTCTAATTTAAGTATGGGGGGATGCTAAAACTTTGAATCTTGCAAGTCCTAATTACAAACCTTACGCAAAACTCTATTGGAACCGCTAATTACCCCAAATGTTTTCAAAAAATTCTCATTTTTTTACTTGTCTAGGTTTAACTTGGAAATTTCAAAATTCTATAAAGGTTATATTTTTACAAATTTACAACCGATAGCGTCGTGATAAAAAGAACCAACATAAGAAAATTATGAAACGGCATGACAAGCTTAGTTAAAATTTAATTATATATACTTGATCATAAAAAAAACCCATTTCCACAAAAGTGAGTTTTGAGCCTTTATTGAGCATACAAATACATTTCTTTAAACTAAATGCTCATTTTTCGTTTCTTGTGTGAATAGCCGCTTGGTTCTTACAACTCTAGAACTTACCACGACGATACATTCCCGGTCCTTACCAACTTAAACCCGAGTAAGTAAATGATGGAGGCATTAGGACTAACCCTTTTTATTTCTACACCAGTATTTTCTATTTTTTTTTACCACCTACCCAAAACCCCCCTAGTTAACCCCTTTGAGCCTAAACCTTTTCATTTCTTAACCCAAACCAAACACCCTTTCACCCACCAAAACCTTTTTATTTTTAACCCTTTGTTTTAGTGACAAGCTCGGTTTTTCATATGACTTTTCAAAAAAAAAAAAAAATATATATATATATATATATTGATGAAGCAAAAGAAATAAACAAACAAGTTCATTAAAAATAACCTTGTTTGAGCAATAGCTTCATAATAAAAAAAAATAAAAATAAAAAGTCTTACGAAAACCGATGCTTTTTACGCTTTTCGCCTTTTTTTTCCCACTAACCACTAACCCAACCACCTACCTTAAACCCAAGCCTAATCCTTCACCCAAAAAGTCCTCTTGATATTTACAAAGGTATATAGTTAAAAAGGAGGAGGATTTATTGCTTGGCAAGCCTATGGTAGGAGTAAGTTCCATGCCGCTCTCGAGTGATTCACTAAAATACATCTTCGGCCGAGTGTTGAGTGATCCCCCGTGAGGTATGTGAACTTGTATATAAATAGAATTTTAAAGAGGCATGTTATGCCCTAATAAGTAATTTATCTTATGAAAAGTTTTAAATAAATCATGACGAATAGGATTGTAAATAAGTAAAAATAAAACTTAATAAAGAATCTTGGAAATCCTTACATTCTATGACAAGCCCAAAAACCTTCTCTTCTACCCATTCCATTTGGGAGTGTAAAGCCACATTATAAAGAGTTTTGCTTGAGGACAAGCAAATATTCAAGTGTGGGGGTATTTGATGTGTGCAAAATGCAACATATAAATTACATCAATTGTGGCATAAAACTAACCCCTTTTTAGTACTAATGTTGGAAAAAGTGTGCTTTTGTCTTCCTTTTGTATTTTCAGGATTAAATGAGCTCAAATTAACAAAAGAAGCAAAAAGGCAGCTTAATCTAACATAAATACAAGAAAAGGAACAAACGTGGCATGCCCGACCTCCCCTAAAGCATCTTCCAAAGCAAAGCAAGAGAACAGAAGGCTGAACATGCCCCGTGCTCAGTAAACACGGGGGCGTGCCCAAGTGTCAGCATAAAAGACAAAGTTGTAGAAGCTTCCATCGCCCACCACGGGGCCGTGCTCAGCGGACACGGGGCCGTGGTCAACTATAAGATTCGCAGAATCCAAGCAAATCTTGATAGTACAGATATGCTTCTGCACACGGGGTCGTGCCCAGCGGACACGGGGCCGTGGCCAACTAATACAGACAAAAGCAATTAATGAAGACAGAGAAGAGGATGGACACGGGGCCGTGCCCAATGGACACGGGGCCGTGCCCGAGCTTCTATTCAGCCTATAAATAAGAGCGCTTGGCTCAAGCTCAAACCATCCCTTGGCACACCACCACTCTCACACTTCACCCACCACCCACCACCACCATAACACCATCATCCACCACCATCATCTATTGTCCATCATAAAGTGTGTGAGTCGTCCCGGGATCCAAGATTGATCGTAAGAGTTCTTTACAATCAAAGCCATGTTTGCCTAAGTCTCTTACATCACTTGGTGAAGAGAAAGTGTCTAGTGTAATACTTTTCGCACTTTTTAATTGGTTATGTATTAATGACTTTAATAACTAGTTTCTTATGTTGAAGGTGATTCTTCCTTATCGTTTGTCCGTGGTGTCTTGGAATTATTTTACTGTCTATATAAAATAAAAGATTTTCACCATTCATATCTCCACGGTCTATATGGAGGTGTGTTGGCTACCTGGTCGGGGGTTAAGGGAACGGTTTGGTAAGAGTCTTGCCATTGTTCAGTGTATAGATTTTGCAAAGGACCTGGGTCATATTTAGTAGGACCTCCTTCAATACTTAACGGTATTGGATGGCGGGGGTCCAAACTCTTTAACCCCCTCATAAGTTAAGCTACTATTAAAACTTTAATCCGGCTACTTAGGACTGTATCCCTGCTGACTCAGACTACTTAGCCGAGGGTAACGTCGCCTTCAAAAGAGGGGCCTACCACATTATGCATTAATAACTTAATTAATTATCTTTCAATAATCCAACCCTTTAGGATTGTATCCTTGCTGACTCAAACTACTGGGTTGAGGGTAACGTCACCTCCAAAAGAGGGGCCTACTACAATAACTAAGATAATCTCTTAACAAAGTGCAAAAGTGCGGAAATAATCAAAGGTTACACTAAACACGAGTCGGAGCCAAGTGATTCATCTTGTCTATCTGTTTTTCTTTTATTTTTATTTTCAGCATTTTAGTTACCTTTTATTTTCTTAGTTTAAAAACCTTTTTCTAAACTTTTGATTTGATTAGACGTTGAGGATAAACCGGTACTAAAAGCTCTTGTGTCCTTGGACGACCTCGGTATCTTGCCAACACTATAGTACGCTCACGATGGGTGCACTTGCCCATATGTGTGTTTAGTGTTAGTAAATATCGTGTTTTATAAATTTAAAACTTGGCTACAAAGTGTTAAAAAGGGCTTAAAATATACTTAAACTTATATAGACAGTTCACACTCATCAAGTTTTTGGCGCCGTTTCCAGGGACACAAGGATTTTAAGAAAGTTAGGAATCAACGGCCTAATCGTTTTTTCTTATATTTCTATTTTTTTAGGATTTTTCTTAGTTTTTCAGCTTCTGCAGAACTCAGCACGGGCCGTGCCCGCTGAACACGCCCCGTGCCCAATCATTGTAACTGGCAATCCTGTTTTAAGTCAGACAGTAAGCTGAACACGGGGCCGTGCCCACCCAACACGCCTCCGTGCCCAAGACTCAGTTACTGAAAACAAAACCGTAAGATCCTGACGGTTGGTAATTTCTGACACAAACATGAGTGATAATGATATTTTTTACTTTCGGTACTCTTATGGTACGTGGTGGTTCCCATAAGGAATTAGAATGTTATTTTCTAAATTATAAGCCCCACAATATAGACCCACCGTTTTCCTGTATCCTTAAGAGGGGCGAAAGTAAAAAAAAATCCCTATCTCTCCCTCGAATGCTCCCAACCAGATTTTCTAGGAGAAATGCTTCTTGATGAACTATTTCAATTAGAAGATCTAATTCTTAATTGGTTAAAAGAACTTAGGATAGATTTCAATAATTTATCTCAAGATGATAACCAAGAAGAAGTGTTGGAATCGCATTCAAACAACTTCGTTGTTCCCGACGATACTTCTAACTCTAGTGAGGACTTGAGCTATAGTCGTCCCTGTGTCGATTGTGCCGTGAAGGACTCCCCATCGACTTCGTTCGATGATTACATAGACCTGAGCGATTCGGCATACACCTTCTTTAACGAGAGCCCGGGAAAGGGTTGGACTTGTCCACCTACATATAGCATAGGAATCACCCTCACCGAAAACCTCTTGCGTTCTCGTCTTAATCTAGAGAAATTAAGGTATCTTAGGCACTTTGGGGTTGTTCCATCCAGTAAGGAACCACCCGATCCGGAAAAGTTCCTTAAAAATAGACAAACTTCATAAACAGCGTTTCGACACGGGGCCGTGCCCAGGTCAACACGCCCCCGTGTCCACCAAAAGATTCCTTTTTGACTTTTTTCAGAATACGGACAAAATGTGTCAGGACCTTGCCTGCACACGGGGCCGTGTCTAGCCGACACGGGGCCGTGTCCAACATGCTGTCGTTTTCTATAAATGCAGCCAAGAATCCTTCATATTTGGACCATCCAGGGACAAGGATTTGAAAGGATCTTCTCACCTACCATCCTAGGTAATCTCTAAAAGAAGGTTCTAACAAACATCTTGTCCTTTCCTCTTTTATCCATTACCTTCTTCTTCTTCATCTTTCTTATCTCAACACTTCCATTGAAGCTTGCTCTCAAGCTTTATTGTGTTGATTATTAGATTATTGTCCAAGGAATCTTGTTAAAAATAAGTTGTGCAACATTGTTTTAAGTTATTTCTGTTAAAAAATGCTTCATGAGTTGGAAAAATAATTTAAAACTCCAAGTTTCCTTGTTCCGAAAATCTGCAGAAAGTTGAACACGGGACCGTGCTCATCGAGCACGGGGCCGTGTCCGATGTACTGTTTCATTTAAAATGAACTATTTCTGGTTTGTTTTTGTAGAATGTCTAGTCAAAACAGTTGAACCTCTTCTGCGCACTCCAGAAACAGTCGAAGGGAGAGAAGGTCATCAATCGAAGCGACTCTCGTACGTTACATGATGGCATTACGTGAAGCTCTTGACGAGATGACTTCGGTAGAGGAGGTCCTAATAGACCGTATAAATTATCTTACGGTGGGGTTGGAAAACAGTTTTCAAGAAATAAACCTCTTGCACCAAAGGTTAAACTTTCTTGTAACAACTCCCATGGAACCAATCCTCCCTCAAGAGGATTGGAAGCTAGCACTTGGAATCAACAATCCTACCGGTTGGGACGACATTCCAGCGGAACCTCATCTTGAAGATCTATAAGAAGTCCCGGTGGAGGTTGCACCTCCTCAAACCAATGCCAATGAGCCCGCCTTTCTTCTCCCTAGGGAGATAGAAGAATGGCTCGCCGACGTGTGAGGAACCCATGCCCGAAGAAAGAAGTTTTCAAGCCACATCTAACCGAGGGATTTACCTTTTTGGAAATTTTGTTAATAGAATAAGTAGTAGGCTAGAACTTCTTGGTTTAGATTTCTTGTGTTTCTTTGACCTAACTATCTAGTATTTTAATTTTTAGGACTATTGTGTAATTCTCTCTAAGACTTAATGAATGATGGTTTTAGTTAACTTGGTGTTTGGATGGTGTTAAAATGGATAAAACAAACTCGGGATGGCAAAGGATACAAGGGAAACTTGAACCAGCACCCCATGCAGGAAAACAGGGCCATCCGACAAACTTTCTTCATTACAGCAAGTTCAGCACGGGCCGTGTCCGCCCAACACGGCCCCGTGCTGCACAGTCTGCAGAAATCATCCAGTTCAGGTAAACTGGACACGGGCCGTGTTCACCCAACACGCCCCCGTATCCAGGCTTCTGTTTCTTGTGTTCAATTTTTGTTACTGGCACCTGAACACGGGGCCGTGCCCAGACAACACGGGGCCGTGTCCAGGCGCCAAGTAACACAAATTTTTGCTTTTTCATACCCTTTTACACATATTAAATCAACATAAAAACTTATTTTTGGGACACATTGAGGACAATGTGTAATTTAAGTGTGGGGGTGGATGCTAAAACTTTGAATCTTGCAAGTCCTAATTACAAGCTTTACACAAAATTCTATTGGAACCGCTAATCACCCCAATTTTTTTCAAAAAATTCTCATTTTTTATTTGTCTAGGTTTAACTTGGGAATTTCAAAATTCTAAAAAGGTTATATTTTTTACAAATTTACAACCGATAGCGTCGTGATAAAAAGAACCAACATAAGAAAATTATGAAACGGCATGACAAGCTTAGTTAAAATTTAATTATATATACCTGATCAAAAAAAAAAAAAATTCATTCCCACAAAAGTGAGTTTTGAGCCTTTATTGAGCATACAAATACATATCTTTAAACTAAATGCTCATTTTTCGTTTCTTGTGTGAATAGCCGCTTGGTTCTTACAACTCTAGAACTTGCCACGACGATATATTCCCGGTCCTTACCAACTTAAACCCGAGTAAGTAAACGATTGAGGCATTAGGACTAACCCTTTTTATTTCTACACCATTATTTTCTTTTTTTTACCACCTACCCAAAACCCCCCTAGTTAACCCCTTTGAGCCTAAACCTTTTAATTAACAATAATACGTATTTTAACAACAATACGAATATTAAAAAAACAAAAATAATATAATAATAATAATAATAATAATAATAATAATAATAACAATAACAATAACAATAACAATAACAATAACAATAACAATAACAATAACAATAATAATATTGACAATAGTTATATAATTTTAATAATAATAATAATATTAATAATAATAATAATAATAATTATAATAATAATAATAATATTGACAATAGTTATATAATTTTAACAACAACAACAACAACAACAACAATAATAATTATAATAACTATAATATTAACAGTAACAATATAATTTTAACAATAATAATAATAGTTATAATTTTAACAATAATAATAACAATTATTATAATATTGACAATAGTTATATAATTTTAACAATAATAATAATAATAATTATAATATTGACAATAGTTATATAATTTTAACAATAATAATAATTATAATAATTTTAATAGCTATAATAATTATTATAATATTAAGAATTATAACAAAAATACAAATATTAATAATAACATTAAGAATATAATTTTAACAATAATATTAATAATAACAATAACAATATAATTTTAACAATAATAATAATTATTATAACAGTAATACAAATATTAATGTGATAACTTCTGTATTTGAAACGGATTGCTCGGGGTAGATGGTTGATAATCATTATACAGTGGTGTGTTACGAGACTCATAACCGTATCCACCGTATCTATCCGAACTATCTTGTTGCACGTAAGAAACTTCACCCCTGTATCCGTAACCCCAGATACGATTGCTGCGTCGGGTAATATGGTTCATCAACAAGTGCATTCTCAGCACCGTATCCTACGTTTCCATCCAGATTACCTTGTTGCACGTATGGAGATTCATACCCGTATCCGTAATCCAGATACACTTGATGCGCCGGGTAATATGGTTCATCAATAGGTGGAGTCGGAGTCTCGTTCAATTCTGGCAACTGTATTTTTTGATCAACAGGGACGCCAAGCACAACCTCCTCCTCCTCATTAGCATCATTTATTCTCCATGCGTCGTTAGAATAGTGATTAGAGAAATAATTCTCGTCCCAAAATAATGACATTTTAATAATATTGTGTTTGATACATAGGAAATGAATGTATACAGAACAAGTGAATTGAAATCGTGTTTGAATTCGTAGGCAGAGATGGATGTCTAAATACACTTTTGAATTCATAATCATACGTCTCGTATAGCTCTATACTCTGCGTATAGCTTTATTCACATGCCTAGACAACATCGTATCAATGTCAAATTTGTCTGACATACGCTGTGTATAGGTCTATACGCAGCGTCTAACTTTTTGTACATACGCTTCGTATAGATCTATACGCAGCGTATGTCAGACTGATTTGACATGGTACTAGGTTTGACTGTCTGGTCGTGTACCTACCCCTTACCTATGCTCCGTATAGACCTATACGCAGCGTAGAAGGGTAACCCTATAAACTGCGTATAGGTCTATACGCAGCGTAGATAAACCCTAAGTGTGCAGATAGCCAACCAAGGTGTGCAAATAGTTTCGCCCTTACATAAATTTGTCATTATGGGTCCTAGGTTAAGAACGATTACAATGTGTCGTCATTTATATGAATTGTCGCATCCGGACTATGCCGCTTCACTTGGATATGTACGAAGTCAAACAATGAAGTCAAGATTGGTCAGATGTATCTTAGAATTATGTCAAAAATAATCAAGCTCAGTTTGTGTTTAACATGTGTTCATATCAATATTGGGTGTAAATCGCTTTTTGATTCTCCAACACGAGCAAACATTAACTAACTGACTGCACAAACTTGAGCGGTGGTCAATGGCCAACATTCATTCGTCAAAGGTTGGATTGAGGAATTCGGTTTTTATAGCGGTATAAAGAGGTTTCTATGTGGTTTATGGTGAGGCGATTTACAAATTTGGGAGTGAAGAACAACCTTATGTGACAACCGTCAAATTTGCATGCATCCGTACAATTAATTAATCCTGTATAGTGCTTAATGATTGTGCTGAATTATACTTAACAACTTTCTGATTACTGCATCATACTTACATGTGCATCACATATTACATAATGACACATCATTATTCCATGCAAACTTTATTGTCATACATGATGCACAAAGCACGGTTAGCACAGTTAGCGGATAACTCAGAAATATGCTGACATTGTCAGTACATAGACAGACAGTGTTTTGAGACCCCATAAGGGCCAGAGACAAGGTACTACACTAGTATGGTGTGTAGGGAAGTAAGGACCATAAAACTGCTTCACTATGTGATAGTTTAAGTGCCGAAAGTGCCTAAAACCCACTTAAAGTGCAGAATTCTGCATTAATCAGCAAAAATCAGCATTTTTAACATGCTAGTAACATGCAAAAATATGGCAAAATGGTCCTGAATGCTTTCCTAAGTGTCGAGAATTAAAAGTGTCACAAAAGGTAACATAAAGAATACTAAACGGTAAAGCTTGACACTTTAACGAACCGGTATCTAACCGAACAACCGAACATTACCCATAAGACCAAAATATTGCTAGAAGCATTATTTTATTATTTTGGAACTAGTTATGGTCCCCGAACACCCTAACACACTATGTAATGCATCCTACACATAAACACTAGACTTTACACTTAACCTCCAACTAATTGCTTAACTATGATCAAAACTTACACATAACCCCCCCCCCCCCTTCACACTTACGGTCACAAGAAGTGGCCCACACCCCAAATCTTCCCTTGATTTCCCCTAAATCTCTTTGGATCTTGCTTAGATTGTGAAAAGATTATGTATGTACTTCTTAAGACATCAGAACCATTGGATAATAGGGATTTGTGGTTATAAGTAGAACACTTGAGCACTTCATCTTCATCACCACATCTCTTCTCCTTCTCTCTCCCCACTTCGGCCAACCCCCCATCCAAACACCACCATTGTTTCATTTGAAGTTCAAGCAATCCAAGATCATTCAAGGGTGTTAGAAGGTGATTAAGGAAGCTTGGTGCTTGTGGATCATCAAGGACCTCTTTTGTTTGCTATTATCCATCACTTTTGTCATCACCATCTTCTAGTGTTCTTCCCTAGCTTAGAGGTAGTAGTAAGACTCTCTCAACCCTTTGTTACTTCTATTTTAGTTGGTTAAAAGATGTATTATGTTGTAAATCACAAGAACACTAAAAGACATATTCATGAATCTTGAGCAAAAGCTTAACATATGATGATATCTTGATGAAATAATGTTGTTTAGTGTATGTATAATACTTGCTTATTGTTTTCTTGAGAATATGAAGTTGATCATCATATGGAGCTTGCTAGATTGTGATTAAACACATGATCTAGCAAGTGAGAGGATGATTATGTGACAACATAAGATAATCATCTTCTTGTGTAAACATGAACTTGATGAATAAAATGATTTCTTGAAAAATAATAAGCAAAGTGAGCTAATAATCTTATGGATCTAAGATTCATGAGTGGTTTTCCAAAAGAACCAAGTTCAAAATATGATTTTTAGTAGAACTTGATTCTTACTTAAAACTACACTACTTTTGGTGATAAAACTGGTGTAGAGATACTAGAGAAACAAGAAGATGTTATAAATAAACATTTTTGTAAAATATGTTTACAAGTTGTAAACACCTAATCCTTTCAAGAACGAGATTTTAAAAGAAGTAAACACACTTTAGAGGGTAACTAAGTCTACTAAAAACATTACCAAGTTACTACAAGTTTTTGTGAAAGATCAAGTTCACGTTATAGTGCAAATACCATTGTTTTTGCACTTGGTAAGAGTAATATTGTTTAGGGTGGATTGTTGAGTATTGTGTGTTGATTTCTGAAAATAAAATGATATGCTTTAATAGCATGGACACCTCCATTTTTAGGGGAAACAATGGCAAAGTTTTCTAAAAATATAAACACTTAAAGAAATATTTTCTAACAAATATTTACTAGTGCGTTTTAACTTTGGTTTTTCATATAAACTTTGTCATAGATTTTGCTACAAAAATACAAGTATCGGAGGTTGGGTTTTATAAATAAAATGGATGAATATATATTTATATTAAAGACACTTGTGTGAATATTTGTATACTCTATGAAATAGTTATATTATTTTAGGGTAAAATAATATAACTTGACAAAATACCATGAAATTTACAATCCAAAATAATACCAAGAATATCAAGGAATAAATATATAAGTTACACACATCATATTGTGGAACCAAACAAAAATGTAACTTACAAAATATTCCGGAAAATACCGTTATAAATAATTTTTGGTAAATATTATTTTGGAAAGTGATATCATATTTTTGGACAAAATGAGTTTAAACATATTTTCTAAAAGTGAGACTTGAAAATATATTTTGGAGTTGTACAAATACAAGCATACGAAAATACATGTATAAGATACCCCCATCCTTGGGAAGGAAATACTTGAGAAGTATTGTTACAAAAGTATTGTTTAAACAATTATTCCAAGACTAAATATAATTTAAGTTGAAATATTAATTATTTTGACAAATAATTATACAACTTGGTATAACATTAGAAACGTAACTCGAAAACGTTAAACTCTAAGCCAAGGCACGACCCGTTCGTCTAATAGACCCTAGCACGTTGTAGGTAGTCGGGATTGCTGAAGAGATTTTGGGTTACGATTTTGAAGACGCAATACTGTGAGTTCATGTCCCCCTTTTCTTTTAACTGTTTTCAGTTTTATAACTTCGGGGGTGAAATACATGTTACGATTATTTACAAACATTTTATACATAGTATGGTTAGCTTAAGGAGGGTTTACTGCTAGATCATGTGAAAGGTGGGTATAACACTTAAGGCCATTAATCCTTGTCGTAGGACCGAGGGACATGAGTGATAGATCTATTTGGGTGTAGCGAGCCCACACCCATGCAGACCAGGGTGGCCCATGTGGTGACTATGTCTTCATCCCGGAGACAAATTTGCTAGGTTTGAGTCTTCCTGCACCATTTCACACATACCATTGGCCTTGCAAACCATTGGTGATCTCTTTTTCCTTATTGATACATACCAGGGACATACATACATACAGACATACTTTAAAGGTTTATTCATACACATACACATGAACTCGCTCAACTTTTGTTGATGTTTTTCAAACTACATGTATTTCAGGGAACTAAGTGGATATGGCAGGGTTATGCATGTGTCTTCAAGCTGCGTCGTGAATAAAAGATGTTATCCATGGTTGTTGAGTTTAGGGGGTGTATCCTATTCCTGGACGGGATACATGTTTCTAAACTCAGGTTTTGTTTAAAGTCTTTTGTGGAGTCTTTATGAACTCAGTTGAACATGTCATGGTTTGTAACTTAATTTGGTGTTGATGTTTTCAAGACAAGTATGTTGTGGTCTTTTCTAAACTTAATTAATGGATGAACATCTTATGTTTTTATCATATAGCGTTGTTATGATTGAATGCTATGGTATTAAGAAGTCACACCAATAACCATGCTTCCGCAAAAGTCAGGGTGTGATAGCTTGGTATCAGAGCTTCGATCGTAGCAAACTAGGATTTTTTCTCGAGTCTAGACTACGATCATTAGGGCTCTCATGAAATTGTTTTCACAAACTTGTTTCCAATGCATACACGAAGTGTCCAGATCCATGAAACAAATATTTTTGCAAATAAAAGACACAAAATATACATTTCAAGGAATTTGTTTATGATTCACTCTGAGAGACTGCGGGTTCAGTCTGAGAGACTGAGGGTTCAATCTGAGAGACTGGGGAGTTAGTCTGAGAGACTAGCTGGGTAGTGCAGTCTGAGAGACTGGGGAGTTAGTCTGAGAGATTAGCTGGGGCAGTCTACGAGACAGGGTAGTCTTAGAGACTGGGTAATTCAGAGACTGGGTAGTCTGTGAGACTAGTTGGGGCAGTCTGAGAGGTTGGGTAGTTCAGTTTGAGAAACTGGGAGGTTTAGTCTGAGAGACTAAGTAGTTCAGTCTGAGAGGCTGGGTGGGATAGTCTTGGGAAGGCTAGGATGCATACATGCTTACATTGTTACTACTTACATTGTTGATGTATGTGCATTTGTTGTGGTTGATTTGTTACAGACACCATGTATCTGATACAGTAGACCCTATGGCCATAGTTTCGGATGATGAGATCATCCCAGAGGATGAGGTCACTACGAGTGACAACGATGATGATTTCCAGCCGTTTGCTTTACCAGATTTTGGAGATGATATACCGCTAGCTGATGGTCTTCCTGGCGAGGATCTACCTCTTGTTCAGATCCCTGCTCCTTTTCCTCTTGCTGCATTTCCTCTCGAGGATCTGCCTCTTGACGCTATGTCTGACGATGACATCGATCTTTTTATTGAGGGTCCCCCAGAGGGTGCCCAGGATGATGGAGTTCCAGACGCCGATGTCATTGCTGTTCCGCTTGTCGAGATTCATGTTGTGGAGATTTCTTTTGACCATTCTTGTCCTGATTCTTTTGAGTCTGTGTCCTCTACAACTTTACACGCACTGGGATTACAACGATATCCCACCGATACTGATTCTGACACAGCTATGTCTGCTGCACCTGATATTCCACACGGTGTTGATCATGATTTTAAGTTTGATGATGAGTTGGATCCTGTCTTTCCACACGACTTTGACCCTGAGCATGAGATTGAGTTTGTCCCCGATAATCAGCCTTTTGAGGCACCTGTCATTCCTGACGATCAGCTCTTTGATATACCCGCTGATCTTGAGCTTGCACCAGCTGACCCTGAGCCTTTGGTTGCACCCGAGCCCATACATGCTCATGATCCTCTACCGGAGCATGACCCCGTTGACATTCCAGTTGTTGCACCACTGTTACCTGACCCTTTACCTGCAGCCGTTGATCATGCTCTTTTTGTTGACCATGTAGATCCCCGTTATGCATTCACCCACAATGGGTGGATAGAGGACGATGATGACTTGCCTCCTTTTGTTAGACCTGTTACTCCCCCACCTGCACCTACACATGCACTAGCTGATATCGCCCCGTTTCACCCACATGTGTCTGACATTCACCGCACAGATCTACCGGTCACGTTCCTACAGGATATCCCTCCTCCCCGTCCAGGGGAAGGTCTATCGAGTCAGCAGCCCAGTCACATACCACCTGTGTTAGGAGCCTTTCCTTTCATGCCACCGTTTGCACATGCTACACACACTGCTCATTTTGTTTCTGCACCATCGGGCGAGCCACTGATTTGGTTTCCGCCCAACACGATGCCTGTCTCTGATCCATACCATCCCTCACATTACTCGGGTTACACCAGGGATGATTTGCTTTTATCGTTACAGCTCCAACAGGAGTTGTTGTGTCGCAGAGTCATGGAGTTAGAGAGGATTCCGCGTCCTCCACCTTGCGCTTGTCAGTCATCATTCGCGACTCCAACGGCTCCACTTCTACCATACCCAGGTTTTGACATCCGTTTCCTTACTATGGAGCAGCAGATTAGTTACCTGCTGCGTATCGTTCATGCTCTTGAGGAGGATTTAGCGCATTTGCGCAGGTTGCTTTTCGTTCCTCCACCTCCTCCTCCTCCACCATTGGCATAGAGGTTTTTGGTTTTATGCAGATAGCATACTTTTGGTGAGAGTGTACCTATTGAGCCCAGATTGCGTAGCTCTTTTGAAGACCACATTTTGACTTTTGACTGTTGTAGTTGATAGACGATTCGAACAAGGGTGATGTGACCCTATAGTCCATTTTGATGTATGATACGATGGTGGAACTTGTAAAACTGTATTGTGGTCTTGATAGATGAAA
Organism: Helianthus tuberosus; assembly: GCA_030545235.1. Classification (NCBI taxonomy): domain Eukaryota; kingdom Viridiplantae; phylum Streptophyta; class Magnoliopsida; order Asterales; family Asteraceae; genus Helianthus; species Helianthus tuberosus. The sequence continues at coordinate 976,054 of JARYGA010025437.1, read as the reverse complement.
GCTCAATCGCAGCATTCTCATTACATACATTGTTGGATTACTTGTTTGTGTTATTACATGGGATGTTATGTGTTTACTTGTGTTGATAAATAGTGTTGGATCGTCGTGTGACCCTAATGAGTCAATCCGATGAGTTCAACATAAAAAACAAAGGCGGAATCAATGTAATTGATGTAAAACAACTTGTTCCTTTCTAATTATCTTCTTATTGATCAATTCTGAGTTTTTTACAATTCTGATAATAATTCGGCAGCACCTCGACTCAGAAACAATGATCTAATTCCGCTCCAAATGACACAACATGATCAGCTATATATAGATGGAGTGATTCCGCTTGAAAGTGATACATACCATTTCAAGCAGAATTACTTTAGTTAATTTCGCTTGAAAGTGTACATTGTCACTTTCAAGCGGAATTACCCACTTTAACATATTCTAGCCCTAATTTCTACCCTGTTGTGTGCACGTTTATCCAATCTAGAAAAAAGACTCGATTAAGACAAAGTTAACAGACATTAGTGCACCAACAGACTCCCCCTTGGATGTTGATGAAGTCTTCGGCGTCGAGTCTTTAGTCTTTGTCTCTTTCCAAATTTGATTTGACATTGTAAAAGCTTCCTTCAATTCTTCAACCAATAGCTAGCATGAATCACAGAATCTGAATCTTTAATATCTTTAAGCTCCCCCTTGAATGTAGATCCAGGAACTGTATCTGACTTTAAGTCTTCAGACTCCCCCTATCAGTAGGCTGGGATTTTGCTTAGCTGCTTTCATAAACTTATACCTATTACCTGCACAATCTCTACCTAAATATAAGATATATGACAATAACAATTTCAATTTCAATCCAAACTTACCATTTGACTTCATTTGTTGATCTGTTAGAATTTAGAAATCCACTTAAGTATTCAGGTCCAAATTAATAACCCTGATTACTCAATTTATCTACCAAGTCCAACTTAATGACCTTGGTTGATCGGAGATAAATCACACTGACAATTTGTTCAACTTTGTTCAAACAATTTTCTGAAATTTACAAGTCTCAATTTAATGAACTTGTTTTAACTTTTCAATTTTCTCAAGTTTAACATATTAAGTTCTCCTCATGTTCCAGTCCAGAAACTTCCTGCATCTGCTTCAAATTGAGAATCTGAAGATCAACTTTCCACTTTGGTTTGTCGGAAAATAAAGCAAAAATGAAAAATCTTTTTGAATTTTTAATAAAGTTTCTAAACTAGAATGTAAAGACAGAAATTAAAATGCAGTAAATGTAAACTATATACAAACATATTTTTGATAAGCGTGTTAAGGAATCATATCAGCTATTCGGCAAGTCACAAGTACTGTTAAGCTTTGATTACATACTAAGAATTAAACAATTCACTTAGATTGTCGATATACTGATCCACTTAAATTTTCACACAATTTTTAATCTGTTCAGGATACGAATTAGATGAATTAAAGACTTAAACTCATTCATGTGTCCCACCTCTTGAATATACTCTCGTATCCAGATCCCAATATTCAGTCTTACAGGTGAGTATACCACAGATGATATCTGTAAGGGGTTAAATTGTGAAGAACCGTGAGAGCTCAGGTCAGAACTTCCGTTCAGCAGAGAGATGACGGCTTCGACTTTTGGTGTGTCCCCTTTAGAGGATCTTTTTTACAACAGCAATGATTAGCATTTTTCAATGTTTCATCATTTTTTTATGCTGAGGGAGATGCTATGTTTCAAGCAAGCGTAAAGTATTATACGGGGACTAGGCCATTGCTTCCGCAAAATCAGAAGTCCCGGGATAATACCCCAGATATCACTGAGTATAAAGACCTAATATCTCAGAAATAGGGATCCTTCAAACAAGATTTCAGGGGTTACCTATATATCCAAGTAGTGTTCCCCACGAAATAATCAAGTAAGGATTTTAGGTTTATATCCCGAACAAACCTACTAAATGTGCAAAAACCTATCGGCACATCATCAGCGAGACTGTTTAATTACTTTTAAACTTTACATATCTTTAGCATACCGTAACTGTCAAGCCAATGTACTATCATTTTCCCTTTTTACACAAGCTCTTTTTCAGATTTTCTATTGTTTTTGGATTTTGAAAATATCTCATGTTTTTGTATTTTTGAAATTTTTTACTGTTTTTGTATTTTCTGAAAATATTACCCTACTCCCCCTAAATACCAAAACAAGTAAAAAATCGACAAATCATTGCAGATTGCTTCTCAACGTCATCTACAATGTCTCCTTCATCAACGCCAAGAAACTCATCCGACACCGATAAGAGCTTCATACCATTTAATTTTAAAAGATATTTAAAACGAGTTTTGTCAAACGCTTTGGTATGTAAATCAGCTTTCTGTTCGTCAGTGTGGATTTTCTCAATTCGTATCAACTTCTTCTCGAAACAATCACGAATGAAGTGATGTCGAATTTCAATGTGTTTCGTTTTAGCGTGATGAACTGGATTTTTAGTAATGTTTATCGCTGCCTCATTATCAACAAAGATAGGGGTGTTAAGAAATTGCAAACCGTAGTCGCGCATCTGTTGCTAGATTCACAAGATCTGAGAGCAGCAACTGCTAGCAGATACATACTTTGCTTCACATGTGGATAAAGCCACAGAGGTCTGCTTTTTTGCATTGCCAGGTGACCAATCGTGATCCAAAGAACTGGCACCCCGCTGTTGTTGATTTAGCGTTAACTTTACAGCATCCGAAATCGGAATCGGAATACCCTTCGAGCGTGAAGTCGCCTTCTTTTGGATACCACAACCCCAATGATGGAGTTCCTTTCAGGTAGCGTAATATCCTTTTCACAATCACCATATGCAAAGCTCTAGGATTAGACTAAAATCTTGCTGCGAGGCAGGTTGGATACATAATATCGGGTCTTGAAGCTGTCAAATACATCAGCGATCCGATCATGGAACGATACATCGTTTCATCTACCTTCTCTCTGGTGAGATCAGGGTTTATCCCATGGTTGGTCGCTAATGGGGTGGAAGCTGGAGTAGAACCTGACATCCCAAATTTCTCCAAGATATCATGAACGTACTTCGTTTGATGTATGAAAATTCCTTTGGGTAGTTGATCAACCTGAAGACCCAAAAATAATTTCATCTCGCCCATCGATGATATTTCAAATTTCTACTTCATTACTCTTTCAAAATCTTTGCATAGATTCTCATTTGTTGACCCAAATATGATGTCGTCCACATATATTTGAACTATCAGAAGATGTCCGTCGACCTCTTTGGTGAAGAGAGTGGCATCCACTTTTCCACGGATGAAGCTGTTGGCAAACAGGTGTTGAGACAATGTCTCGTACCAAGCTCTCGGGGCCTGGTGTAAACCATACAGTGCTTTATCCAGCAAATAAACCTTTTCTTTGTGGATTGGATCGGTGAAGCCCGGTGGCTGTCCGACATATACCTCCTCTTTTACCTTTCCATAGAGAAACACCGATTTAACATCTAGCTGATAAACTTTAAAATTTTTCCAAGATGCAAATGCTAGGAAGATTCTAATTGCTTCAAGTCTCGCAACTGGAGCATATACTTCAGTGAAATCTATACCCTCCTGCTGACTGAAACCCTGGACTACAAGTCGAGCTTTGTTACGAATAATAACCCCTCTATCATCTCTCTTGCACTTCAACACCCACTTGATGTTTATCTTCCTTTGACCATCAGGCAAGTCTACCAATTTCCACACTCCTAGCTTTTCAAACTGATTCAGCTCCTCTTCCATCGCGTTGACCCAAGAATCTTCAGTAAGTGCCTCCTTATAAGTTCTCGGTTCAATCTGCGAAATAAAACAACTATGTGAAAACTCAGTTTGTAACGGAGTAACTGTTGAATAAAAACAAGTAAGGCCTTGGTCAATTTGTCGTCTTGTGCGAACGCCTGATTGTAATTCTCCAATGATCAGCGCTTCTGGATGGTACGAAAGAGTTCTCGGCATCACTTCGCCTGAAACATCTACCTCGCCTTCCAGATTAGTAGCATTCTGATTTGCACCTTGTTCACTGACTTGAATAGTTTGACTTGAAATCACCATTATCAAATATAGGTCTATCATCAGATTCTTGATTATCATTGACTGTCATCTGATTGTCAAGAGTTTGCTGAATATCATCATGTTCTCCAGCATTACTAGGTCTGGCTTCGTCATCATTGGAAGCTTTTTGACGTGTAAAGTATTCAGCTGGGATACTCTCTCAAAATATCTAACTCGTCAAAGAAATCCTCTTCTTCTTCTTCTTCTTTCATGTCAAACGAATCCCACAAAGTGTCATAGTGAAAACGCCATGAGTCGCCTGGATTCTGTGGTGGCATTGTGTGACCTTGGCATTCAACATTATGTGATTCAATAATCCGCTTCAAGCTTGGAACAAAAACACGCTTTAATGGACTTGAGTAACCCACGAAAATTCCTTCAATGCTCTTTGCGCCAAAGTTTCCAAAAGGCTCTAGAACTGTACAGGGAGACCCAAACGGTTCAAGATACTTCAGATTCGGTTTGCCGTTATTGATCAACTAAAAACACGTCTTGTTGAATTTCTTCACTGTGAGAACCCGGTTGAGCGTATAGCATGCGGCTGATACTGCTTCTGCCCAAAAATTTACAGGTAATTTGGAATCAGCAAGCATCGTCCTGGCCGTTTCGATTAGTGCCCTGTTCTTTCTTTCAGCTACTCCATTCTGCTGTGGAGTGTAAGGAGCACTAAATTCATGCAATATACCTCTCTCATCACAATACTCTTCCATCTTGTTGTTCTTAAACTCTGTACCATTATCACTTCTTATTCTTCTGATACGCCTTTGGTATAAATTTTCAATTTTTCTGAACAACGCCATCAAACTATCAAACGTCTCATCTTTTGTCTTCAAAAATAATACCCATGAAAATCTTGAGTAATCATCAGTTACTACAAGACAGTAGAGTTCCCCTGTTATGCTTTTGACGTTCACTGGACCAAAAAGATCCATATGAATTCTCTCTAACGGTCTTGAGACTGAGTTAACTATCTTTTGAGGATGTGATTTCTTCTTTTGCTTGCCTTTGATGCAGCTAATGTACTCCCCTTCCAGATGAAAACCTTTCACATGAACACCAGTAACCAAATCATTATGTTCCAGGTGATTCATTTTTCGTAAAAGAATATGGTGTCACACCCCAACCGATGGCGGAAACATCGGGATGAGACGAAGTGTGTATAGATTGCAAGAGACTTCATAACACTATGTGACAATATTTAAATAAATCCGAATTTCATTGCAATTGCTAAATTGTTATACATTAATCAAAACAAAATACAACATTGTTTCAACAAATAACATAACATTAAAAGACAACGATTTATAGGTGTGTATCTAGTCCACCCTACACTTGTTTCATCATTCATCCATACTTCATTAATCAACCTGCAACATGTATTAAAATAGAGTTTCAATGCAAAAGCAAAGGTGAGTATACAAGTTTAACTACATAGCATAATAGAACTAAAAACTCAAGTCCAACATGATTCATAATATGTGATTACTAGTATGCAATTTTGGCGTACAATATGATCAAACCCGAGAATACAACGCATAAAAGAGCCTAATCCCAAAAGTTTAGCGGGGTGGTAATGTTTAACTTAACAATACCCAAAAGTATAACGGGCGGGGCGTTAATCCTATAGCGCTATAATTGTTAAGGTGGGCGAGCAAAGTTAATGAGCATATAACGTTCCAAAGCGTTCACATAACATACGAGAATAACAAGTAAATCACATTAGTTTCATGTTTAATCATGGATAGAGTAAGTTTAATTGAGTTTAAAAGTTGTTTGCATAGTTATACATGTTGCATCCTAAAGTGTAAAGGGGAAAAGGGATTGAGTGTACTCACCGTGGTTGCAAGCTTTCCTACTTTGAATTCCCGCAAGTGAGTTTGTGGATGGATTAGTTTGGGGCACCTAGTCCTTCTACACGAGGAAACATAGGTGTGTGAGTTTGGCGTTTAACGGAAGATTATAAATTTGGAGTTTAACATAACACAAAGTATGACATTAAAAATAATTATCTTTAACTTTATAACCCTTTTATGACACTATGTAACCAATATGGTTAGAATGTTTTTATGGGTAGTGCACCCATTAGAATCATACTTAGAGTTTTAGGTCTTAGATGATATTCTACTACTTTAACATATAAACACAAGTTTAACATTAAAGGTTTGAATGAGTATTATATGTTATTTAGTCCAATAAGTCAAGTAGGAGGTAGAAGATTAAATCTTCATTTAGGCACCTCTAGTATCATGGATGTCATGTATGGGGTAGGAAGAACAAGCTTCCATTTAGGAACCCCTTGAACGTTCACCACTTCACTTGATGTAAAAACAACCAAGTAGGGTCAAGAACTAGGATTAGTACAATAATATAAACAACCTAACTAAAGAGAAATCATTAAATCATGTGAGGATTGTATGTTTGGACAACCCAAGTTGTTCCATAATCACTCATTCATCAAGGTCTAAGCTTGACATGACTTGTGGGTTAAATACCCTAAACAAAACATAAAGCACTTGAGGTTTAACCTCTGATTTTATATGTCTCCAACATATTTCTAACACCTAATCAACCATGGGAAAGGTTGTAAGCATTAGTACATAGTCTAGAGATGAGTTACACTCAAGCATGATAAGTATAAACAAGTTTTTGAATAACATAAAACAAAACAGAAAGTTTTGGACATATTTAGGGCAATTCCAGGTCTGATTTCTCCAAGGAGAAACCAAGGAATCAAACCCCAAGGTTATCCAAATAAGTAGGAAGAAGAACCAAGTGATTTGGTTGAGAAATGAGCAAGTTACACTCACTTTTGTTAAGGAGTATGAATCTGTCCAAAACTCTGATTTGCAACAGATTTGAGAGTGAATTCGTGAGGTGTAGAGAGTTGTGAAAGTGTAAAATGGTGTGGAGAAGGTGTGTATTTATAATGGAAGAGATTGGAGGTGATTGGATGTAACACCTGTGCCTCCACGGCCATCAAACAAATACCGAACCAATGAAATATTATATTTCATACTTGGGATTTGTAAAAATATGTGTATCATTTGCACATATCAATTTTTGTTCAATTCCAAACTCTAAATCGCTTTCTGGAAAGTTATACGCGCACCGATGCGTAGATATAACCAGTTTAATGCAACGAACACTCCGGAATAGTGACATAGGCTTAACATACCTTAAATAACCTTTACATAACTTAGAAATAAGTTTTGAAGGCTTTGGTATGGTAAAAACAAGTTAATTCGCTTACAGGGACTAAACTTGACAAACTGCGAAAGTATGCCAATTTGAACTGTAACGAACATTCCGGAACATGACCATAAGTTAAACATACCATAAATATCCTTTACATAGCTTAGAAATAGGCTTTGAGGGGTTCGGTGTGCTAAAATAAACTTTTGGGTCATTCAGGGACTAAAAGTGTTAAAAAGTGCACAAGTTTGCATTTTCGCGCATAACTTACGTTCTGAATACATCCGGACATCCAAAAATTTATGTAAGCACTAAAATATTTTATTTTAGTGTTCGGCATAAGAAAAATCCATTTGTCGCGTCATTTGGATCGTTTTACGCGCTTGTGCGCATTCCGTCGTAATTAAGCGAACATCGCGTTCGTACGACCAAACGAACCAACATCCGACATATTTCTGAGCATGTTTCATGTCCACAATGTTTAGGCATCATTTTAGGGCCTTAAAGTTGGCTTTACGGGCCTTAGAAGTGTCGGAAATGGCCTTAAACACGTGCAGGGGCTGAAACTGTCATTTCTGAAACTTATTTTATGATCAGAACCCCCATGCGGCCCGCATTAGTTTTGGTGTATCCTGAAGCGGGCCGCGTGAGCCTCCCAGAACAGATTAGATTGAACAGTCAGCAGATCACAGCTGTTTAACTCACATCCACACATTCTCAACTGCCCATTCAGCTCATTTAGACCCATTTTTAGCCACCACAAGTTTCCAACAAATGTACGCACAAGATTCAAGCACGGTTTCCATGAAACGATCTTAACGGTTACCCGAAAACTATAAATACCCCACCCCCCATTGCTTTAAACCCACTAGAATCTGATCTTAGAAGTTCTAAGTTGAAACCGTTGTTTCATACCTGAGCTACTTGGATCACGATTAGCATTCGGGGACCCTTCGTAAGTATTCTTTCGTCTTTTATTGCTTTTCGAGTCCGAAAGTCAAACTTTGTTTGACTTTCAGTGTTGACCAGCTTATGGTCAATGCGAAGTTCGTTTGAACTTCGCAACGTGATTGTAATCACGATGGTTATAGTCCCTTGTGACTATGCCTACTGATTACCACGTTGTCTAGGGTCGTAAGGGTAAGCGATCTGATAAATCGCTTATACCTTCGAACCCGACCCAGTTTGGTCGATCATTAGGATCCGACCAAATACATTAGGTGACCATATTATATAGGGAATAACCTTCCGAGGTTATACCTTATGGTCACATCGTTTAAGTAGTTGTATGATAAGTAGTTTATATGCCTTAGGTAAATTACCAGAATACCCTTTTCATGTATAATTGGTAATTAAGCATATGTAACCTAAACTTTTGTCACATAACTGATAATGTAACATGTTTAGGCATATAACACTTGTCATAGGACTAGTTAGGCGGTCCGAACGCATTATACGCGAACGACGCGTTAAAGTAGCATAAGCTACCTAAACGGGTCGTAATGCGTCGTAAACACTTAGATTAAGGTTTCAATTAGTATGTAGGCTTTGTTTAACCATATGATACGAGTCTCTATACTCGTTTGGTTTACGAACCCTCATTCTATCCGATCTTTCGATTTAGGTCCGGTTTATTAATGTAGTTACCTATATTAGGTGCCGTTTGATTTCCGTGATCTCTAGCGTTGCTTGGTGGTTATCTTAGGACTTCTGAGCAATATCAAGTGAGTACATAGACCCCTCTTTTACTGTTTTCCAAACTGTTTTGGGGTGGAACACATGTGCCTACTTGTTACCTTCATGCTTTCCTGTTTTCACATCATATACCTGCTATGTTCGTTAGTACATTATAGTACATCGTTTTACATTGACATTTTATGCTATGTATGTCCATTGCGTGCATACTTAGTACATCGTTTTCATCACATGCTTACATTTTGTTATGACATTTGGGTTGTTTACAATGGAACAATACATTCATTAAAATTAGCTACGCCGTTCGTTAGTAGGTAGTGGTACCATAGGAATTGACAACTCCCGTTCCTGAAATCCTGGGTATGGGGATTGGAAGGAATGACCGAATTCGATATACATAATTTAGATAAACCTTTAAGTTGTTTAAGGTTTTATCACCGCAGTCTCAAGGCTTGGATGTATGCATTTTCACAACACCGCATAGATGTTCGTATCAGTATAGCATGCATTTCCACAAAACATAGCTTTGATTTAAACCAAGTTTTACTTCAATACTATGTTCTTGTGCATATGGTTTAGTTGATACATTTCACTAGCCATACATATCATTTTGTTTACATATTACATGATTTACATTGATCATGCATTTCCACAAAACATAGCTTTGATTTAAACCAAGTTTTACTTCAATACTATGTTCTTGTGCATATGGTTTAGTTGATACATTTCACTAGCCATACATATCATTTTGTTTACATATTACATGATTTACATTGATCATGCATTTCCACAAAACATAGCTTTGATTTAAACCAAGTTTTACTTCAATACTATGTTCTTGTGCATATGGTTTAGTTGATACATTTCACTAGCCATACATATCATTTTGTTTACATATTACATGATTTACATTGATCATGCATTTCCACAAAACATAGCTTTGATTTAAACCAAGTTTTACTTCAATACTATGTTCTTGTGCATTTCATCTCTGGTTTAGTTGATGCATTTTCACTAGCCATACATATCATTTTGGTTACACATTACATCATTTCAATTTGGACATATAACATTTTATACAAATAACATACTTTTCACAATACATTGTTTTATAAACAACTTAACTTATACAAACTCATTTTACAAGGTTATTCATTTAACCATGCATTATTCTCTTATTTATACGTATCATCTGAACTTATTGTTTTTCAAATGATTTACAAAGACAAAACAAATTACAAGGTTCATGACTGACTTTTGTTAAACAACATTTTCTAAACTTATAAGTCATGAATCTTATTTTCACAAAACCTATATACTCGCCGACATTTTTATGCTGATGTACCTATTTTCACATGTGTTTCAGGAAATGAAGCATAGGATTGATCAAGATACACTTAGGCGGACATGGGCCTTAGTGACAATAAAAGATGCAAGACTAGTTATTTATGTTATGTTTCTTTGATTGTCAAGACATTGTAACTCGTGTATTCAATAAAACAGTATTTAAATTTCCATGTGTTATGAAACAATAATTCTGTTACAACACTCCCCGATGTTTCCGCCATGTTTTGTTGTTTTACGTGGTCGGGGTGTGAAATTGGAGGTGTTTAGAGGTGGATTAAAGGTGATTGGATGTTGGGATTTCGTGCATAAACACGGGCTGCTGCGTTTCCTGTCCGCCCAGACACCCTTACGGACCGTAAGGGTGGTGGCTTACGGTCCGTAAGCCATGGTCAGAAGCACAAGAATTTTTATTGTAAGTTTTATTGTTTTGCAACATATCCAATTGTTATTTAGGATGGGTTTTGTGACTTATTTAAGGTTCCTAAGCATAAGTAACATGTCCTAAAGGTTGCACAAGTGTAAATTGAGTATGACTAAGCATAAGTTTTGTATAAAACATGAATACCACGTGTTCAGTAGTTTAACATAAGTTCGCGAACATCCCGAATAAATACCAAATTGTTTCTCAATTCAAGTGCTCAATCATGAATGGAATATATATAACACGAGTTTAAATAATAGCAAGTTTAGCACCTAGTTTCCAAGAATAATGAATAATCAACAATTGTTTCATCAATTCAAGTGTATGAGCATACATAAAGTGTGTATAACAAAATACGAGTTTCATTAATGATCCAAGTCTCGGTTTTACAATGATTACAAGGAAATAACGATTACAAGAATACAAAGTTTCTAAAAATAGAAATACGCACAAAACTTTCTATAAATGGAAGGTACAAAAGAGTCGGGCGTTACAGTCTCCCCTCCTTTAGGAAATTTCGTCCCAAAATTTAGGAAGATGTAGCGAAAAGATGAGGGTACTTCGTCGATCAAGAAAAACATGGATGCTGAGCACGAGGAAACAATAAAGGAAAATAAAATCAATGGTGATGGACTTGCCATCAGAAATTTTGACTGGAAATGACATAGATTCAAGTTTAACAAATACAAAGCTTTACGCGAGTACATAGGTAATAAGGTTGTTAACGAAAAAGCGTACCCTGAATGTCTTCATTGTCGTCTTGGGCTTGCTGTCATCCTTGATTCCATAGAGGACATTGTGGGTGAAGATGAGTAGTGTCTCCACACTTGTAGCAAGCGCGTACTTTGTTGACTGACTCTGTGTGTTGAAACTTTCGTTTCCTGCCTTCGCAACCACTTGCTTGGGCTTCATGGTCAGTGGTAATCTGGTTGGCTAACTTGGTGGAGGTTGCAACCTGTTTATCGCGAATGCGATTGTTGTTTAGGGAAGCAGCGAGGCGGTAAACAACTTCAATATTATCGAGTTTGGCTGCCTCGATGGTATCACGCATAGCAGGGGGTAATCCATTGATGTACTTCCTTATCTTGCGTTCGGTGGTCATAACGAGGTGAGGAACAATGAAGCTAAGTTGTTTGAAACGGGTGGTATAGGCTAGGTTCTCATCTCCCACTTGCTTAAGCGCCCAAATTTCTTCCTCTAGCTTTTGTTGCTCACGCGGAGGACAAAACTCGTCCATCATTAGGGCCTTGACTTCTTCCCAGGTCAAAGCTTATGCCAGTTCGTTCGAACAGATGTTTCTTTCGTTCGTCCACCAGTCTAGAGCTCGGGCTTGGAATACCCCAGTCGCACTACGCATTCTGAGCTCATCGGGGCAATCACTGTTTATGAACGTGACCTCCATGCTATCAAACCACTCGAGCATGGCGGTCACCCCATCATTGCCAGTGAATGGCTTGGGATTGCACGATGAAAAGTGCTTGAAGTTGAACGAAGCGGGCTTGCGTATTTCGACCTTAGAGTCGACGAAAGAGTGAGGATTATCAAAAGCTCGAATCTCGGTAATGACCTTAGGAACGACACGCGCGAACTGATCGGCTATGAAAGCCATCATCTTCTTTGTAGCACGGGTCTTTGACTAGAGACGTGTAGACATCTAAGATTCAAAAGAATGAAAAGGTGAGACTTGATCATAATGTTTGTTTAAGAAAATTGTTTGCATAAATTGATTCACAAAGCATAAAGTGTCACATAGAATAAAAGGTTCAAATCGATTCACATAACATAAAGAGTTTAGACGTCTCATAAAGCATAGTCATGAGTTCCACATAGCATAACATGAATAAATGAAAGCATTGTTAATTTAGTTTGTTCACGAGGGATTATTATTGTTTGTGATTGCGATCAACGTGCGAAATGAGTAAACCAAAATTTGAAAAGAACGAACGTTCAAGTATAAAATCACATATAAATTGAGATACATAAAAGAGAGGCTTAATAAAACATTGGATTGTTTCGGGTAGAGAAACGTCGACTATTCCAAAGTGGGTCGAAAGTCCTTTCGAATTAGAGAAAACGTGCTTTGGCCTATAGGTAAGATACTCTCGTCGAGAAGCGATTAACGGTATCTTACCCTTCCGGTTACTACACATCTCTAATCGATTGAAACAATCGGGACTTTGGCGAGATTGAAAATCGAGGAATGGGACTTAATCGACGAGGTGCGGGTTTCACCCCTAACTTGACGATTTCATACCCTAAATGTGGTTGGTACTAGTCGGGTCAAAATAAGATTTCGACACTATGACAAGGGTCCACTAGAGTTGAAATGGAAATTACCATTAAGTTGTGGATTTCACTCCTAGCTTAATAGTGAAATTTCGTGCAAAATAGCTTAAGGTAGAATGAGAGTCGTTTACCAAATTGTGGGTTTCACGCCTATTTTGGTAAAGTTGTCTCGTTGGTGTTACAAGAGTATACAAATAAACAAAGTGTATTCATGTTAACCTTAGGAAAGGCATATAAATTTAATCAACAAGAAGTATAGCTAGGAAGCATGCATGGTAGAGTACAAAGTTTTAAACAACAAATAAGAGGCAAAACTCCTAAAACTATAGATTAGGGCAAAAGCATGGCAATTTTTTCCTAATTCCCTATAGTTATGGCTCTGATAACAATCTGTCACACCCCACCCGATGGCGGAAACATCGGGATGAGACGAAGTGTGTATAGATTGCAAGAGACTTCATAACACTATGTGACAACATTTAATTAAATCTGAATTTCATTGCAGTTGCTAAATTGTTATACATTAATCAAAACAAAATACAACATTGTTTCAACAAATAACATAACATTAAAAGATAACGATTTATAGGTGTGTATCTAGTCCACCCTACACTTGTTTCATCATTCATCCATACTTCAATAATCAACCTGCAACATGTATTAAAATAGAGTTTCAATGCAAAAGCAAAGGCGAGTATACAAGTTTAACTACATAGCATAATAGAATAAAAACTCAAGTCCAACATGATTCATAATATGTGATTACTAGTATGCAATTTTGGCGTACGATATGATCAAACCCGAGAATACAACGCATAAAAGAGCCTAATCCCAAAAGTTTAGCGGGGTGGTAATGTTTAACTTAACAATACCCAAAAGTATAACGGGCGGGGCGTTAATCCTACAGCGCTATAATTGTTAAGGTGGGTGAGCAAAGTTAATGAGCATATAACGTTCCAAAGCGTTCACATAACATACGAGAATAACAAGTAAATCACATTAGTTTCATGTTTAATCATGGATAGAGTAAGTTTAATTGAGTTTAAAAGTTGTTTGCATAGTTATACATGTTGCATCCCAAAGTGTAAAGGGGAAAAGGGATCGAGTAGACTCACCGTGGTTGCAAGCTTTCCTACTTGGAATTCCCGTGAGTGAGTTTGTGGATGGATTAGTTTGGGGCACCTAGTCCTTCTACACGAGAAAACATAGGTGTGTGAGTTTGGCGTTTAACGGAAGATTATAAATTTGGAGTTTAACATAACACAAAGTATGACATTAAAAATAATCATCTTTAACTCTATAACCCTTGTATGACACTATGTAACCAATATGGTTAGAATGTTTTTATGGGTAGTGCACCCATTAGAATCATACTTAGAGTTTTAGGTCTTAGATGATATTCTACTACTTTAACATATAAACACAAGTTTAACATTAAAGGTTTGAATGAGTATTATATGTTATTTAGTCCAATAAGTCAAGTAGGAGGTAGAAGATTAAATCTTCATTTAGGCACCTCTAGTATCATGGATGTCATGTATGGGGTAGGAAGAACAAGCTTCCATTTACGAACCCCTTGAATGTTCACCACTTCACTTGATGTAAAAACAACCAAGGAGGGTCAAGAACTAGGATTAGTACAATAATATAAACAACCTAACTAAAGAGAAATCATCAAATCATGTGAGGATTTTATGTTTGGACAACCCAAGTTGTTCCACAATCACTCATTCATCAAGGTCTAAGCTTGACATGACTTATGGGTTAAATACCCTAAACAAAACAGAAAGCACTTGAGGTTTAACCTCTGATTTTATATGTCTCCAACATGTTTCTAACACCCAATCAACCATGGGAAGGTTGTAAGCATTAGTACATAGTCTAGAGATGAGTTACACTCAATCATGATAAGTATAAACAAGTTTTTGAATAACATAAAACAAAATAGAAAGTTTTGGACATATTTAGGGCAATTCCAGGTCTGATTTCTCCAAGGAGAAACCAAGGAATCAAATCCCAAGGTTATCCAAAGAAGTAGGAAGACGAACCAAGTGATTTGGTTGAGAAATGAGCAAGTTACACTCACTTTTGTTAAGGAGTATGAATCTGTCCAAAGCTCTGATTTGCAACAGATTTGAGAGTGAATTTGTGAGGTGTAGAGAGTTGTGAAAGTGTAAAATGGTGTGGAGAAGGTGTGTATTTATAATGGAAGAGATTGGAGGTGATTGGAGGTGTTTAGAGGTGGATTAAAGGTGATTGGATATTGGGATTTCGTGCATAAACGCGGGCTGCTACGTTTCCTGTCCGCCCAGACAGCCTTACGGACCGTAAGGGTGGTGGCTTACGGTCCGTAAGTCATGGTCAGAAGCACATGAATTTTTATTTTAAGTTTTATTGTTTTGCAACATATCCAATTGTTATTTAGGACGGGTTTTGTGACTTATTTAAGGTTCCTAAGTATAAGTAACATGTCCTAAAGGTTGCACAAGTGTAAATTGAGTATGACTAAGCATAAGTTTTGTATAAAACATGAATACCACGTGTGCAATAGTTTAACATAAGTTCGCGAACATCCCGAATAAATACCAAATTGTTTCTCAATTCAAGTGCTCAATCATGAATGGAATATATATAACACGAGTTTAAATAATAGCAAGTTTAGCACCTAGTTTCCAAGAATAATGAATAATCAACAATTGTTTCATTAATTCAAGTGTACGAGCATACATAAAGTGTGTATAACAAAATACGAGTTTCATTAATGATCCAAGTCTCGGTTTTACAATGATTACAAGGAAAGAACGATTACAAGAATACAAAGTTTCTAAAAATAGAAATACGAACAAAACTTTCTATAAATGGAAGGTACAAAAGAGCCGGGCGTTACATATGGCCCATCTTTCGATGCCATAACTTTGACTCTTTTTCCGTTGCTCTTGACATAAAACAGTGAGCTTGACCCATTGTAGTAATTGCTACAATCATGTCTAATACATACAGATCATTCACTCTGGGCGCTCTCATGATAACCCCTTCTTCAGGAATAACAAATCCTGGTTTCAAGATCAAACACTCTTTGTCTGTAAAGTGCGTTGAATACTTACGATCACATATCTGAGAAATACTTAGAAGATTGTTTTCAAGCTCGACGATGTAGTTAACTCTTTCAAACGTGACAATACCATTAGATAGAGTCCCTTCACCGACTATTCGACCACCTTGATTTCCCGCAAATCCCACATAACCTCCATTAAACCCACGAATATCATACAGAAGGGTCTTCTTCCCTGTCATGTGCCGAGAAGCTCCACTATCCATAATCCAACGTGAAACGGATCTTGGAAGCTCCTGCACATATCACAAACACTTAGTTAGAAGTTGAAGCCACCCAAGCCTCTTTTGACTCGGGTAACTTAACATTTAAATGAGTTTTTGCAATGTAAAGTGGCAGAAAATTCTTGTCGTTCATCTTTAAGCTTTCCTCAGATCCAATCTCAACCTTTTTGTATAAGAAAAATTTGTCGTTTTGAGGTTGACTAGGTGATTGGTCATTCTTTGATACATTATTCTTTTCAGAAGTAGTAGCCTCTTGAGGTTCAAGTTTCTCATAGTAATCCAAAGGTACATACACTTCTTGGTTGAAGACGATGGTTTTGCAGTCTCAGACACCTTTGGTTTTGGAGAACTTAATTCCTTGACCACTGATTTTGGCTTCCATGTTTGTTGAGGTGTAGCAAACTTTTTGTAAAATTTGTCATTTCACATTCTTTAAGGGTTCAGTTTTGATTTTGGTGTTTTCATTTTTCAAAACTTTTTGCTCAACAACCATTGGAACTTTGCCTTTTGAATAAACTTTCTTTTTCGAATTCTCAACAACCACAGTCGTAGATTTCAAATTGGTACACTTTCATGCAATATGTCCAACTTGATTGCATTTAAAGCATGTTCGGGTGTCAACTACTCGACTTGTGCCTTCGGACTGAGGTTGTGAGGCCCTCTTCTCAAAAAATTCCTCATTAGACTTTGAAAAAATCTCAGATTCTTCATCAGAAAGTGAACTTGAACTCGAAACAAACACCTTTTTCTCAACAAACTTCTTGTTTTGAACATTCCCTCTTTGATAATTCTTACTACCCTGATATCCACCCGACCATCTATTTTGTTTGTTGTTATAAAAACGTGGTGGTACAACAGGTTTTTTATAGTAAGCTTTGTCTTTTTCAAAATTCAATTGCCTCTTTGAATTTCTCAAACCTTCGATTTCCGAAATGTCAATCTCAATTAACTTGAAAACATTTTTCAATTTCCCTACATTCACATTTTCCAAAGGAAATTCAAGATCCGAATACAACTTATCAGATCCTGCCATCTTATACATCACAATAGCAGGTTCATCATTTAAGTTGTTTTTGGACTTTTATTTTGGAATGTATTTCCAGAAAACATTCATCATTCTCCACTGAATCACTATCAGATTTTAGAACATTTTCAACAACATTTTTAACCACTTGAGACTGAATACTATCATCAGATGATGATGAAGAAAATGTAACATCAATTGTGTCTGGAAGTTTAATTTCATTTTCTTCTTCATCATTAACCAACCCTGAATTTTTCTTTGAATAATTGTTTAAAACAGGTGGTGGAACCTGATGATACCCCACCCCGGTTCCATCAGCATATACATCTTCGCCTGCTTTGTTCTTTCCAATTTTGAAGAACAAAACTTGCGGAGCTGTAACTGTTCAGTTTCAACTGAATGCGTTCATTTTCAATTTTAGCTTCTTGAAACTGAAGCTTCAACTTAGCAATTTCATCCGGTTGTTGGTTGATTAACTATTCTTTAACCCTAAGAACACCTTTTAATTGCACATTTTCTGTACATGTCTTACCATTTCTTTTATCAGAATCTTTCACCGTTCATTTTAGCTTCTCAAAACTTTCTGAAAGTTGACAATTTTCATGAACCAACTTTTCATTTTCTTTCCTAACTCTTTCTACTTCAATTTTATCATTTTCGATTTTTTCAGTTAGTTCCTTTATACGATCATTTGAAGCTTTTAACATTTTATCACGGTTTAAGATCTGATCCTCCACATCTCTGACTCTTTTTGTCAGATCCTCAATCTTTTTACCACTCTGGTAAGTAATTGTACTACAAACCTTGCAGTTTTTCATGCAATTTTTGCAGTCGCTCTCAGTTTTATCTTTCTTTCCTAACTCTTTGATAGAATCATTCTGACTGACCTTGTTTTTGGACTCAGTGCCAGAACCAGAAACTACCTCTAGTTCTTTTGCAGCAAACACTTTGTCAGCCATCTTCTTCAAATTTTCAGCGGTAAACTCTTGTGTCGTATCAATAATTCCATTATCAATTTTCTTTGACTGCTGCTCTTTCTCCTTTTCTTTTTCTTTCTCTTCAACCTTTGCAGCTTCTCCTCCTCCCCCACCATTCTCTCTGTTTGGCTTCTTCTTCTTCAGCAATTTGTTTGGTGAGAACTTCAACATCAATGGTTTTTGAATCAATAGCTATGTTACCATCGGGATCTAGGTAACATTCTCTATCAGCATCCCATCTTTTTGCTCTCTTTGCTTCATTGTAAATCTTAGAAATTCTAATCATCCTGTCTTGAGCTTTCATCTTTCTGTAATTATATTTCTCTTGTTCATTTCTGCTATCTTTGAAGGGAACTTCTTTTATTACAGCAAACGCATAACCTACTGCATCCTCTTCTGGTAACACATCACTCCAATCGTATCCCTTATCATCATGAATAACAGCAAGAGCTCTTGATTTTTCTTTGGGGTTATCTTCAAGCTGCTTCATTCTGGGAGGTTCAGATTTGTTTTGATGGTAGATAGCTCTCTTGTAATAATCCTCTCTGAACGGATTTGCAGTATCATCACCAGGTGCATTTCGACATTCGCGTTTAAAATGTCCCTTTTGTTTACATCTGAAGCACGTGACCTTTGATTTATCAAAATCAAGTTTGGTGGAAGGTCCGCCAATTGAATGTCTGCCAGTAATCTCCATGAACCTTTGAGCTCGTCAGACCGCACTAGCCATACACCACCTGATGTCGATCAACTCCATTTCTTCTGGGTTGATCTGGTCATAATCCTCATTGGTGAGATTTGTGTTTCCAATCTTACCCGCAACTAGGCTCTCGTACGACTCTAGAACAAACGCTAAAAACACCATCTGTTGCTTTGCGGATTCCTCACTGAAGTTTTGAGCATTCTTCAGATCCACAGCAATATTACATTGGAATAAATTCTTCGGAACAGATTGGCTTGGAGTTGTTGATGAAGAACCACTATGAAAACCACTGCTTGGACTTTCTTGATTTGATTTGTAAGAACTTTCAGCTGAGAAAGCTGTTTTAGGAGACACATTCTTCGGTATCCCATCTCCCCTGTAATACAACCGAATATTCTGCTGATATGAGGAATGATTAACTTTGAAAGATTTCTTGATCTCCAGCTCATGACTCTCCAGTCTTTCAATCAACAAGTCAACCGTCAGTTTCTCCGACTCGATTGTATTCTTCAGCATCAATGCAAAGTATTGCCAGTCATTGTCATCTGGCAATGAGTCAAACAGCTTATCAACAAGTTCTTCTCAAGAATAAATGATTCCATGCCTCGCCAGCTCCATTTTCAGATGTCCGAATCTTTCAATCATCTTAGAAACAGACTCATTTTTCAAACAACCAAAAAGATCAAACTCTTTTCTTAACAATTTCTTTTTATTTTTGACTATTTCTGCACTACCCTCACATTTTATTTTGAATTTAGCCCATAGATCTTTTGAATTTGTGTGTTCAATCAAAGCTATGATGTCGTCTCTCATAGACTGATGAATTAAGGCAATGCACTTTTGTTCAGCCACATATCTATCTATCTCCTCATTTTCTGTCAAATTTTCAAAATCTGATCTTCCCATAACAAAACCATTCTTCAACATCTTCCAACTTGGATATGCAAATGCTTTGAGCCATTCTTCAAACTTTTTCGCCCATTTATTGTAATCTTCTATAGCCATCAACTTGGGAGGTTTGTTATATGTACCATATGCAACGTCTACACTCATAGCATCAGAAATAATTTTCTTTGCACTCGGTATTGGTGTAGTTTCATTCGTGTTATTTGATGTGCCATCTCCCGAACCACCGGTAAAAGCAAACACATCACAGAAAGGATTCATGAAATCATCCATCTTTCAAGTACCTGAAACAGTCAACCAACACTTAGAAAAATTTTTGATTAAAAAAAAACAGTTTCAAACGGAATTATTTCAAACGAAATCAGCTTTTCAAGCGGAATAGCACTCAAACGGAATCAAGTTTGAAGCGGAATCAGTTGCTTTGAAGCGAAATCACTTATTTCGCTTGAAATTTCAAACGGAATCTGATTTCAAGCGGAATCAGACAATAACTTTCAAACGGAATATGTAATTTCGTTTGAAATCAACTGCAGTTTCAAGCGGAATTAGCCAAAATATCTAATTTCGTTTGAAATTACACGTGCAAGTTCAAGCGGAATTACGATGACATCAGCAATTCGACCAGTTATTCAAGCGGAAATAGAAGTTTTTATCAAAATTTGTTCGAATTAAGGTCCAAAACTTTCACGGATTGGTTAAAACTATGTTTCGCTTGATATGTGTGAGTTTTAAGCCATTTCAACCGTTAAATTTCGTTCAAATCAGAAAAGAAGGAGTAGAAGTAAGAGAATCCGATGAAATCAAGCTGAATTGTTAAGAACTCCTCGTCCTGAGCTCTGATACCACTTGTTGGATCGTCGTGTAACCCTAACGAGTCAATCCGATGTGTTCAGCATCAAAAACAAAGGCGGAATCAATGTAATTGATGTAAAACAGCTTGTTCCTTTCTAATTATCTTCTTATTGATCAATTCTGAGTTTTTTACAATTCTGATAACAATTCGGCAGCACCTCGACTCAGAAACAATGATCTAATTCCGCTCCAAATGACACAACATGATCATCTATATATAGATGGAGTGATTCCGCTTGAAAGTGACTCATACCATTTCAAGTGGAATTACTTTAGTTAATTTCGCTTGAAAGTGTACATTGTCACTTTCAAGCGGAATTACCCACTTTAACAAATTCTAGCCCTAATTTCTACCCTGTTGTGTGCACGTTTATCCAATCTAGACAAAAGACTCGATTAAGACAAAGTTAACAGACATTAGTGCACCAACAAATAGTATTACAAATGCATGCTACATACTTACTGTACTTATAATGAGACCTGACCAACCCAAACTTTTCGTAGAATATGTCTCAAAAGATCATTCAGCTGCCCATGACCGAGGCAGAGCTACAAGAACTGATTTCACAAGCGATAGCACAGCACGAGGCCCTGCGCTCCGAACCTAGCGGGGGTACCTCAGAAAACAACCCACCTCATGGCTGCACCAACTGGCACTTCCTCAACTGCAAGCCTCCGAAGTTCGACGGCACTGGAGGTGCCATAGCCTTTGTGAAATGGACCGAAAATATGGATTCCGTTTTTCGAATGAGCGGATGTACGCCAGAGCAACAAGTCCTATATGTGTCAAGATTGTTTCAAGATGGGGCCTGGTCATGGTGGAACTCTCAGATTCAAAAAATGGGCATAGCCGCTACAAATTCTTTAGCATGGGGTGAGCTGAAGGAAATGATGCGTAAGGAGTATTGTTCTCAGATGGCGATCCAGAAACTGGAATTCGAATTCTGGAAGCTAAAGATGGAAGGTCCAAATGTGGCGGAGTACGTGCAAAAACTTCACGATCTGTCGCGGGTAGTCCCATACCTGGTGGAACCAGAGTTGAAAAGGATGGAGCCATTCATCTGGGGACTGGTTCCTCAGATCCTGCACTTAATGGCAGTATCAGCCCCGCCAACAACCATCGATGCGATCAAGTTAAGCGCGACACTCAGTAAAGAAGCGATTAGACTGGAAGAGCTTTCAAACCCTGACGAGAAGAAGGAAACTAGAGTCACCCAGAAAGGACAAAAGGAAGCTCACTGACTTCCAGGAGGATACCCGAATGAACAAGGCCAAAAAGGGAAAGGAGTACATGGGTACCCTACCTAAGTGCGATAACTGCCTACTTCATCATGCTGAGCCATGTAGGTATGGAAGAAGTGATGTCTGCAACAAGGTAGGGCATGTCGGGGAGACATGTCAGATCGGTACCAGACATAGGAATGAAGGCCACGATGGCAGCAGAAATCGCGAAGAAAACAGTAATAAACAAGAACAGGGCCAAGGTTGTGGTAACGTAGGGCATTTCCAGAGAGTTTACTTGGGGACTAAGCCGAGATGTGATAAGTGCAAGTTTCACCATGAAGGTTGATGCCTGAAGCCTTGGTGCGATAGGTGCAGAAGGGAAGGACACAAGAAGTATGCCTGCCGAATGAAGTATCCCAGACAAGGAGGAAATGATGACGACAACAAAGACAGGAACGATGATGGTAGAACTCCAGGTTGCTTCAAATGCGGGGACGTGGGGCACTTTAGGAAGGAATGCCTAAAGAATAACCAGGACCATGGAAGAATGTGCAACATCGGAACTGGTGAAGCATGCCAGGATCCAGATGTGGTTGCTGGTACGTTCTCTACCAACCTAATTTTTTTTGCACCTATGTTGTTTGATACCAGTGTCGACCATACCTCCGTATCTCATTAGTTTAAGAATATACTTGGTTTAGTAGCAAGTAAGTTAGATATACCGTACTCGATAGAACTAGTTGATGGGAAGCCTCGACATGGTAACTGGGAGGGACCAGTTGTCAAGCAATCGGACGGTGGTTGTTATCCGTATCACGAACACGAAGAAACGATCGTGGTTTATGAAGCAGGATACGCCTCTACAAATTACTAGTGCTTGGAGGCACGAGAATTCCGCGCAAAGAATGTGATGTCTTCTTGGCTCATGTCGTGGACAAAGAAGCCGAAGACTTTCCTGAATTATCTCCTCAACGACAAGTAGAACCTCACATCGATTTGATTTCAGGCGCCACGCCTGCAATCAATACACCTTAGCGACTTACACCTTCGGAGATGCTAGGATTGTCAGAACAGCTTCAGGAGTTGATAGAGAAGGAAGTCAACAGACCAAGCTTCCATTTTGAGTAACACCAGTCCTGCTCATCAAGAAGAAAGACGATGATTTTCAATGTGCATCAACTACCAGGAGCCGAACGAGCTAACCAACAAGAGTCGGTAACCCCTGATGAAAATTAACGAATTACTTACTTAGCTAACTATGAGGATCCAACTACTATTTTAAGACTGATCGATGATTGAATGTCATTATATGAGAATTCAGGAAGAAGGTATACCGGGGAATTGAGGGACAATACCTTGTTTTAAACCCACACAAAGTTGTGTTTCCTGCACAGCACACAGAACAACTTTACACAGAATACGAGACTTTGAGAACCTAGAAAACATGTGCTTAATCCTTTGGGAACCCATGTCAAAACTCGTAAAGGTTGTCGCTTAGGAATCACACCTGTTAACTCAAGCAAACCCCATTATCCTTTCATATATGTTATTTCTGTTGACCAAACAAAAAGTACTCAAATTTCTTTTGTTAAAATATCCACTTTTGCTTCTAGTGAGTAGATGTTGCGTCTCTACTCCCCGTAATGGTAGTTGCATCGCATCAATTTTCTTCGCTAAGAGCGAACACTCAATTGCTTCGGTACTTGATCATTTCTTCATGTTAGCAAATACTCATTGTATCATTTCTTGAAAACTCATATGTTACGCATGCACCTATTGTTACGCATGTGGTGTCGTTTAGAATAAGCGCTTCGTCAAAGTTCAAACATTATGTTGCTAAATCTAATTATTGATTTGTGATCCGAATGACCTACATTATTGTAATTGTTGACTCCTTTGTTAATCTAGTCAACACACCTTCTTGAAACTCCTTTTCTTTCAAGTTACACTCACGGTTTATCTTCGTAACCATGCTAAGATTCCGCTGTTGATACATACGTTTATTGCTAGATTACGCTGAAACCTAGTCCAATTGCTCGAACTTGTCCATTTCGCATATTCAATTTAAGATGCCATATGATGTATTGAGAGCATCATATTCAAATTTTTTTTTTTGCAAAGATTCCTTCATTTCGAGCCGTAGTAGACTTGGTTGGTCTACGACTCCAGTAAATCGTTTGTCGATTTCAATACCTTGCGGTGATACTTCCACAGAATTGAAGCTTGCGCTAATTTGGTTACGCACCTCATACACGGATTTAATTGTTTATCCATTGACTTGCCCTGAATCCGTGTTGTTTATCAACTAAAGCGGTCTCAACACAGTTTTGTGTTAAGACGATGGTACATGGATTCATCTTATATCACGGTGTACCTCCTAACGATTCTTTCATTATCAATCGAATGCTTTGCGGTACTTGTTATTTTCACCTTCGATCGGAAACAATGATTCTTTGATGCTCCGTATCCAATTGAAAACTCTATGACATTGTGTAAACCAAATCTTCAGATTGTTTCAGTACACTTTCATTTGATTTCAGACACAGTGAACTTGTTCAGTCACCGCTATATTTGAATTATGTCATTACAAACTTGTAGCTTGTGCTAATCATGGTCAACCGTTTCACACAAAACTACACATACTTTTGCTTGACTGGTCATTCAAACATTCCTGATGCAACTACGAATCAAGACAACGATACACCAGATTCGCTTGTATTTCATTTGGTGTATTTTCGCAATCCAAGAATGTCAGCACAAATCCTTACCATTTAATTATTCGAAAGTTGACAGATCATTTTCGTGTTCAAGTTGTTGATTTTGAGTTCATATAGCGGGTGCTATGGTTTGTGAAAACTCGTTTGTGTATTGTGACCGATTGTTTGAGAATCCAATGGTCAAAACTCCTTTGTTACACCTCTGCTAACTAAGTTACGCTAGGTTATACATCTATACGTCTCGTGTCCTTTGACATCAAATGCTAAGACACATACCTTTTAAGCATTGGGTTCTTGTTGTCGAAATATATCCCTGGATTCACCTGATGTGAGTAAGATTTGATTCGGTTTTGTGGTTATCTACCTCAGTATTATTCATACATACACGCTTAATGTAACCCTAAAGGGGTAAGGTAGTATAAATTTCGAGGACGAAATTTTCTTAACAGGGGGAGAATGTGACAACCGTCAAATTTGCGTGCATCCGTACAATTAATTAATCCTGTTTAGTGCTTAATGACTGTGCTGAATTATACTTAACAACTTTCTGATTACTGCATCATACTTACATGTGCATCACATATTACATAATGACACATCATTATTCCATGCAAACTTTATTGTCATACATGATGCACAAAGCACGGTTAGCACAGTTAGCGGATAACTCATAAATATGCTGACAATGTCAGTACATATACAGACAGTGTTTTGAGACCCCGTAAGGGCCAGAGACAAGGTACTACACTAGTATGGTGTGTAGGGAAGTAAGGACCATAAAACTGCTTCACTAGGTGATAGTTTAAGTGCCGAAAAGTGCCTAAAACCCACTTAAAGTGCAGAATTCTACATTAATCAGCAAAAATCAGCTTTTTTAACATGCTAGTAACATGCAAAAATATGGCAAAATGGTCCTGAATGTTTTCCTAAGTGTCGGGAATTAAAAGTGTCACAAAAGGTAACATAGAGATCACTAAACGGTAAAACTTGACACTTTAATGAACCGGTATCTAACCGAAAAACCTGACATTACCCGGAACACCAAAATATTGCTAGAAGCATTGTTTTATTATTTTTGAACTAGTTATGGTCCCCGAACACCCTAACACACTATGTAATACATCCTACACATAAACACTAGACTTTACACTTAACCTCCAACTAATTGCTTAACTATGATCAAAACTTACACATAACCCCCCCTCCCCCTTTACACTTACGGTCACAAGAAGTGGCCCCACACCCCAAATCTTCCCTTGATTTCCCCTAAATCTCTTTGGATCTTGCTTAGATTGTGAAAAGATTATGTATGTACTTCTTAAGACATTAGAACCATTGGATAATAGGGATTTGTGGTTATAAGTAGAACACTTGAGCACTTCATCTTCATCACCACATCTCTTCTCCTTCTCTCTCCCCACTTCGGCAGAACCCCCATCCAAACACCACCATTGTTTTCATTTGAAGTTCATGCAATCCAAGATCATTCAAGGGTGTTAGAAGGTGATTAAGGAAGCTTGGTGCTTGTGGATCATCAAGGACCTCTTTTGTTTGCTATTATCCATCACTTTTGTCATCACCATCTTCTAGTGTTCTTCCCTAGCTTAGAGCTAGTAGTAAGACTCTCTCAACCCTTTGTTACTTCTATTTTAGTTGGTTAAAAGATGTATTATGTTGTAAATCACAAGAACACTAAAAGACATATTCATGAATCTTGAACAAAAGCTTAACATATGATGATATCTTGATGAAATAATGTTGTTTAGTGTATGTATAATACTTGCTTATTGTTTTCTTGAGAATATGATGTTGATCATCATATGGAGCTTGTTAGATTGTGATTAAACACATGATCTAACAAGTGAGAGGATGATTATGTGACAACATAAGATAATCATCTTCTTGTGTAAACATGAACTTGATGAATAAAACGATTTCTTGAAAAATAATAAGCAAAGTGAGCTAATAATGTTATGGATCTAAGATTCATAAGTGGTTTTCCAAAAGAACCAAGTTCAAAATATGATTTTTAGTAGAACTTGATTCTTACTTAAAACTACACTACTTTTGGTGATAAAACAAGTGTAGAGATACTAGAGAAACAAGAAGATGTTAAAATAAACATTTTTGTAAAATATGTTTACAAGTTGTAAACACCTAATCCTTTCAAGAATGAGATTTTAAAAGAAGTAAACACACTTTAGAGGGTAACTAAGTCTACTAAAAACATTACCAAGTTACTACAAGTTTTTGTGAAAGATCAAGTTCATGTTGTAGTAAAAATAACATTGTTTTTGCACTTGGTAAGAATAATATTGTTTAGGGTGGATTGTTGATTATTGTGTGTTGATTTTTGAAAAGAAAATGATATGCTTTAATAGCATGGACACCTCCATTTTTAGGGGAAACTATGGCAAAATTTTCTAAAAATATAAACACTTAAAGAAATATTTTCTAACTAATATTAACTAGTGCGTTTTAACTTTGGTTTTCCATATAAACCTTGCCATAGATTTTGCTACAAAAATACAATTATCGGAGATTGGGTTTTATAAATAAAATGGATGAATATATATTTATATTAAAGACACTTGTGTGAATATTTGTATACTCTGTGAAATAGTTATATTCTTTTAGGGTAAAATAATATAACTTGACAAAATACCATGAAATTTACAATCCAAAATAATACCAAGAATATCAAGGAATAAATATATAAGTTACACACATCATATTGTGGAACCAAACAAAAATGTAACTTACAAAATATTCCGGAAAATACCGTTATAAATATAATTTTGGTAAATATTATTTTGAATGCAAGAAATGAAAGTATGATTTTTATTACAAAGTGATATCATATTTTTGGACAAAATGAGTTTAAACATATTTTCTAAAAGTGAGACTTGAAAATATATTTTGGAGTTGTACAAATACAAACATACGAAAATACATGTATAAGATACCCCCATCATTGGGAAGGAAATACTTGAGAAGTATTGTCACAAAAGTATTGTTTAAACAATTATTCCAAAACTAAATATAATTTAAGTTGAAATATTAATTAATTTGACAAATAATTATACAACTTGGTATAGCATTAGAAACGTAACTCGAAAACGTTAAACTCTAAGCCAAGGCATGGCCCGTTCGTCTAATAGACCCTAGCATGTTGTAGGTAGTCGGGATTGCTGAAGAGATTTTGGGTTACGATTCTGAAGACGCAATACTGTGAGTTCATGTCCCCCTTTTCTTTTAACTGTTTTCAGTTTTATAACTTCGGGGATGAAATACATGTTACGATTATTTACAAACATTTTATACATGGTATGGTTAGCTTAAGGAGGGTTTACTGCTAGATCATGTGAAAGTTGGGTATAACACTTAAGGCCATTAATCCTCGTCGTAGGACCGATGGACATAAGTGATAGATCTATTTGGGTGTAGCGAGCCCACACCCATGCGGACCAGGGTGGCTGTAGGATCGTGTTCTGATCCGAACGAGTCGTTCAGAGGAGTTTTCGTCAATTACAGGTGCGGAAAACAAGTAATCAACGTAAAAACAGCTAGCAATTCACTTAATTCACTGATTTGATTGATTTAACAGCTTGTACATTCAAATCTTGATCCGGCAGCACTTCGGTACGAGTTACAAGGTCTCCTTACATCTAATTTCGTTTATGTGGTATATATAGGGTTTCTAATTTCGCTCATATGGACAAGATGTCCATTAAAGCGAAATCACTTGATTCCCTATGCACATAAAAGCGAAATCTCTGATTTCCCACATACGAACATTCTGATTTCCCACATACGAACATTCTGATTTCCCACATATGGACATAGGGGTTTCCCACATACGGACATAGGGGTTTCCCACATACGGACATAGGGGTTTCCCACATACGTACATGTCCATATATGTGAAATCAATTCTATCAGGAAATCTCGTACAATGTGCCCTAATCTAACATTCTAAGACTAAGACTCGATACAAGACGAAGTCGACAGATGTAGTGCACCAACAGACTCCCCCTCAGATGTTGACGAGTCACAGTGTCGAGTCTTCGCATCTTCAGTCTTGATCTGTCTCTGGGCTTCTATCTCTCAATCTTATCTTGCATGTCTTCAGACTTCCCCTTGCGATATGCTGGCATTTCTTTCGTTCATCAGCATCATCAGCTTTAGGATCGTTGTCTGGCTTTCCATCTCACATCTTCTCTATATCAATCAGCCTGGCTTCCTCCAATCAGAGTCCTCAGATATCGGAACTTGGCACTCTGTCTTCAGTTTTAAAATCAAAGCCTGGCTACACCTGCACATGCTTAACCCAGAAATAAATTTCACAAATTTAACATTTTAACAAATTTATCAATCCAAATTCTTTCTCATATTAAACTAGAATGATTTAACAATGATAAATTCTAATGAACCATTTGCAAAAATGAATTATTTTCATTTCAAAACACATTCTCCCAAACCATATGTTCATCATGTATAGCGCTTGGAATTTTGAAAATTAGCTTTCCAATACCAGTCGTCGAAAATCTTTTTGAATTTTGAAAAACTTATGCTAAAACACACTGAAAATCTTTTTGGATTTTGAATAGAATGAAAAGCAGTAAAGAAATATTTACAGACACTATTTTTGTGAGTTTGTGCAAGAGGATCATATCAGTTTATGACAAATCACGAGTACCATTGAGCTTAGTTACACATTAAGAATTAAACAATTCACTTAGATTGCCGATATACTGATCCACTTAAATTCTCACACAAATTTCAACTAATTCAGGATATGAGTTAGGTGTTTTAAAGACTTAAACTCATTCATGTGTCCCACCTCTTGAATATACTCCCGTATCCAGATCCTAATATTCAGTCTTACAGGTGAGTATACCACAGATGATATCTGTCAGGGGAATAAATTATAGTGCGAGGGCCGTGAGAGCTCAGGTCGATCTTTCGATACGCAGAGAGATGACGGATTCGACTTTTTGGTGGGTCCCCTTTAGAGGATCTTTTGCATTACAACAGCAATGACTATCAATTTTATTGTTTCATCAATTTGCTGAGGGCGGCGCTATATTTCAAGCATGCGGAAAGTATTCTCCGGGGACTAGGCCATTGCTTCCGCAAAATCAGAAGTCCCGGGATAATACCCCAGATATCACTGAGCATAAAGACCTAGTATCTCAGAAAGAGGGACCTTTCAAACGAGATTTCAGGGGTTACCTATATATCCAAGTAGTGTTCCCCACGAAATAAGCAAGTTTGATTTTAAGTTTATATCCCGAAAAAGCTTACTAAATGTGTAAAAACCTATCGACATATCATCAGTGAGACCGTTTAACACTATTTAAACAATACAATTCTTTAGCATACTGTAACTGTCTACTGATGTACTATCATTTCCTCTCCTTTGACACCAAAACTCATTTTTGAATTTTATCATGTTTTTGTCTTTTTCAAATTTTCAAATGTTTTTGGATTTTCAAAAATTTCTACTCCCCCTAAAATGCAAACACATTTTAGGAAATTTGAAAATAAACTGTACAAGAAAAATTGACAACTAATATCAAATTGCTTCAAATCGTCATCCACTTGGCATAAACAATCAGAACTCCCCCTCACAACAAACCATTTTCTCATTTAAATTTCAAAACACTTAAGTTTGTTTTAATCAAAATGATTTTTCCGGAAAATAAGTTTTGTTGATTTTACCACTTGTAAAGTTAGGGATTTGGTTCATCACATTTTCATCAATCATTTTTAGAAAATCAGATACAACTTAATGTCCCTGATTTACCACTTGAAAGTGAAAACCTTTTCAACAACCACTAGCAGGTTCACTTTTTCAATCACATCACTTATAAAAATATAACAATTCAAATATACCACCTGCAAATTTACCAATCAAACATTTCAAGAATGATGCCGATTCCTGCTCCACTCTTACCAACCTGGGAGCTCCGGCAAGTCAGGTGTTTCAAGCAAAGAAAATGTCCACCCAAGCCTGACCAACCTTGGGTGTTTTCAATTCAGAAGCAGTTGGAGTGTAAGTTGCTTTCTTTTTAGCATAAAACTCCTTTACCCCTTTTACTTTCCTTTCAACCATTTTCCCTAAAATCTTCTTAACTTTCCCATTAAATGCTTTCTCAACATCAAAGTTATCATTCTCAGAATAACCCTGATTTAAGATTTCAGACTTTCCAGTTTTCTTTTTAAAATTTTCAGTCCTCAATGGTGGAAAGTTCTCATCATCCATTGAAGGAACTGAGTTTTCATCACTCTCATCAAACTGTGGCTCCTCTGATTTTGTGGAATCAGATTCATCGCCAGATTTTACATCAGATTTCTTAACAACCCATTTTTGGTTGTCAAGTTTAACACTTCGCCTGTAAAATCTCTTCGAACACTCACCAACTTCAAATGTTGAATTTTTGAAAACTTTAAATTTTTCAGTTGGTGGTTCAGTTTTATCAACAATAACTTCTTTCAGTTTTCCAGAAACTCCCTGTTTTGTGTTTGTCGCTTTCGGGCAATTCCATGCAATATGACCAACTTCATTGCATCGGAAACAGGTTCTTGTCTCTTTGTTCACATAAGCTCCATTCTTTCTCTTTTCAGCAAGAAACTCCTGGTTTGACTGTTTCCAAAATGAGCTCTTTGCTTCTTCTTCATGACTGGTTCCTGCAACATATGTCATTTTTGCTTTAAAATCACGAACATATTTTTCATTTTTATAGTTTTCAGATGGAATAAAACCAAGTCCTTTTTTTTTGTAGTTACGATTTTGGTTTGGTTTCTTTTGAAAACCAGAACCAGAATTGTAACCCTTTTTCTTGTTCAAACGTTGTTGTACTCTTGAGGTGTAAGGTTTAGGTTTACCATTAAGATTTAAATCTTTTATTTTAGAAATATTAATTTCTGTTAGTTTGAAAACCTTTTTGATCAATTCAGTTTTGACACCTCTTATTGAAAACTCTTTATCAAAATATAATTTGTCAGAATCATTCAAAGTATATACAACTTCAAATGTTTCATCATTCAAATTAGATTCTGACAACAAAAATTCTTTACTGTAAACCCGTTTTCCCGACGATTTTGAACTCCTTTCAGACGAACTCGAACTCCCAACTGACTGACACGAACTTTTGGACTCGGACTTTGACTCTGACTCCTCATCCTTATCCAACACCTGATCGACTACTCTTTTTATCAGTTCTGACTCATGATCTGTGTCGGACGCTGTGAACGTGACGTCAATATTGTCTGGTAAAACATCGGTTATCTCAGATTCTAACTTAATATTGACCGCCTTTTTTAGTTCTTCCTCGTTAGGTTTCCTAGATGAGTACCCTTCCCAAATCGGAGGCGGACACTTATTATAACATACACCCTGTTTCTTACCAGTATCCTTTTCCTTTGGCTTTTTGGTTTTATCTTCATCTTTAAATGCCTCGAAACCTTCAACTGTTGGATAAATTCTATCCATTACGTAGTCACAACCTTTGTAACTTTGCAGCAATCTTCTGATTCTTTCATTCTCAGTTGCTTCACTATCCAACTCTTTCTTCCACTTTGCACATTCTTCTATGTACATGTTGATCTCTTTCTGCTTTGTCATCATAGTAGCATTCAACATCTTCAAAGCTTTCTCTCTTTCAGAGTTAGTCTTTTCCAGACTATTCACAGTTCTGTTCAATACATCATATGACTGTTTCAAATTTTTTACATCAAACAACAACTTTTCTTTCAACTTTTCTAACTCACTAAACCTCTCATCTTTCTCTATACATTGTTTACAAGACTCTAAACATGTAAGACAAGGTTTTGTGATTTCAACGATCTTCTCAACTTCAACTATCTTTTCAACTTCCACAATTTTCTCAATCACTTTGACTGCTTTCAATTCTTTTGCAGCTTTCTTCTCTTTGAGTTTCTTCAATTTTTCTGCAAAATAAAATTCAAAACTATCAGAAGATAAGTGAGTTTTTCCAATATTAATCTGTTCAATTTCTTCATCACTATCACTTGTCTCTGACGAACTGTTTTCAGATGAAACAGATCCTTCATCTTCACTTTTCTCTTCATCAGATAACACTTCCATCCATTCCTTCAGCATTTCCGGGTTTTGAATAATATGAGCAATAAACGCTCCAACATTTGAATCAGCTGGAATGTACTTGTCCCATCTAAATCCTTCAGCCATTTTCTCATCATCTTGATCACAAATGCCAAAATAAGCTTTCCTGTTTGCATTCTCGATCATTCTTCCATGTGCTGTTTGTGGCTCTTTTTGTTGATGTGGTTGATGAGTAATTTGCTGATAAATGGTGTTCCTATAATAATCATCTTTTCCAGAAGACTCCTTTGCTCCTCTCGGCTCCTGATTCTTGCACTCCCTTTTAAAATGACCTTTCTCCCTGCAACGAAAACAAACAACTTTAGATTTATCAAATCCAAGATTAGAAAGATTTGCATCCAAGAAGTCATTTCTTCCTGTAACCAATCTAAACTTTTCTGCTCTCCTCAAAACACTAGCTAAAGCCCATTTAATATCCATCAGTTCCAGCTCCTCTGCATCTATCTGGTCATAATCTTCCTTTGTGAGCATCGGATTACCAATTTTTCCGGCAATCAACCCTTCATAAGATTCTAATGCAGTGACCAATAATCCCATATGATGCTTTACAACTTCTTCAGAATAATTTTGACCGTTTTGAAGATGTAGAGCTACATTGCACTGAATCAAATGCCCATTTCCAGCAGATGCACTTTGAACACTTGGAGGATTCACCGTTGAGAACCCACTAGTGTTGACTGATCCTTGACTGCTTGGTGTAGACTGATTTCCAGCACTAAATGCAGTTTGTATCTTTGGACTGGCTTCAGCAGTTTGAACATTTCCTTTATAGTACAATTTAATATCTTGTTGATGAGTTGAACTATTCATTCTAGCAATTTTCTGCTGCTCCAGATCTTGTGCCTCCAGTTTCTCGATAAACTGTGCAATCGATAACCTTTTAAACTGTCCGGAATTCTTCAATATCATCAGATATGTTCCCCATTCCTGTTGTGGTAACGCATCAGCAAGCTTTTCAACCCATTCTGCTGGAGTTTTTGTAATCTTCAACTGTGACATGGTGCGTACAAGATGACAATATCTTTCAATAAGACTCTTTGTTGTTTCACCAGGCATGCACGTAAACAATTCAAACTCTTTTTTCAACAAGGCTGCTTTACTTTGTAGCATTTCAGTACTTCCCTCAAATTTATTTCTAAGAGCTTCCCAAATAGAATAAGCATTGTCATCATGTTGAAGCAACACAAATATATCCTCCTTTATTGCTTGTTGTAACAAATTGATCATCATTTTCTCTCCTTTATAACTTTCCCTCTCTTGTTCAGTAAATTCAGAAATGATTTTATCAGCTCCCATTGTATTCTTTGGCCTTTCATATTCAGTTTCGATACTCTCCCAAGCTTTTAGATGATTTGCCTGTACCCAATTCTCAAACCTTTTCTTCCATCCGTGATAATCTTCAATACTCATGAGTTTCGGGGGTTTTTGCATTGTTCCGGTTTCATTTTCTGCATTCATGTTTTGGGCAATGGAAGCTGGAGTAGTCGGGGTAGCAAATGCGTTGTAGAATTCAGAATCCATGTTTTGATATCGAAGAATTTCTTAAACAAGCTTTCAAACGAAAAATGTAATTTGGAGTGGAATCACAAATTTGCACTTTGGAGTGGAATCACAAATTTGTACTTTGGAGTGGAATCAACAATGTACTCTGGAGTGAAATCAACAATGTACTCTGGAGTGGAATCAACAATGTACTCTGGAGTGGAATCAACAATGTACTCTGGAGTGGAATCAACAATGTACTCTGAAGCGGAATCAACAATGTACTCTGAAGCGGAATCAGCAATGTACTCTGAAGCGGAATCAACAATGTACTCTGGAGCGGAATCACTAAGTGACGTATGAGCGGAATGACATGGTTCTTGGAGCGAAATCAGATCAATTCAATTTCCCTTGGGGCGAAATCAAGTCAATTGAATGTCCCTTGGAGCGAAATCAAGTCAATTTGTTGTCCCTTGGAGCGAAATCAAGTCAATTGATGTCTCTTGGAGCGAAATCAAGTCAATTGATGTCCCTTGGAGCGAAATCAATTCGGAGAGTATTTTGGACCATTTTTACTTTGAATTTCAAGCTTTCAGGGATTTATCTATGTTCAATTTCCTACAGTCTGTGAAAATTTGAGCGGATTCCGACCGTTAAATCTTGGTCTGACGAAGAAAGAAGGTGTAGAAGTAAGAATATGTGACGAAATCCAGCAAATCTCTGTAGAACTCCTCCTCCTGAAGCTCTGATACCACTTGTAGGATCGTGTTCTGATCCGAACGAGTCGTTCAGAGGAGTTTTCGTCAATTACAGGTGCGGAAAACAAGTAATCAACGTAGAAACAGCTAGCAATTCACTTAATTCACTGATTTGATTGATTTAACAGCTTGTACATTCAAATCTCGATCTGGCAGCACTTCGGTACGAGTTACAAGGTCTCCTTACATCTAATTTCGTTTATCTGGTATATATAGGGTTTATAATTTCGCTCATATGGACAAGATGTCCATTAAAGCGAAATCACTTGATTCCCTATGTACATAAAAGCGAAATCTCTGATTTCCCACATACGAACATTCCGATTTCCCACATACGAACATTCTGATTTCCCACATATGGACATAGGGGTTTCCCACATACGGACATAGGGGTTTCCCACATACGGACATAGGGGTTTCCCACATACGTACATGTCCATATATGTGAAATCAATTCTATCAGGAAATCTCGTACAATGTGCCCTAATCTAACATTCTAAGACTAAGACTCGATACAAGACGAAGTCGACAGATGTAGTGCACCAACAGTGGCCCATGTGGTGACTATGTCTTCATCCCGGAGACAAATTTGCTAGGTTTGAGTCTTCCTGCACCATTTCACACATACCATTGGCCTTGCAAACCATTGGTGATCTATTTTTCCTTATTGCTACATACTAGGGACATACATACATACATACATACATACATACATACATACATACATACATACTTTAAAGGTTTATTCATACACATACACATGAACTCGCTCAACTTTTGTTGATGTTTTTCAAACTACATGTATTCCAGGGAACTAAGTGGATCTGGCAGGGGTATGCATGTGTCTTCAAGCTGCGTCGTGAATAAAAGATGTTATCCATGGTTGTTGAGTTTAGGGGGTGTATCCTATTCCTGGACGGGATACATGTTTCTAAACTCAAGTTTTGTTTAAAGTCTTTTGTGGAGTCTTTATGAACTCAGTTGAACATGTCATGGTTTGTAACTTAATTTGGTGTCGATGTTTTCAAGACAAGTATGTTATGGTATTTTCTAAACTTAATTAATGGATGAACATCTTATGTTTTTATCATATAGCGTTGTTATGTTTGAATGCTATGGTATTAAGAAGTCACACCAATAACCACGCTTCCGCAAAAGTCAGGGTGTGATACCTTACTCAAGAAGTTTGCTTCATTATCATAAACGAAGTTAGTAACAAGGTAATTTGTGCATTCTAAGTCGTCCATCATGCTCGGGTGATCATCCTGTAGTCACTAACAGTGCGAAGGATTATTGATTTTCAGTTTTGTGAACACTATGTTTGCTTTTTAATGTTCGATATATGAATAGTAGTAACCTTTGGCGTGTAACTGTGTTATAACAGCTTTATGCGTGTTTAGTTTTCTGTTAATTATACAAACGGTTAGTGAGTTAAACAAACCAATCAAGCGTGTCCAACGGATTAAACGGGCTGCAAGTCAAAACGATGCGTATTTATCAAACAAGTTATTTTAGTTAAGTCAAAACATGATTTGGTATTTTTTTTTGTAAGGTGACTTTCTATGTACTGGACCTATTGGTCACCGGGTTCATGTCGAAGACAATCCCCGTCAGCCCCGCACTCTCTACATGATTTGGTATTTAGTACCCAATAAATCAATTGTATACCTTACTGAAAAATTAATATGGAGAAAGGGATGAAAGAAAGGGAATCCAAAGGAGAAAACAAGAAAGTTAAAGGAGAAAATATTCCTTTTAACTTTAGTGGTCAGTTTTTCCGATCATCAATACTTCCCTTTCATCGAATCGCACAAACTAAATGTTTTTGTTTCCATGTCTTTGTCTTCACTGTACACATCTTCCAGAAATAAAGAGAAAAAAACACAAGTAATTCACTTTTCCACATTAGATTAATATTATGATACCATAACTTTAATCACAAAGATTTGTTCATAATGATGATGACGACCCCCTTTCTAAATACTTCGTTTTTTCTTCTAGATCTTACTACTTTTCTAATAAACACATTTTAATCTTGAAAATTGACCTGTTGTGGTAATTACGAGACTCTTAGTTTAGTCTAGTTTTTTTCTTTTCACAACAAAATCTTATGTAGTTTTAATTCTATGCATACTATTTTTCATAAAAGACTTGAACCCTCGATCTCATAAGAAGAGACATCATTTTACGCACCATGATACCGCTAGGCCAAATTTCGTTTGGTGTTTAATCTAGTACTTTGTGGGTTTTCGAACAAATTACTTTACCAATTGCTTTACTATGTGTAGACAAGTATCTATATTAACATGTATATGCAATGAATATATATATTACATACATTTCCTAGCAATTAGTCGGATAATCCGTGCGAACATAATCTTAAACGTCCTAAAAACGCTCTAATATTGTCCGTAGTGGGTGATAACCATCTTCCACCTCATCAAGAGGGGTCGCCAAACACCAAAACCTGGCCGCCTAAAGGGGGCGTCATCATGATTTTCGTTATGCCCTTAACAGGCAGGAATGTTGTAGGTGAGATGGGGTAATTCACCATGGTAACCAATCACCAACTTTCTTTTACTTGTTTTGTTTTCTCTTTTATTTAAATCGCCTAACAACAATAATGTGACATTGCTATTACACTTTTTAGTGACGGATATTCTAAGCAGTATCATAACACAAGAAAAAGATACATATGTATATAGCAACCGGGCTGTAGCATAATACAAGAAAAAGATATAGCAACCGGCCAGTAGTCAAAGCACAAACATCTGTCTCATGAGAATTCAGCGATGACCGACACCTCTCATTACTGAGACTAAACATTCAGATATCAGAACATAAGGGTGAGCGGGGCACTTCTCGGGGAGGGATGCGGTGAGGTGAGTCCCCGAGCGGGAACACTGCCGCCATCAACTCGGGAGCCTAATCGGGGATGGATTTCGGTGGGTGTTCACCGCATGAAGGGAGAGAGGGAGAGGGTACGTGGCCCACCATTGATTCAACCAATCAAGTATTTTCCCCCCTTAATTAAAAAAATAAAAAAACAAGTCCTCCAAGAGAGGAGTGCCACCATCAAATTGAGGGTGTGTGGAGAGTTAAGGGGGGAGTTGACGTGGCGCGTGCTGATTGAGTGTGTGTAAGAGAGGTCACTCCCCTAAGAGAGGAGTGCCCCTCTCACCCTAAAGATATGCTAAGGCCATCCGTAGTCATAAAGTCCATTTCGGGGAGTTATGTCACCAGAGCCCGTAGTCATAAAGCCACTACCTCATCATTACTCAATTAATTAATTTTCAATTTTTTAAATTAATAAATAAAAGAAAAACATTAAATAAAATAAGTTTCTATAAATGCAGGGACCAAATATGTTAAAAACTAATTTTAAAAACCTAGTTTCAAAATCAAATCGCCTCCTTGTCTTCTTCTCCGATCTTCTCCGATTTTCCGGCATCTTTCAGGCCGATTTTCCGACGGACTTGCAGGGACCAATTAGTCTTCTTCTCCAATTTGCAGGGTCCAATTGTGTATAAACCAAAAATCTTACAGACCATCACGCCGCGAAGGTGATGGCGCTGGTTTTGTTTTTGGGCCGATAGCGCCCTTCGTCATGGTGTTTTCCGGCGCTATGTGGCGCTATCAAGCCGCATACCGCCCCAGTACGGATCACCTAAATAGGGTATATGTAAGAGATCAAAACCTTCCCTGAACCCTTTTAATTTGTATCAACTCCAAAATATCATAGACTAGATAAACTACTAGTTCTAATTAATTAGCAAGTACTATAATATTCTAATCAACCATGTTTAAAAGTTCATAAATATAAAACAAATAGATTCAACAGCTAGAAGGAGGCATGAGTTCCAACTTTAAATCATCTTTTTCCATAATCAACCTTGCTTTATGAGTCTCCACCATTGTGTTACTATTAACACTCTCGTATTCTGAACGAGGTCTCTTCTTAGATAATAATATTGGAACTCCGAAAAGCTTTGTTCGAGCAGCACCTACCTTATGATCATGTTCACTTACAATGTTGTTGATTGTCGAATGATGCCGTTTCTCAACAACTAAAGAGCAATTAGTAGAAGGTGACATAATAGATGAAGGGTATGAGTTACTTGGCTTCACATGGTTATGTAGGAAGTATAAAACATCATTGTAAAGCTTCCGCATGTGTGCAACTTCCAACATCAACATGTTATTGCTCCTTCGAAGTCTCTCGTTGTCTTCGAACAACGCGTTCGCTAAGTTACTTTTTGAAAACATTTCTACGATACTAGCTCTTGTTGTTGCAGTTGGGGTGGTTGCTGGTGAAGATAGAGGTGGCATGGGTAGGTAGTCGTCGGAGTGTGGTGGGGATAAGCTGCGGCCAGTGGCTGTCAAGTGCGGGTGTGTTGTTTTTCGACGCTGGATCTCACACAACAAATGTTTTTCTCCTTTTTTGAACAATTCATTTGCAAACTCCCATCTGTCTGGTACAACTTTCTTGAAACCCTAATAGTTATTAACAAAAACCAAACCCAAAATGAGTATTAGTTAACAATTCTTTGGAGACAAAAGAACATCAACTTAAGAAAACAATCTAAGAAAGTGGTTGCATACGTAGGTGTTTAGTTGGCGAACAAAAGAGGAGAAGTTGTTGTGCTTGAAGTATTTTGGAAGCAGATCTCGAGCGAATTCGGGTGAGCGCCATACGACGAAGGTTGTGTCTTGTTCTCCCCATGAAACTATGTGATCAGTGGTGGGATCATCCACCAGCTGGTAGGTTTTGGTTAGGAAAGGAGCAGATGTTGGTTTATAAGAGTCTAATGATAATAATATGCCTTCATATGAGTTATCTCTCATCAACGCCATGAATATGGCACCTAATTCTTTTCAGATATTTGCTTATGATGAGAGAGAGAGAGAGAGATTAATTAGGGTTGATGGAAGAAATGGGGATATGAACATAGAAGTTCAAATGAGGTAATAATATTTGCTATTATAACATCGGATTTTTCATAATAACATAGAAAGAAACCTAAACAACAAAATAATAATAATAATAATAATAATAATAATAATACTAATAATAATAATAATAATAATAATAATAATAATAATTAACCATTTCGTTTGCAAAAACTAACAAAATAAGCTAGACCTTTAAGAACTAAAAAATTAGCAATTTTCTCCGATAACAAGAGGACACTTGTTACCAATTATGAATCGGTCAAACCATCGGTTAAAATCTCGTGTGCCACTTTAAATTTATTAAAAAAATCAACTATTTTATCATACGTGAGGCCTTCATCACAGTGGATCTGACGCGTCAAATTAATCAAAATTTGTTGCATTAAAAGTCACCCGTCATGCTCTGGGAGGTCCGTGCAACTACCCCCGTCATGCTCTGGCTAATTGATCATTTTAAAAGGCAAGACCTATTTGGACACCCTCCTTGCCTATTTGGACACCTTTAAGCCCTAGACGCCTCGTATAGGCCTATACGAGGCGTATAGGGTTACATCAAAATCAGTGCCTGACTCATGTCACTTCTGGTTTGACCCCTTCAAGACGCCTCGTATAGGCCTATACTGGGCGTATAGGACCCTTCGTATAGGCCTCATATGTGACCCTTTGCCCCTTATATGCCTCGTATAGGCCTATACTGGGCTTCTTGAAGGGTTTTTTTTTTTTTTTTTTTTTTTTAACAAACATTTTATACAATATTAATCGTTTTAGCAAACTTTTATACAAAAACAAGTTTTTTTATTTTAAATAATTAATATTAGGACCCCTCGTTGGTTTTTTTTAGTTGAAAAATAGATGTTTTGGTAGGGTAATTTGATTGTTTTTTGAGGGTGATGTTTTTTGAGTAAAAAAATGGTGTATAGTATAAGTCTAGTATAGGTCCCATATAGGTCTTGTATAAGCCTATAGGCCTAAACGGGACCTAAACCACACCTATAGTCCTATACGAGTGTTGTATCTTATCCAATAGTCTAATATCGTATTGTATTGTATCGTATCATATCGTATCGTATAGTATAGTATAGTATAGTATAGTGTAGTGTAGTATAAGTCTCGTATAGGTCTTGTATAAGCCTATCATGTTGTATCGTATCGTATAGTGTAGTATAAGTCTCGTATAGCTCTCGTATAGACCTATATGGGACCTATACGAGACTTATACTATACACTATACGATACAATACGATACAATACGATACCATACTATACGATACAATACGATACTATCGTATCATATAGTGTAGTATAGGTCCCTTATAGGTCTTGTATAGGCCTATCGACGTATACGGGCGTTGTATCGTATCGTATAGTGTATAGTATAAGTCTAGTATATGGCCCCTATAGGTCTTGTATAAGCCTATAGGCCTAAATGGGACCTAAACCACACCTATAGTCCTATACGAGTGTTATATCTTATCCAATAGTCTAGTATCGTATTGTATTGTATCGTATCATATCGTATCGTATCGTATAGTGTAGTATAAATCTCGTATAAGCATTGTATGGGCCTATGGATGTGGTATCGTATCCTATAGTATCGTGTTGTATCGCATCGTATCGTATAGTATAGTGTAGTATAAGTCTCGTATAAGTCTTGTATAAGCCTATCGTGTTGTGTCGTATCGTATAGTATAGTATAAGTCTCGTATAGGCATCGTATAATTAATATTAGTGTTATTATAATTAATATGAGTTTTTTATAATTAATATTAGTGTTATTGATATTAATATGAGTTTTTTTATAATTAATATTAGTGTTATTATAATTAATATGAGTTTTTTATAATTAATATTAGTGTTATTATAATTAATATGAGTTTTTTATAATTAATATGAGTTTTTTTATAATTAATATTAGTGTTATTGATATTAATATGAGTTTTTTTATAATTAATATTAGTGTTATTATAATTAATATGAGTTTTTTATAGTTAATATTAGTGTTATTATAATTAATATGAGT
Source organism: Helianthus tuberosus (assembly GCA_030545235.1). Lineage (NCBI taxonomy): Eukaryota > Viridiplantae > Streptophyta > Magnoliopsida > Asterales > Asteraceae > Helianthus > Helianthus tuberosus. The sequence continues at coordinate 933,941 of JARYGA010025437.1, read as the reverse complement.
GTTATTATAATTAATATGAGTTTTTTATAATTAATATGAGTTTTTTTATAATTAATATTAGTGTTATTATAATTAATATGAGTTTTTTATAGTTAATATTAGTGTTATTATAATTAATATGAGTTTTTTATAGTTAATATTAGTGTTATTGATATTTAAAAAGAGAAAACAAAAAAACCCTTCAAGACGCCCAGTATAGGGCTATACTGGGCGTCTATGTGGACCAAAAGACCATTATACCCCTGAATTAGGCCTATACTGGGGGCAATTAAGGGGTTTAATGGTCTTTTGGACCCTTCGTATAGCCCCAGTATAGCCCTATACTGGGCGTCTATTTTTATTTTTTTTTGTTTTTTCTTTTTAAATATTAAAAAAAGAAAACAAAAAAAAATAATAATAGACGCCCAGTATAGGGTTATACTGGGCGTATACGAGGGGTCCAAAAGACCATTATACCCCTGAATTAGGCCTATACTGGGGGCAATTCAGGGGTTTAATGGTCTTTTGGACCCTTCGTATAGCCCCAGTATAGCCCTATACTGGGCGTCTTGAAAGGGTTTTTTTTTTTTTTTTTTTTTAAACAAACATTTTATACAATATTAATCGTTTTAGCAAACTTTTATACAAAAACAATAAAACTTTTTTTAAAAAAACAACTCAAATTACCCCACCAAAACACCCATTTTTTTACTCAAAAAACATCACCCTCCAAAAACAATCAGATTACCCTACCAAAACATCCATTTTTCAACTAAAAAAAAAAACCAACGAGGGGTCCTAATATTAATTATTTAAAATAAAAAAACTTGTTTTTGTATAAAAGTTTTGCTAAAACGATTAATATTGTTAAAATGTTTGTTAAAAAAAAAAAAAAAAAAAACCCTTATATACGCCTAGTATAGGCCTATACTAGGCATATAAGAGAGGCAAAAAAGACCAATTTACCCCCAGTATAGGCCTAAATCAGGGGCTAAATGGTCTTTTTTCCCCTAAACGCCCAGTATAGGCCTATACGAGGCAAATAAGACAAAATATGACATAATCAGAGATTCTCTTGGAAATTGAAAAAGGCTATACGCCTCGTATAGGTCTATACGAGGCGTCTTGAAGGGTGTCCAAATAGGCAATAAGGTGTGTAAATATGTAGACCCTTTTAAAAAGTTAATGGTGTTTTATTAATTTTCGTAGTCAAAGTATCATAAATTGATAGTTTTCCCAAAAATAGTTAGATCAAAGAAAAGGAGGATCTAAGTACTTAATAATCTAATATGAACAGATAGTGATACTTGTGGTAATATCATTATGGTATTTGTGAGAGAAAGAGGAGTTCCTCGAAGATGTAGATAGATCGTGAAGAAAGAGAGAATATGTGTCTGAGTGTCGGTCTAGAACTTTGAAAAACAAGAGCTTTTCAAGACAAACCCGTGAGACGTACACACACTTTTAAGTTCTAACTTCTAACAGTGTGAGCACTAGAATACACAAGTAAAATAGCAACATAAGTCTTCATGGAAACTGAAGCATCTTCCACACGCATAGCCACAGGTTCTCCAAAATTTGACGGTGGCAAACCCACCTTTTTCTAATATCTTTTTAAAAAACTTTCATATCGTAGTTCTTTTTCAAAATGGACAGGGCCAGTAACAAGCCATTTATAGTGATAAATTGAATATAAATCTATACTATATTATAATGCAGGAGGCAATGGCATTTTAAGATACAAAAAATAAGAATTTCCCCCCCCCCCTTTATTTATAGAAAGACCTCTAAAATAAGGGTAGTTTGGTCTTTTAAACATTATTTATTTTTTAGCCCCTAAACTTATTACACTTAAATCCCTAAGTTTTTAACAAAATTATAGATAATTAGTTACAATTCACCCCTCCACTATAATTCTTTTATGTATTCTTGTGATATCTTTTAAACTATGACGTTATAAAAACATTCGAAGGTACCGTGATGACCTGCTCATTTTTGTCGACGTTTCGATGGTTGTCTTAGTCAATATTGACGTGCTGATTAAAATGTACAAGTAGATTATGCATTAGTGTACAAATAATTAAAGGACAAACATTTTTAAAAGTAAAACAATTGTTGAATAATTGATTAAACTTTTATTTACACTTTAGTCAAATATCAACAAAACATCATATTTTAAAGGTAACAAAATTTTAACCAGAAAAAACTTTTTTAAAATTTAAACTCTAAATTATAGTATATTCAGTTGAAAAGCTTTATGTACAGTCCATTTATGAGATCCTAGAGGCACTCTTCCTCCATCACAGCATATATACATTAGAAAAGGCGGATGTCCTAATGCCATTTCAAAATTTAAATGCTTCTTTCCTTCTCTCTCTCTCTCTCAAAATCCCTACTCCCATTTCAAAATTCAGAAAATGTGTAACCACATATTTGTGAAGATGGCGGCCTCTGTTCAGGTAAGACGACGGCAACAGAGATGAAGTCTAGGGTTTGCAGCGGCGCTACATGCGGAAACAATTGTGATTCTAAAAAAAAGTGAAAGTAGAAGATGGCGTATGGACGGAACCAAACACAACCTTCATCTTCCTCCTCAGGTACCAAAATCTCCTCTCTTTATTTTTAGTTTTACACGGGTCCTATATGTTTTACATCTCTAGGGTTAACTTCGATTCTTTGATGGAGGGATGGTTTGAAAGTGTTTTTGGAACTAATAATTGATGTGGTGTTAGTCATTTCTCTTGGTGTCGATATGGTAGTAGATTCCTCAATAGATGATGCTTGATGAGCTTGCCGAAGGTTCAACGAAGCCCAGATCCGGTATGCTTTCTCTTTTTTTAACTGATTGTACTTTCTTCAATTTGATGAGCTTGCGACAGGGTGTTTAGTTTTTTTCATTCACATGTGTCTTCCTCTGGTGGAGTTCGACGTCTTCCATTCTTCCTTTGTTTCATAAATTTCTTCTTCTCCAATCTCCACTCATTCAATCTCTGGTTCATTCCTTCATTCTTCTCCGGCCTCCATTCTTTTAATCTTTGGCTCACGTCTTCCTCTTTTAATCCTCTGGTTAGTAAATACATATATAGGTTGATCACATTTTGTTTAATTTTTTGCTAATGATGAAATTAGCCAGGAAAGTTATTTTTGATGTTTTTTTAAGATATATAATTTTTTAAACCTGGACCGTAATGTAATGTTCGGCTTTCTGATGATGTTTTCAGCCAATAAGCTTTTACGGAATTGGACCAAGTGTTTAATTTGGCTTATGGGTATAGATGATGATGGTATTGGCATTACAAATATACCTAAAGGAAAGGGTTCTGTTTATTACCACTGCTGCAACTAGGTTAAGAATAAACGAGTCAAAACATCTTTTTAATTAAACAAATCAATATTATTATGTTTTGCTAAATGGGTTAGATTATAAGAACGGGGAATGTTTTGTTGAATTGTAAGCACTTAATAGTATGGAAACTAATCTTTTAGGTATTATTTTTTTAGTCGATAACCACAACTCTAGGAAACACGTTATTAGATCTTTGGGGTAACTAATCAAAGGTGCATATGAATTGTAGATGTTTTTTGGGTTGGTTTCACTCCTGTAGCAATGCGCCAGTGGCACTAACAAACTATACTTTGCAGAAATATTTTTTGTAGATCGTAATATTAAATTGAAAAATAACATTATCAGGACACAAAATTAAGCTTTTGTCATCACGGAAGTACCATGTTGGATTTATATAGGCTTCTTGATGTGTAATGCTAGGTTGGGTTTTGTTTATCTTGATTTTAGTAGTGTAGTATATAAAATAATTAGCTTTTATTTCTTACAAAATAACATATGTTATTGACCGTTCATCAAATAAGTTTATGACATTGTTATTACATATAATTTTTACAAGACCGGGTGACCCAACTCCCAAGTGAAACTGGAATCTGGTTCTCAGCCAATAAGTTTATTTGGCACATGGTTACTAAGCCAATCCACGATTAAGAACTCAACTCGACAAGATATTAGACGTACTAACCCGAGTCAACAACAAGCTCCTTAGAACAACACTTCAAGACCAGAGATGACTTTATTTCATAACCTAACAACTATTCTGACTAACAATTTGTATATGCTCTAACGTAAAAATCTTTTCTCAGCGCCTAATTTGTCCAAACAACAATATAGGAGGAAGTTGCGACTTCCTACGACAAAAGGGTGGCCCTGCTGAGATGTTCACCTGTGCACTTCACTAGGGGTACACGCGTGTGACATAAATACACGTTAACCGAGGTTTAGAGCTGCTCAACGCTATCGGTACAAGATAATATACATTTTATTTGTTCAGATTCATCACTAATACGTTTAATATACGTGTGTTATTCTGGTCAGATTTGAAGAAATAGAAAAAAATACATCTATATCGACAAGAGGGCATGAATACACGTTTGCTGACATGCATAACGAAATTGTAATCATAAACTTTTTTTTACACTGAAAAATAATCTGCTTGGCTACATGAAACTTATTTTTTTCCTTTATAATCTAATTTGATAAAGTTGCATCAAGTTGCAGGTAAAAAAGAAACAATATCCTCTGTTCGTAACCGTTGAATTTGGGATTTCAGGTTCCAATTTTTTATGTTTTATTCATTTTATAGTTATTCATTTATAGAGCGCTCATGGTTTATCCATGTTAGTTTTTAATTGTTCTGTAGATCTAAGGGTTGGATGTGGATGCTCTTCACATCTCCCACATCCAAGTGAACCAAGCACAAAAAATAGAGACGTCGTACGTATTGTACATACGGTGCACATGGAAGAATCAACCCTGAGTAAAACATACAAGGGTTGGGTGGATTCGATACGATTTCAATGGGTTTGGTTCAAATGGGTAATTTGTTTGTTAATTTACTCATATTGTATTTTTATTTATTTTTTATAGACATAAGAAGACTTTTATAGAACTAAAGAAGTGAGAATGTGGAATAATTAAAGGTTTATGCAGTTTTGATCATGTGTTGGTTATAACTACAAACTGCAGCCAACCCGTATGGACGAACTAAGGCATCAAAGGCTACTTTCTATAGCCCTTCTTATGATCACTCTACAATATGTGTTGATTTAGGGTTTCTTCAGTTCGGGTAATGTGATGGTTGTGGTTCAAGGCAATGACGACAGTGCAGCAGCTAGGGTTTCACCAACACATATTTCTCATCATCTTCAAGGAGATGTAGTGCTTTTAAATGCTATGAAGAAGACACACTTTGAAAATTGAAGATACGGTCCGTTTGTTTTTATTTCACTTTTATTTTGTTAATGAATCGAGTACCGCAATGCAAGTTGTATCCCCCGACACATCGCGCGAGCACCCTGCTAGTATATAAAAATAAGATATTGTTCCAACGTATTAGACAAAATATAACTTTACTTACTAGAGGGTATATATTATAAATATATAATGCGCTAAATTAAACTTTTTATCCTTTATGTTTGTATCGAATTATAATGTATGCCCTTTAACTTCAATAATTACAGTTCTACTCTTTTATTTGGAAAACTCATTACACTTTTCATCTTTTAGCACTATCAAGTTAAAATTTTCAGTTAAGTATAAACATTTAAGAAAGTTTAGTCTTTTTCCTTAATTATTTATGCCCACTTTTCTCTCTTATAAATAAATGAAAATAAATTTTAAAATCTTACAAAAACAAATCTTTATGCCGACTTTTCTCTCTCTCTAGCACACACACATTTAGAACACACTCTCTCTCTCTAAATAAACCAGCAACAACCACCACCAGATCCGAAGCCTGTCACCGACAACCCACCACCAGATCTGAAGATTTTCCCTGTTTTCAATCACTGTAGCCGCCATCACCTCCTGCCACCACCAGCCTCCACTACTGTCACCTCATACCACCACGGTTGGTTGTTCCCCCAAAAGGAACATGTAGCAAACGTGTGTGGTGAGGACAACGGTTCAATCATCGCATATCCGATCTATTGTAGCATTTGGATTCACCATCACAAATCAGTTGGATTCACCAATTCACCATCGCAAATCTGACCAGTTTGAGAGAGGGAGTGGTGGTAAAAGCCTAGGATTCACCATCGAAGATCTGTTGTAGCGTTTGGATTGTAAAACAGACTATATGAAAGAAGCCTAAGACGAGATCATGATAATATAACCTATCTCCTTTTAATGCCATGTGTCTAGTAGAAAATTCACAAGCTTTATTAAAAATTAGCAACACTGATTGTATATGTAGGCTTATTGTTGTATATCGATAAATATGGTGTTTGATTTTTAATCAACTAATCTTCGTGTAGGGGAGAAAAGACAAGTTTTGGATCCCGGGGACATTTTAATTTATAGAGAGATGGTGGTGGTGATGGTTGGCGGCAGATGGTGGTGGTCGTAACCGGCGGTGGTGGTGGTTGTTTTAATTTAGAGAGAGGGAGAGTTTAAAGAGGATGAAATGAGCTTGTATATATGTAATTTCTTTTGTTGTATTTATTAAGAAACATTTTAAATAAAAGCATGAAATGGCCGGAATACCCTTAAGTAAATAGACTTAACGGAATTTTAATTTGGATAGTGCTAAAGGAAGAAACATGTAATGAGTTTTCCAATAAAGGATTGTGACTGTAATTATTGAAGTTAAAGGTCATCCATGATAATTCAATAATAAATAATGAAAAGTGTAACTTATCCTATATAATGGGTATACGAGTATTCACAATGGAGGCACCATCTCTATCTATATAATTCAACTAAAAATACACTTTCCTCTATATTTTGTTTTTTTTAAACAACCTCCCACATCCAACTATTTATCATACTAACAAACTACTTATTTTATTATTTTTTTCTCTTTCCTACGTACTCACAATAAAAATATAAAAGGTTAATATAAGCCTCTAAATATAGAGGTTGTACTTTGCTTTCTATAAATCTTTATCTACTATAGAGACTCTATTGTAGCATTGTTTTTGATGTTTTCTTGATTTTTTTACTCCATATTAAATAGAATATATGAAGTTAAAGGTTGTTTCCCCCAAAGAAAGTGGTGGCAAACGTGTGTGGTAAGGACAACAGTTCAATCATCACTAATCTGATCTGTTGTAATGTTTGGATTCACCATTGCAGATCAGCTGGATTCACCAATTCATCATCGCAAATCTGACTAGTGTGAGAGAGGGAGTGGTGGAAAAAGCCTAGGATTAACCATCAAAGATCTGTTGGAGCGCTTGGATTGTAAAACAGACCATATGTAAGAAGCCTAAGACGAGATCATGAAGATAGAACCTGATCTCATTTTAATGCCATATTTCCAGTAGAAAATTCACAAGCTTTATTAAAAATTAGCAACATTGATTGTATATGTAGGCTTATTGTTGTATATTGATAAATATGGTGTTTTATTTCGTATCAACTAATCTTCTTGTAGTGGAGAAAAGACAGGTTTCGGATCTGATATGAGTAAAGAGTCTCCAATGTGAATGCTCTACGTCGTATTGTAGAAATATGCTCATGAAAACCTAGTCTTGTACAACATTATCTTAATCAATACAATTTACCTTTTGAAGTATTCACAAAAATAATCAAAATCAAGTTCAACCATTAGTTAAAAAGTTCAAAATATGTATACATACAATTAACGAATAATATATAGTGTGTATATTTTAGTGTAATCGAAATTGACTTGGTGACCAAAGTGAATTATGATACACTTCAAGCAAGTTAGGAGATGCGGAAGTACACGCTTGTTTGAGTTGTTATAATTCCAAGTATTCAGATGGAACCTCTAATCAATAGGGTTCTAAGGGGCCAACGCCCCTAGGAGCAGAGTCCAAGGGGCGGTAGCCCCTGGTGGGGTCTAAGAAGCAGAGCCCCTGGATGGGCTCGAGCTAAAACATAATAATTTAATTTTAATTAAATTGCTTCATTAGGGAAATAGTTTTATAGAAAATGATCAGTATTTTCAAGATAAAAAAAAATTTGGCTCCAAAATGAAGCAATTTTGAATTAAAATAAGATAACTGCCAACTGGCAGTTACAAGCCCTATCTCAAATATTTCGAAATTCTCTTTTGGTTACAATTCTTCTAGTTCATACGAATCTCTTAACACATACATAATAGAGTTCTAATTCTCAATCTGAGTTTTATTCGTTTGGGTATTTGGGGAGATCCACTGAAATAATTCGAACTGAAAATGAGTAGACATCTCTCAGATCATCAATTGATTTGTAAATTCCCCAACAGATATCTAATTAACTTTTGTACAAAATGACGAACTGGCAATCACTGAAGGATATTACAAGCAAATTTGACAAACTGGATAAATTCGAAGGGCAGGATTTTCGTTAATGGTAGAAGGAAATGCACTTTCTTCTCACGACCTTGAAATTTGTGTACGTGTTGATCACTCCCATAGTGGGTGAATGACAACTACATCTGCCTTGGCCATATCTTAAATCGTATGTGTGATTCTCTATTTGATGTCTATTAGAATTTAGAAACCGCAAAATTACTGTGGGATAATCTGGAAGCCAACTATATGGCAGAAAATTCTTCTAGTAAGAAGTTTCTTGTGGGTAATTTCAACAATAACAAGATGGTTGATTCGAGACCTGTCATGAACAATATAATGAATTGTTGCGAATTTTGGTGAAGTTGCCCAACATGACATGGATGAAACCATCTTGCATTCAAGCATCATTGACAAGTTTCTTCTTTCATGGAAAGATTTCAAATATAATTTGAAAGATCGGAAAGAAGAGTTAAGCTTGGTTGAACTTAGAAGCCATTTCAGAATGAAGAAACTTTGAGAGCACACAAAAATGTGCTGGTTAATAATGACAAGAAACAGTCTGGAACGTTTTCTGTGAACATGGTTGAGTCGGGTGAATTATCTAAGGGAAACAAAAAGTTTAAATGGAAATGGAAGTTTCAAGGGAAGAACAATTCGGGTCCAAACAAGAAGCTGAATTATCCTTGTTGGAAGTGTGGTAAGCTGTGTCACTTTAAGAGGGATTGTAAAGTGGTGAAAAACAATAAGTCTGGTTCACAGAACAAGTATGAGGCTGGTTCTAGTGGGCCTAAGGACCCAAGCAAGAAACAAGGTCATAATTTAGTACAAAGTTATAATTTGATCCATAAATATATATCACTAATTTCCAAAGTATTTTATGTGCAGGATGAGGATGACGATATTGCTTGGTGGGTTGATTCTGGTGCAACAAGCCATGTATGCAAGGATCTTTGTTGGTTTAAAGACTTTCAACCAATTGAAGATGGATCTATCATCAAGATGGGTAATGTTGCAACTGAACCAATAAAAAAAATAGGAAGCGTGCAGCTTACTTTTACTTCTGGAATATGTTTAATTTTAGACAATGTTTCATATGTGCCCGAAATTAGAAAGAATCTGTTAGCATTGTGTTGAATAATTGACGTTAGAAACGAGTGTTGGAAAGTGACAAGTATATCTTGTCAAGACATGGTACTTTTGTAGGTTTTGGTTATCTTGGGAATGGTATGTTTATGTTGAATATTGATGTGTCTTTTGGGAGTGATGTTGTTAGTGTAGCATCTACTAGTAATATTAATTGCATGGCTTCTACTAGTGTTGGTAACAACTTAGAGAGATTCAGAATTATGGCATGCTAGAATAGGACATGTACGTTATAAAATAATTAAGGAAATGTCTAAAATGAGTTTAATTCCTGCTTGTAACACAAACAATGATAAATGCCATATTTGCAAGGTTAATAAATAACTTAAAAACCTTTCATACAACATGCTAATAGGGAAAATAACATATTAGATTTAATACATAGCGATCTATGTAATTTTCATGTTATACCATCACTAGGTAACAAAAAGTATGTATTTACATTTATAGATGATGCTACTAGATTCTACTATGTTTATTTGTTGCATGCTAAATATGAAGCTCTGGAAAAGTTTAAAATCTATAAATAGGAAGTATAGCTTCATCGGAGTGTATTGATTAAAACTCTGCATACTGATAGAGGTGGTGAATATTTTAATCCAGTGTATTTCCAATCAACTGATATAATACACCATACCACATCTCCTTATACACCGGATCAACATGGTGTAGTAGAAAGGAAGAATAGGACTCTAAAGGAAATGGTTAATACCATGTTGTCCTATTCGGGCCTAAGTGAAGGCTTTTTGTGGTGAGGCTATGTTGACAGCCTGCTACTTGTTAAATAGAGTTCCAAATAAAATGAACAAGATTACCCCTTTTAAGCTTTGGTATAAAAAACCACCATAGTTGCAAAAACTAAGAGTTTGTGGTTGTAGAGCTGTGGTAAGGCTTACTAATCATAAGATAAGAAACATAGAATAAAGAGGTATGGACTGTATTTGCATTGGGTATGATGAGCATTCATTTGCTCACATGTTCTATGTGATAGAACCAAATGACCACGTGTCTGTACATACTGTGATTGAATCAAGAAATGCAGATTATGACGAGAATATATTTTCATCCATACCTAGGCATAAGTATATGATTCCAAGTTCTAGTAAATCTCAAGTGGTTTACCAAGTGAGTGATACTTCTCTAGAGCCTAGGAGAAGTACAAGAGTAAGAAAAGCTAAAGCATTTGGTGATGATTTTCATTTATATTTGGTTGAAGGATCTAAAGACGAGATTCAAACTCAATATCAATATTGTTTCAATATTGAGGAAGATCCTAGAACTTATAGTGAAACCATGCCATATCGGGATGTAGCATTCTAGAAAGAAGCTATAAATGATTAGATGGACTCTATTATGAAGAATAATAATTGGAAATTATCTAAAATACCCCTGGATGTAAACCACTTGGTTGTAAATGGATATTCGAGAAGAAGATGAAAGTAGATGGTTCTATTGATAAGTTTAAGGCCCGATTAGTTATCCAAGGCTTTAGGGAAAAAGAAGGAATAAACTACTTTGACACATATGCTCATGTAGCAAGAATCTCCACGATTAGATTATTGGTTGCTTTAGCAGCAATACACAATCTTGTGATTCACTAAATGGATGTGAAAACTGCTTTCTTACATGTTCATTTGGATGAGGAGATAGATTTAAAATAACCCGAGGGTTTCATTTTTCCTGGTAATGAGAATAAAGTGTGTAAGCTTGTTAAGTCACTATATGGCTTAAAGCAAGCACCTAAACAATGGCATCAAAAGTTTGATGATTTGGTGTTGTCTGATTTTCCAATATGTAGATGACAGATTGATATTTAGTACTGACCAAGATCAAGTTGATAAAACTAAGAAATTTTTGTTATCTTGCTTTGACATGAAAGGCATGGGGAAACGAAAGTGATCCTTGGTATAAGGATTAAACGGGAGAACAATGGTATTTCTATCTCTCAGTTTCATTATATTGAGAAGATTTTGGAAAAGTTTAATTTTCAAGACAGTTCTCATGTTAGCTCTCCTATAGATCTTGCTTATAAACTCTTACCTAATAAAGGTGTTTCTGTGAGTCAATTGGAATACTCAAGAGCTATTGGATCTCTCATATATGCTATGATAAGTACTAGACTGGATTTAGCTTATGTTGTTGGACAGTTTAGCAGGTATACTAGTAATATAAGTGCAATTAATTGGCAAGCTATAAATAAGTGTTTAGGTACTTAAAAAGAACCATGAAAGATGGTTTGACTTGTACTGGATTTCCATCAGTTATATAGAAGGTTATTCTGATGCAAGTTGGATTAACAACATTGAAGATCATTCTTCCACAAGTGGATGGACATTTTTTACTTGAGGGAGATGCTATATCTTGGCATCTAAGAAACATACTTGCATAACTAACTCAACAATGGAATATGAGTTTGTAGCATTAGCAGCAACAGGTAAAGAAGTTGAACAACTAAGAAAATTGATTCTTTAGATTCCATTATGGCCTAAACCAATATCACCAGTATCTATTTGATGTGCTAGTGATGCTACCTTGGCTAAAGACTATAGCCAAGTGTATAATGGAAAGTCTAGACACCTAGGTATTAGACACAACATGATTCGTGAACTCATCATGCATGGTGTGATATCAGTGGAGATCATGAGAACTCAATAGAATTTAGCCGATCAGTTAACCCAAGCGTTAAGTAGAGATCTTGTGTACAAGTCGTCTGTAGGCACATGAAATTTCTCATGTTAAGATACCCAATTCCTGTTGGTGCATTACGTCTGTTGATTACGTCTTGTATCGAGTCTAGAAGTGAGATAGTTTAGTCATGGCACAAAACCCTAGAAAGTGTGTTATTCAGGGTTTCGCTTATATGGTTTAAATAGGTTTCGCTTATGTGTCAGTCTTATGTAAGGTTTCGCTTATGTGTCAAGGGGTATCGCTTATGTGTCAAGTGGACACATAAGCGAAATCAGTCATCTATATATATGTACATCAGAGCGAAATCAGAGAAAAAGTTAGGTGTTGTCTTCCGGTGAGCCACGAAGTGCTGCCGAAGTGCTGTCAGAGTCTGTAATAGTAATAGTGATCAATACATCAGCAGTTTATAGTGTATGTGACTGAAATTGCACCAAATCTTTAGTTTCCGCCTCTAGATTTGGATACGAAGTCTTCTGAACGTCTCAAACAGGACAGAACACGATCCTACAATTGGTATCAGAGCTCAGGAGGAAGAGTTCTTGCCATTTCAGCCGCATTTCATCTCATTTTCTACACTTTCTTACATTTTTCAAAATTTTTCACGATAAACTTGGCTCAAAATCACACATTGCACTCGGAATCATACATTAACAAACCCTTGAAAGTTTCAGAATTAAAATCAACCTAGAAATCAAGTTTTTAGAGGTATCGCTTTTATGACAATGATCAAAGATGACATCAGCATGTGATTTCGCTCAAACGACACATATATGATTTCGCTTATATGGACAATTATGAGTTGATTTCGCTTTAGTGGCAACTTGTGATTTCGCTCTAAGGGATCGAATAGATTTCGCTCCAATGTCATTTAGGGTATCGCTCCAGTGAACAGTTTAAGGTTTCGCTCCAACGTACAAAGTGGTCTCGCTTTTGTGGTTATATTAGATTTCGCTTTAAAGGTCTGCTGGGAAAATTTTTGAAATTTGAAACATGGAAGAGGATTTATTCAATGCATTTGCTACTCCAACTAGTTCGATGAGTATTTCTCAAAACACAATGTTGGAAAATGAAACTGGAACAATGCAGAAACCGCCCAAACTTATGAACATCGAGGAATATAAAGGTTGGGAAGGTCGTTTCGAGAATTGGGTGCAAGCTAACTATCTTGATGCGTGGGAATGTGTTGAAACAAAGTACATTCGGCCATTAAATGATGATGAAGAACCCATTCCGATTAAAGATCTTAGTGCCGATGCTAGGAAGAAATACAAAGATGAAAAAATGATGTTGAATCTTCTTCAACAAGCAGTGAAAGAGGATATTATGGTATTGTTGCAACACAACGGAACATCTTATTCGATTTGGAAAGCATTGAGGTCAAAGTTTCGTGGAAGTGAAGAAATGATCAAAAGCAAGAAATCACTTCTGAAAAAAGAATTTGATCTGTTTCGTGGTTTAAAGAATGAAAGTACGAGAGAGATTATAGAAAGATACTGTAATTTACTTGCGAACATGAAGAGGTTAAGTATTGAGAAAGATAACGAGGAATTGATTGAGAAACTTGCTGATGCTTTGCCACATGAAAGCTGGGGTACATATTTGATGATGCTCAGGAACAAAAAGGGATTCAATCATTTAACACTCAGCAAGTTCATAGAAAAGTTGGAAGCACAAGAAATGGAACAACGAAAGATTATTCGAATGAAAGATTTTGATGGTGAACAGGATATTGGGTTGTATTATAAAGCAGGGGTAAATGAGAAGTCTACAAATTTATCTCCAAAAATAGAAACTGCTTACAATGCCAAGAATTCTTCTGGAAGTTCATCATCAGGATCAAACAGCAAATCAAGTTTCACATCATTTCCGTCTTTCGATCCAAACATTTCAGCAACAAAGAATGGCAAAAAGATTCAATGCAACATTGTACTGAATTTGGAGAATGATGAAGACTATTCAGTAGAAATTGCTAAAAGCCATATGTCTTTATTGGGAACTGTTCTTGAATCTTATGGTAGTTTTGTTGCAGGTCGAATCGGGAATCCAATGCTGACAAAGGAAGATTACGACCAGATTGATGCTGAAGAGATGGAACTGATGGACATAAAATGGTGCTTGGCCAGCGTGTTGAGGAGAGCTGAGAAATTCAAGCAAATCACTGGAAGAGATGATTTTCGTGAGGCTGGTACTTCTACTTTAGGTTTTGACAAATCTAAAGTCACTTGTTTTCGTTGCAGGGAAAAAGGACACTTCAAGAGGGAGTGCAAAAACCGCGAAGCAAGTGGAGCTCAAAATCCGTTTAACAACAACAATGATTACTATCGAAAGGCCATCTACCATCAAGTTGCTCAGCAACCATCTCAACAACGTCAACATCAAGCACAAACTGCACATGGAAGGGATGTGATTGAAGATTCTGGAAAAAGAGCTTGTGCGGTTAATGAAAATTCTTCAAAGAGAGCTGATGGTAGTGCATTGATAATAGATCAAGATGATGAAAAACTACCTGAGGGTTTTAGCTGGAAGAATTTTAATTGGGATAACTATATTCCTGATCAAACCAAAGCTTATACAGCTTTTGTAGCTCGAGTTGAAGAGGACAGTGATGATGATACTGAATATTGGAAGAGAAAATTCGAAGCTGATATGAAACTGATTGCTGAAAGTGACAGTGAAGATGAAAAGGTTAAAAAGAAGAAGAAAAAGGTCAAGACTCCAGTGAGTAGTGATGACGAAGAAATTCCAGTGACCAAAAGGAAAGTAAAGGTTGAAGTTGCAAAGTTCAAAGTTGAAGATGAAGTTGATGCAAAGAAGATTCCAGTGAAGTGTGAAAACTGTGAAGCTGTGAAGAAGCAAAACAGTACACTGATCTATAACTTGAATAGTTTGAAGGAATCTTACGATGTGTTGAACAAAGCGATGAATCAGTACAACCAAACAAGTGAAGAACAAGCTACAGCGATGAAAACACTTCAAGGAGCTTTTATGACGAAGCAAAAAGTGGTGAACAACTACATTGAGAAGTGTGCTGTGCTAGAACAAAAGTTGGAATTGCAAAGAATTGAGACTGAAAGAGTTAATCGTTTGTTGAAAAGTTACTCATGTACTTCTTATGTCATTGACAGGATTTATCCGACTGTTGAAGGAATGAAGGCATTTGAAGAGGATGAAGTAACTGAAGAAAAGAAGGATGATGGAAAAGTGATTGAAGAAAAGACTCCAGAAAAGAAGAACAAGAAGAGTGACTCAAAGAAAAAGACTGACAAGAAGGATTCTGGTAAGAAACAAGAAGCCAGTTATAACAAATGTCCACCCCCGTTAGAAAATGGATATTTGCCCAGGAATCCAAATCAGGAAAGAGTCGAAAAAGCAACAAATTTACAGTGGGAGTCGGAGTCATCAGTCAATTTGCCAGAAAATATTGATGTCGTGTTTACATCATCTGACACTGATCATGAGTCCGAGTTAATTAAGAAAGTCGTCGATCAGGTGTTGGATAAAGATGAAACTGAGGAGTCAAAGTCAGAGTCAGAGTCAAAGTCTGGTTCTGAAAGTTCGAGTTCGACGGCCAACAGTCAAAATTCTTCAGTTAAAAGGGTTTACAACAAAGAATTCTTATTATCAAAATCTAATTTGAGTGACGAAACATTCAAAGTTGCATATACATTGAATGATTCCGACAAATTATATTCTGATGAGGAATTTCCATTAAGAGGTGTAAAAACTGAGATGATCAAAAGGATTTTCAAATTAACAGAAATCAATATTTCTGAATTAAAAGATGTAAACCTTATTGATAAACCTAAAAAATACACCTCAAGAGTACAACAAAGATTAAACAAGAAAAAAGGTTACAGTTCTGGTTCTGGTTTTCACAAGAAACCAAACCCTAACCGTAATTTCAAAAAGAAAGGTCTTGGTTTTACTCCAACAGAAAAACAGAAAAATGAAACATATGTTCGTGATTTTAAAGCAAAGATGACATTTGTTTCAGGTACATCAAGAGATGAGGAAGAAAAGAAAAAGTTTTGGAGGCAGTCAAATAGTGAGTTTCTTGCAATGAAGCAAGAAGAGATGAAGTTTGCTGGACAAAGGAAAGATACGAGAATCTGTTTCCAATGCAACACTGTTGGACATATTGCCAGAGATTGTTTTAAAGCAATATCATTAAAACAGGGAGTTTCTCATAAACAGAAAGAAAAAGAAGTTTTGTTTGAACCACCAATTGACAGAACTAAATTGTTCAAAAATTCGACTTTTGAAATTGGTGAAAGTTCAAACAGGTTTTACAAGAAAAGAGGAAATCTTGACAACCAGAAATGGGTTGTTAAGAAGTCTGTTGATAGTTCTGGCGATGATTCTGATAGGTCAAAATCAGAGGAGCTATCTTCTGGCGATGAATCTGATTCCACAAAATCAGAGGAGCCACAGGTTGAGGTAAAAGGAGAAAACTCAGTATCGATTGTTGATGATGTGAATTTTCCATCACTTCGGGCTGAAAATTATAAAAAGAAAATTGGTAAAGTTGAGATATCAAATCAATTTTATGATGACAAAAAGGATTTTGATGTTGAGAAAGTCTTTAACTCTAAAGTTCATCATATTTTTGGTAAAATGATTGACAGGAAGGTCAAAGGAACGAAGGAGTTTTATGAGAAGAAGACACAGAAGGAGAAAACTGAACCATCCCTAGTTCGTGACTGGGATGGGTCATACTATGAACAGTGAGTCTGTGGACTTGCCGGAGATCCCAAGTTGGTAATCGTGGATCATGAATCGGCATCATTCTTATGTTGTTTGTTTGAAAATTGAAAATTTTTGGAAATTTATATTGCAGGAATTGCCGGAACTCCCTGGTTTGTAAGCGAGGAGTAGGAATCGGCACCTTGAGAATTCAACCAAAAGATGGTAAATTGGTTGAAAAGCAGGTTTAAGTTGTATGGTTGTGATTTTTACAAGCGGTTCAGAAGTTGAATTGGATTGATTTTACAAGTGGTAAATCAGGGACATTAAGTTGTATCTGATTTTCTACAAATGGTTGATAGATAATGTGATGAACAAAACCCCAATTTTACAAGTGATAAAATCAACAAAACTTATTTTCCGGAAAAACCATTTGATTAAAACAAACTTAAGTGTTTTGAAATCGATGGGAAAATAGTTTGTTGTGAGGGGGAGTTCTGATTGTTTATGCCAAGTGGATGGAGAATTGAGGCAATTCGATATCAGTTGTCATGTTCTTGTACAGTTTGTTTTCAATTTCCTTTAGATGTATTTGTATTTTAGGGGGAGTATAATTTCTGAAAAATACAAAAACATTTGAAAATTTGAAAAAGTCAAAAACATGATAAAATGAAAAATGAGTTTTGGTTGCATAAAAGAGGAAATGATAGTACATCAGTGGATGATCACAACATGCTAAAGAATTGGTAAGATAAAAAGTGATAAACGGTCTTACTGATGATGTGCCAGTAGATTTTTACACATTTAGTAGATTGTGACGAGATATAAACCTAAATTTCAAACTTGCTTGTTCTGTGGGTTAACACAAACTTGGATATATAGGTAACCCCTGGAATCTTGTTTGAAAGGTCCCTTATTCTGAGATACTAGGTCTTTATACTCAGTGATATCTGGGGTATTATCCCGGGACTTCTGATTTTGCGGAAGCAATGGCCTAGTCCCCGGAGAATACTTTCTGCTTGCTTGAAATATAGCACCACCCTCAGCTAAAAAATGATGAAACATTGAAAAATGCTAATCATGGCTGTTGTAATTCAAAAGATCCTCTAAAGGGGACACACCTAAAAGTCAACTAGGCTCTCTGCTGAACGGAAGTTCTGACCTGAGCTATCACGGTTGCATAATTTATTCCCCTAACAGATATCATCTGTGGTATACTCACCTGTAAGACTGAATATTGGGATCTGGATACGGGAGTATATTCAAGTAGTGGGACACACGGATAAGTTCAAGTGCTTAAAACATTAATATCGTATCTCGGATCAGTTGAACTTTGTGTGAAAATTTAAGTGGACAAACATACTGACAATCTAAGTGAATCGTTTAGAACTTAAAATGAAATGAAGCTTAACGGTGTTGGTGATTTGTCTCAGAAACTGATATGATCCTCTTACACAAACTCACAAAAATATTGTCTGTAAATATTTCTTTACTGCATTTCTTTATATTCAAAATCCAAAAAAGATTTTCGGTGTGTTTTAGCATAAATTTTGAAAAATCCAAAAAGATTTTAGACAACTGGTGTTGGAGAACTGATTTTCAAAATTCCAAGTGCTAAACATGATGAACAAATGGTTTGGGAGAGTGTGTTGTTTTGAAAATGAATATGATATTTCTGCAAGTGGTTTATCAGAGACTATAAATGTTAGATCATTTTTGTGATATTTTTGAGTGATGTCTAATTATGTTCAAGTTATCATCAGAAAATTTATTTTTGGGTAGAGCATGTGTAGGTTAGCCAGGTTCCGAAACCTGAGTTTGTTGGAATGTCAGGTTACGATCTAAGAACCTGTGGAAAGTGAATTTCAGGCTATGATCCTAGCTGATTGAGAGGGGGAGTCTGAAGATTATTAAAGGAGAGTTTGCTGGTGATGAAAAGAGAAAAGAAGAGAAGATAGAGATAATGGATTCTTACAGTGTGAAATACTTCAAAATGAAGATTGAAGACTGATAAAGATAGTAGATCAGAGACTCGACACTGCAACTCCATCAACATTCGAGGGGGAGTTTGTTGGTGCATTACGTCTGTTGATTACGTCTTGTATCGAGTCTAGAAGTGAGATAGTTTAGTCATGGCACAAAACCCTAGAAAGTGTGTTATTCAGGGTTTCGCTTATATGGTTTAAATAGGTTTCGCTTATGTGTCAGTCTTATGTAAGGTTTCGCTTATGTGTCAAGGGGTATCGCTTATGTGTCAAGTGGACACATAAGCGAAATCAGTCATCTATATATATGTACATCAGAGCGAAATCAGAGAAAAAGTTAGGTGTTGTCTTCCGGTGAGCCACGAAGTGCTGCCGAAGTGCTGTCAGAGTCTGTAATAGTAATAGTGATCAATACATCAGCAGTTTATAGTGTATGTGACTGAAATTGCACCAAATCTTTAGTTTCCGCCTCTAGATTTGGATACGAAGTCTTCTGAACGTCTCAAACAGGACAGAACACGATCCTACAATTCCCACCTAATATGGCATTAGGTACTGAATTCAATGCGGAAAGCTTAACATCTAGATATTGGAACACATAGTGGCATCATCCCAAGGTAGGTGTTCAGACTTACAAGTTAAAGGAGGTTGAAGATTATCTTCTAAATAGTTCTTTGAAAAGTTGTATATGCAGGTGTAAGAGAAAAGAGCTACCTATATGAGCATGAAGTTTAGCCGCTTCAAAAAGCTAGGACTTGGATTTGATATGTTCATTGAAGGATAAGACACAAGTTAGTAAAAGCAGTGTCAAGAAAGAACATAAGAGTATGTAAACTTGTGTGTATATTATTTTTATGTGTTCATTATGAATAGAACGGGTTCAATCCATAGCGTCACCCTAATATTCGAATATTTGGAATGTGTAATATACTAATGTAAAATTCAATCGTCGCAATATTTTAGTTATGCATATTTTTTTTGTTGTGAATTTGTTTACGTTAATCAAGGATTACGCTAAAATGGGGGAGGAATGTTGTATATTTTAGTGTCATCGGTATTGACTTGGTGACCAAAGTAAACTATGATACACATCAAGCAAGTGTGCACACTTGTTTGAGTTGTTATAATTCTAAGTGTTTGGTAGAGCCCCTAATCAATAGGGTTCTAAGGGGGTGACACCCCTGGGAGTAAAGTCCAAGAAGCGAGCCCCTAGCTAGGGTCGTGTTAATTTTTTTAATTAAATTGCTTCATTAGAAATTCATTAGAAAAATAATTTAATGGAAAATCACCACTATTTTCGAGATAAAAAAATTGGCTTCAAAATGAATCAATTTTGAACTAAAATAAGATAACTACCTACAGGCAGGTACCATCCCTTTCCCCAATATTTTGAAATTCTCTTTTCTTTACAATTCTTTTGGTTCATACGAATCTCTCAACACACACATACTAGAGTTCTAATTCTCAATCCAAGTTGTATTCGATTGGATATTTCGAGAAAACCACCAAAATTATTCGTTCCGAAAGTGATTACACGATTCTTAGATCATCCACTGTTTTGTAAATTTCCCATCATATACATTATAACTAATTAACTATCCAATATTCAACTCTAAGAGACTAACCACCATATTAAACTTATATATTTCTATCACATTTACATACTTTTAAACTTAAAATTTAAAAATTACATGACTATCACTACAAGAAACGGGCACCTTTAGCGGCGACGGCAATAGCAGCGACAAACCAAATGTCGCCGCTATTGGTCGATCCGTGTCCTGGTGTCTGAGACCAAACCCCAGCCATTGATCCTTACCCTGATCCAACGTTGGGGATTTAAGAACCAATAGCAGTGACAACTTTAGGGCATTAGTGGCGACGCCTTGTCTCCCCTAAAGCTCAGTGTCCCTCATTAAACCCCAGCCACTCAAATCTTATCACGATCTAACGGCTGGGGGGAGATCAACTTAATACCGGCGACGTTAAGACCAAAAGCGGCGACACCTTGTCGCCGGTAATGCCTAATCCGCATAAAGACTATACAACGGGATTTTCTCCCTCCTTCCTCACTCCCCCCCCCCCCCAACTCCTTCCCTCTACCGACGGAAAACCTCAAATTTGCCCCAAATCAGTTAGTTTAAGTTTATTTTTGTTAAATTTATTCTCTATTTTGTTATATACATGTTATAGTCTTTAATTTTTGTGTATTTTGTGTTTATGGTAGAGAAATCAGATCACCACCATCACTTCTCCGGTCACCACCATCGCTTCTCCGGTCACCACCTCGTCTCCGCGGTCTACATCTACTTGAAACTTGAAATTATGGTTAGTTTTATATGTATTGAAACTTGAACCAATGGTGCTTTGAGGTTTATGTTAGCTCATGAAAAGAGGTTAGGTTCTAAGTTAATCATGTTTGCCTGCAAAATACAAACCTATTGCTTAAGAGCTGTGAATGTCATGTTTTATTCACATGTTAGGATTCTTGGTCTGTATGCATATAATGGCTTTCCTTTTTTATATAATAGACTGTGCTGATTTAACTTCCATAAATTAAAAATACCTTAAATACCCTTAACATAGCTTAGAAATAAGTTTTGGAGGGTTCGGTATGTGAAAATATACTTATTTGATCACAGGGACTAAAAGCGTTAAAGTGAGAAAGTATGCAAATTCGCACATATTCTGCGTTCTGACCATACCCGGACATCCAAATATTTTTGTAATCATTAAAATATTGCATTTTAACGATGGGAATGCAAAAATACCATTCGTTGCGAAATTTGGATCGTTTTCGCGTCCTTTCGAACTTTTGTCGTAATTAAGCGCAAAACGCGACCGCACGACCGAATGAACCGACATCCATGATATTTCCAAGCATATTTCAAGTCTCCTATGCTTTAACATCCGTGTAGAGCCTTGAAATTGGGTTAACGGGGGTTAAACGCGTCGAAAAACAAGTTTTGGAGCTGCAGGGTCCTGTTTTGCCAAGTTTTGAAAGTTCTAGCCTGACATCCTCTCGGGGGTCGACAGCCTGAGGCTATTACTGTCGCGGGACGTGAGCCTCTTAGCTGGGCAGAATGTTGTTTTTATTAAAATTCAGCTGGTTGCACTTGATTTCTTTCATGGTTTTCAAATATTATGGGTTTTTTGAGTATTCACCAAGGCATGAATTCTGGTCCTAACACATGTATGGTTGGGATTAATCCTTGTAGAACACTTAATCCACATGTCTTGATCCTAAGATTCATCAAATACTATAAATAGAAAGGCCTTCTTGCTCATTTCCTTTCTTTCTTATCTCTAAACTCTAAGTGGAGGCTACCACACTTGTTGGAGGCTTCCTACCTGAGTTTTCTAGTATTCTTTCCATCCTAGAACTCTTGTAAGTGTTCTTCCTAGTCTTGTTTATTTATTTTAGCTATTTCAAGCTAAAAGTCAAACAAAGTTTGACTTTCGTCTTTGACCATGAATTGGTCAAGACAAAGTTCAATTGAACTTTGCAACGTGATCGTAATCACGATTGTTATAGTCCCTTGCGACTATACCTACTGATTACCACGTTGACTAGTCGAAGTGACGAGTCAAAGTTTCGGTCAAAATGCATGATTATGTGCATTTTACGACAGAACTATTTTCGAGTATCAAAACAAATTGATACCAAATCAGTTTTCCAACTTAGCTAAACATGGTTTGACATGTTTAACTCGTCACTTCTAGTTTAGTGCTTATTTAGGGTTGTAAGTCAAGCGGTCTTGAGAACCGCTTAGACTTTCGAACCCGACCTGTTTGGTCGATCATTAGGATCCGACCAAACACATATTCTGGCCATAGTTGTATATGGAATAACCTCCTGAAGTTATACCTTATGGTCACTTCGTTTGGTTAGTCGTATGCTAGGTTGTTTATATGCCTTTAGAAAATGACCAAAATGCCCTTTTTGTGCATAAATTCAATTTAAGCATATGTAACCTAATTTTTGACACTGACACTGATATTACAACTTTATTAAACATATTTAGGCATATAAGACTTATCATAGGACTAATTTAACCATTCGAATGCTTATCTTCACAAATGACACGTTAAAGTAGCGTAAACTACCTTAACGGGTCATAACTGGTCAAAAGCACAACGGATCACTTTCTAATCAGAATGTAGGCTTAGTCAAATCATTTCATATGAGTACCAACACTCATTTGGTTTACAAGATGTTAGTGCATTAAGTGTCTATCACCTCCGTCAATCTAGCACGTAGCAGAAACCGAAGAAGTCTAAGCTTTTATTGTAATATCTAGTTAAAAGGACAAGGTGGCAAACTTGTAAATAAGGAGAAATCCTTATATTCCTTGTGCCTATAAATAGGGAATTATAGTGTTAGGTTTGAGACTTTTGCCATTTAGAGCATTTGGAGAGCTAGAGATCTAGAGAGAGATTCTAGAGAGAGAAAGCTTGTCCACGTGATTCAGGTTCTTGTACTCTATCAAATCTATCAAAGAATCACAGTTTATTTTACTGTTCGTGTGTTCGGTCTCACTCATGCACGGTTTCCGCACGTCGTACGAGTCGGTTAGCAATCGTTTCGGAGTCAAAACCGGTCCTACAAGTGGTATCAGAGCAGGAGCTCGATTGCACTGATTTTTCACACGATTTCGCAAAGGATTTCATCAGAATCAGATCCGATTTCATCTTCTTCTTCTTCATCTTTTTCATATTTCTTACAGTTTTTACTGTTTTTCATCAAATTGAACAGGTTTTCATGGTCCGTTTCAGCTGATTTTTGGATATGTTGTGCGCCTATACCTGATCTAAAACCCTACCAAGTTTCAGATCGAAACTCCAAACCGTTTAGGAGAAATCGAGATTTTTTTCGTTCGAATTTGCGTCAAAGTTGCAGGTCTGTTCGTATGAACATTTCTGGTCCGCTCCAACGTACAAGTTTTGCTGGTTCGCTCGTCTGATCCGCTTGAACAAACATTAGCTGGTCCGCTCGAACGGACAAAATCTGATTCGCTTGAACGATTAGTCTGGTCCGCTCATTCGACAATATCTGGTCCGCTCATGTGACAATACCTGGTCCGCTCATCTGTACATTTGAGATCCGCTCATTGTGTCAAATTTGAGGTCCGCTCATTGTGTAAAAATTGAGGTCCGCTCATTGAGACAAAAGTTGAGGTCCGCTCTTATGGTCATTTCACAGGTTGTCGGCAGGTGATTAAAGATTTACAAGGGGTGAATATCAAGAAGAAGATTTAAAATGTCAGGAGAAAGTACTCATGATAGTTGGTGGAGAAGAGACAGTGCGAGATGGGAGATTGGCAAATTGTATGAACCATTTAAAGAAGCACAAAGAGCCAAGAGATGGAATGAAGAACTAGAGTGTTACATGGATCCACAGGGTAATCCAGTAGTTGATCCATCAAAAGTGGATTTTGATGCTGTAACCAATGTGTTTCCAAGTGAAGGCACTTTTAACACAAGAAGGCTTTCTGATAAAAGCTATTTGCCAAATTTGATGAACAAGTTAAAAGAAGTTTTTGAAGCGAGTCTACCAAAGGTGGTAGAAATGAAAAAGAGGAAAGAACAAGAGCTGGAAAAGCTGATAGAGGAAGTAAAGAAAGCGGCAGAGGAAACTGATAAAGAAGAACAGATGAAAGATGAAGATCAGAAAAAGACAGAAGAAGAAGGTGTGATAAAAGAAAAAATTCAAACTGAATCTTCTGAATTGCTTGACACAGACAAAAGTATTGAACAGTCTGATGATAAAAATGAAAACAAGTGCAGGAATTGCATAGAAATGTGCAAAGCCTGTACTAAAAAAGATGACATAATAAAAGCAAAAGATAATGAATTAAGCAAACTTGAAAATGGTTTCACAACAAAATGTAAAGATATGATTGAAAAAGAAGAAATTTTGAAATTAAAAGTTGAAAAATTGACACAGAAATGTCAAGGTCTTGAAAAGGATAATGATGTTTATAGACAACTGTGTTTTACAAAATGTGTCGATTGTGTTGAAAAAGAATCTAAATTTCAAGATTTACAAAAACAGTATGATTCTTTAAAGTGGTCGAGTCAGAGAGTACAAGAAGCTTATGATACTTTGAAGAGCCAAGTCAAAAGTTTTGATCAAAGATTATCTGAAACTTTAACAACCAAAGAAATGTATGAGAGACAGTTTAAAGAAAAGCAAATTGAATTAAACAAATGTGTTGATGAAATTGCAAATCTTAAACAAGTTTTGGCTGAAAAAGAAAAGGTTGTTACCAAACTTCAAAGTTATCATAACTCTTCGTACATTCTCGAACGCATTTTCAACATCACACCAGATGACAAAGATACTGAAAATTGCAAAAAGGGTATTGGTTCGGAATTTCATCAGGTACCACCACCATTGAGAAACAACTATACTTTTTATGATGAGGAAAAGGTGGCAAAGGGTTTGAACATAGCTGACCAGTTACCTGAAAGTATCGATGTGACTTACTCCAAATCTGATGATGCTAATGATTCAGAGGGGGTAAGTAAGGTTGTTGAAAGTGTTTTGAAAGATGAGTCAACAAAAGGTAAGTCTGAATCACAGGATGAAGATGAAGGAAATTTTCATGATGGTTATTTGAAAAACACAAAATCCGAGAAAAATTTGGATGATGATTCAAAGGGATTGGTCTATACCATGATTGGATCAGACAAATTATTCTTAGATGTTGTATTCCCGATTCAGAATGTGATTTCAGAGAAGGTCGATCAAGTTTTTAAAATGGTTGAGATTGAGAAATCTGAGATTTCAAAATTTGCTGGTAAAGGTCATAAATCTTTTTATAACAAACCTGGTTTCAAGAAGAAAAACATGAAGGCTGGTTTGGGTTATAAAAAGAAACGGAATTGGAATCAAAGTAAAAAACCAAATTTGCAACAAAAGATGAATTTTGTTCAAGGGAAAAGCTTGAAAGAAGAGGAAAAACTCAAAATTGGACAACAGTCTAATGAAGAGTTTGATGCTATGAAAAAGAAACAACAACAGGCCAAGGACGTTTCAAAGAAAGTGTGTTTTAAATGTGATCAAATTGGACATGTTGCACGAAAGTGTCCAAATCCAAAGCCTGTTGATGTTGAAAAACAGAAATCTGAGGATGTGAAACCAAGGTCAACCAGATTTGATTCGAAACAAACTTGGAGGTACAATACAAACAAGTTTGCTTCAAATCAAAATTGGAAATTAAACCCGAACAGGTTCGATTCAAGACAGACCTGGAACTCTCACACACCCAGATTCAAAACAACACAGAGTTGGAGAATATCTGTTGATATGACAAAACCTCAAGAGTTTTGGAAACCTAAAAACGTTATTCAAAAACAAAAGGTTCAAAAAGAGACAAATTTTTATAAAAGAGGTACTCCGGAAGGTCAAATGTGGAGTGCTAAGAAACAAGTGACGCCGGTAAAAGATGAGAAAGTTGAAGTCAAAGTTGAACAAGTTTTAAGTGACAAAGAGTTTCCGAAATTAAATGAACATTATTGTGTTGAAATGCCTAAGGTCCAACAGACCTGGGCTAAATTGTTCAAATGATTGATAAAGTTTGGATGTGCAGGTGCTCAACGAAGCTGAAGATTGTGAGAATGATAGTTGGAGCAGCCTGGCACAGGAAGAGGTTGCAGGACCCTGGTTTGGTTGAACAGGGAGTTTAGTTTGAGTGATGTTTGTACATAAATAAACAATATTTTCAAAATCCTAAAATTTGAAAAAATTAAAAACCAAAAATATGTTTTTAGTTTGTTAAAATTTGAAAAACCATAAATATGTTTGTTTTTAATTTTGTTTGAATGTATGTTGATTGAATATGCCGAAACCCTCACGGCTGAACAAACATGATTACTTTCATCAGATTGAAAAACGGTTTTCAAACTGTTAAGATCAATGGGTTGTAAATCATGGGGGTATGCTATATTTTCTGCAAAACAGAGCACTTGAAGTAGAAAATGGATGGCGAGACAAAGCTATCAGTATTGGTTGTCAAATTTTCTTTATATGATTTTGCATTTTAGGGGGAGTAATATTGTTAGAAAATACAAAAAACATTTGAAAATTTTGAAAAAGTCAAAAACATAAAAAAATTAAAAAATTGAGTTTTTGCGTAAAAAGAGGAAATGATAGTACATCAGTAGACAGTTACAGTATGCTAAAGAAATGGAAAGTTTAAATGTGTTAAACGATCTCACCGTGGATGTGTCGGTAGATTTTTATACATTTAGTAAACTTTTTCGGGATATAAACATAAATTTCAAACTTACTTATTTCGTGGGGAACACTACTTGGATATATAGGTAACCCCTGAAATCTCGTTTGAAAGGTCTCTTAATCTGATATACTAGGTCTTTATACTCAATGATGTCTGGGGTATTATTCCGGGACTTCTGCTGAACGGTAGTTCTGACCTAGTCCTTGGCTAATACTTGCTGCAATGCTTGAAACATAGCATTAAACCCTCAGCATGCTGAAACAATAAAATTGATAAATGCTGCTGTTGTAAGCAAAAAGATCCTCTAAAGGGGACACACCGAAAAGTCGAAGCTGATATCTCTCTGCGTATACGGAAGTATCGACCTGAGATCCCTCAGCCCTCGCATACCTAATTTATATACAAATATCATTGTAGTATACTCACCTGTAAGACTGATTATTGGGATTCTGGATACAGGAGTATATTCAAGAGGTGGGACACATGAATGAGTTTAAGTTCTTAATACATCTAATTCGTATCCTGAATCAGTTGAAATTTGTATGAAAATTTAAGTGGATCAGTATATCGACAATCTAAGTGAATTGTTTAATTCTTAAAGTGAAATTAAGCTCAACGGTACTTGTGACTTGTCAAAAACTGATATGATCCTCTGACGCATACTCAAACAAAAATATTGTCTGTAAATATGTTTGTACATATTTCTTTACTGCTTTATGTTTTCAGAAAATACAAAAAGATTTTGATTTCTGCTTTATTTTCGACAACTGATGTCTGAGTGCTGATTTTCAAAATCTAAGTAAGCTGATCGTGTTTCTGAAAATAAAACAAGTTCATTAATTTGAAACTTGAAGTTTTAAAATAAAAAATTCAAAAACAGTTTGTGATATCTCCAAGGTCATTAAGTTGGACTTGGATGATTAACTGTGGGGGAGTTGGATGCTTATATTGTTATAAGTGTTAGTTTCCGATACGATTCGATGAAACTGCCAAATTCATGAGAAGTGGTTTAGAAGGTTTGAATTGTCAGATTACGATATCTGGAAGTTTGAAATGTTATTACTTATAAATGTTTGAGAGATTGCAGATGAGATTCCAGACTACGATCCCGGAAGCTGAGTCTAAGGGGGAGTCTGAAGACGAGCTCGAAGCAAAGGGGAGCTTGTAACCTGAAAGCAAAGTGTCGATCCTAAAAGCACGGAAGCTTTAAGAAAGGGGGAGCCTGAAGAAAGAGTCTACCGAGAGAGGGAGCAACGGAAGCTTGTAGACAGATCCACGGGGATTCTGTTCAAGATAGAGAAAGACAAGATGCTATGAGATTGACTACGGCAATATCCAAGGGGGAGTCTGTTAGTGCATTAAGTGTCTATCACCTCCGTCAATCTAGCACGTAGCAGAAACCGAAGAAGTCTAAGCTTTTATTGTAATATCTAGTTAAAAGGACAAGGTGGCAAACTTGTAAATAAGGAGAAATCCTTATATTCCTTGTGCCTATAAATAGGGAATTATAGTGTTAGGTTTGAGACTTTTGCATTTAGAGCATTTGGAGAGCTAGAGATCTAGAGATAGATTCTAGAGAGAGAAAGCTTGTCCACATGATTCAGGTTCTTGTACTCTATCAAATCTATCAAAGAATCACAGTTTATTTTACTGTTCGTGTGTTCGGTCTCACTCGTGCACGGTTTCCGCACGTCGTACGAGTCGGTTAGCAATCGAAACGGAGTCAAACCGGTCCTACACAAGACCTCATTCTATCTGATTCCTCGATTTATGTCCCGTTACACTAACATAGTATCCAATACACTAGGAACCACTTCAATACTTGAACTCTTGATCCTTTGAGCTTTGTTAAATCATTTGAACAAGACTAATACGCAATCCTAGGTGAGTACATAGTTCCTCTCTTTTACACTTTTAAAATGTTTTGGGGTGATTCATATGTGTAACGGATTAATTTTCAAATATATGACATATATGTATTTGCTAAGTGTTTTTATGTGTATTATTCCGATTATGCAAACACGACGATTATCCAAATCCTTATTAGATCTATCTATCTTCATAGTTAGATTCTTGTAGGATATTTGAAGTACAGTCTTAGAATCTTCCTATCTTCATAGTGAGATTTTTAAGAAGTACTTTACAAGACGATGGTTATGGTTTATGTGTAGAGATTGTTGGTGATTTAGATAACGAAACTAGAGTAATACAATACGGACATGGTGGATACGCCGCTGGTACTTCCTATATATAAGTGTTCTTATTTTATTACCCTTCGTGGCATTATCCCGAATCACCATTAGGATTTAGGATGTTATGATTTAATGATTCAATATGACGAAACCAAATCCTTTTAGCATCGATCTATCTTCATAGATTGATTCTTCTAGGATGTTTAAAGTGCTAATGTTGAAATCCTTGATTGGATTTAATTGTGTACTTTAATGCGTATGTAACAAGACAATGTGATGAAACCAAATCCTTATAGCATCCATCTATCTTCTTAGATTGATTCTTGTCGGATGTTTCAAGTACTAATATTAAAGTCCTTGATTGGATTTAATTGTGTACTTTAATGCTTATGGGACAAAACGATGTGATGAAAACCGGATCCCTATAGTATCTATCTATCTATCTATCTTCATAGCTAGACACTCATGGGATGTTTAAAGTACAATTGATGTCCTTGTTTGGATTCATTGTGTACTTTAATGCGTGTTTACAAGTTGGTGACAAGTTGACGATTTATGTGTTTATGTGGTTAGTTGTGATTTAGATAACGAAACGAGTGTAATAAAATAAGAACATGGTGGATATGCCGCTGGTACTTCCTATATATAAGTGTTCTTATTTTATTACTCTTGTAGCGTTATCCGAATCACATTAAGATTTATGTGTTCAATTGATTCATTGTTCAAGTATACAAATCCTTGTAGAATCTTCCATATCTTCATATGATTACATTCTTAGAAGGATATCCAGAGTATTATTATTATAAATCATTGACTTGACTTTAGTAATACTCACACAAGTTATGACAGATTTCAATATTGTTATTATTAATCCTTGATTGGATTTCTATTAATACACTCACAAGTTTTATGACGATTTCAATGTGATTACAAAGTACAATTTTCAATGGCATAAAAATTACCTAGTAATAATCATATTGCCATATACAAAACTCCTTGTCACAAGTTTTCACAATCAAGATAACGTATTGCAATACTAAACCTTTTGCCATTCTTTGTCTTCAAGATTTCATTTTCAATTGACAACTCTCATAGTTGTCAAAGTATTGCAATATCAAACTTTTGCCATTTATTTGGCGAATAAAACCTATGTACTCGCCAGCTTCATTGCTGACTCTCATTTTCACATATTTTTCAGGTTTTCGATTATTCGAGCATGCAACGTGTAGGATTGCATCTGGGCCTTAGAATCCTTTAAACAAAAGACAATTACATATATTCTATGTTTTTATAAAACGATGTTAACAATAATGAAACAAATTAGTATCAGTTGTTGTGAGTAATTTGTAACGTGACTCCCTGATATTTCCGCCGCGTGTTACGCGATTGGGGTGTTACAGTCCTTAACCACAAGGCAACTTATATTGTATTAATCTTGTTTATATTTTAACTATTTAATTATGCATTCTAGGTCTTGATGTATTCTTTTTCAAAGTTTAGAAATTGTATAATTTTTGGTTTAGGTATGTAAATGTGTATGTGAGGATGTATGTTTGTATTAAATGTGTATATGTAAGTAAATGTTTGTGAAAATGTATAATGTAGGTGTATTTGGTGAAAATGAGTATATGGAAATCTATGTATTTGTGTATGTAGGTGTATGTAAGCATGTATGTGTGTATGTAAGTCTATGAATGTATGTATGTAGGTGTATGTTAGTAAGTTGGTATATGTAAATGATGAACAATTGTGCATGTAAATATTTGCAATTGGTGAAAAATGTGTATGTTAGTATGTATGTTTGTATAAAGTATGCAAATGTGTATGTAAGTATGTATAAATTTTGTGGTGTTGGTCAAAATGAGTGTTTGTAAGTATGTATGCATATGTGTTAGTATGTAAATGTGTCTTTATAAGTATGTATGTGTGTTGGTAGTATGTTAATATGTGTGTATAAAGTATGTAAATGTGTGTATGTAAGTATGTATAAAGTATGTGTTAATGTGCATAAATTATGTTTAAGTTTCATGATTTCTATGTTTATGGTTATGTTTGAAAAATAATATGTTTGAGTTGATAATTTCTATGTTTATGTTTAGGTTTGAGAAAAAAATATATTTAAGTTGATAATTTGAATGTGTATGTGTAGGTTTGGAAAAAAATGTTTAAGTTTGATAATTTGTATGTTTGTGTTTAGGTTTGAAAACATTTATATTTAACTTTGACAAATATCTAGTAGATAGGAAATACCCTCCTTAAATTAAAATCATCATTTAAAACATAACGAACATTGAAAATACCCGCTAAAATTGAAATCATCATTTAAAACAAAAGGAGCTAAGAAAATACCCGCCCGAAATTTAAACATTATGAAGAACATTACAAGCTTAAAAAACCGTGCCCGATATTGAATTCATCATTAAAAACATAACGAGCTAAGAAAATACCCGATCGAAATTGAAATCATTATTTAAAACATAACGTGTCACCCAAAATTTAAAACAATCATTAAGAACATAACAAGCTTAAAAAACTGCGCCCGTGTTTGAATTCATCATTTTAAATATAATGAGCTTAGAAATACCCGCCCGAAATTGATTTAGAAATTAATTTTGGGTTGTCCCCGTTTAACTTGAGATTGCTTTTTGAATACTTTATCTCATTTAGGATGTGAATGTGTATTACATGATTGTTTTTTTATGAAGGATCCGGTTGACTAATATATATGAAAATCTTCCTTCCAACTGTGTGATCCGATGTCTGTCGGTTGTCTTCAAAACTCGGTGGAGCATCAATATGTACACAAAATCGGGTAACTACACCCCGTTACAAAAGATAACCTGCAAGTGAACGTCTATGGTGGAGGGGGGATAGGTGGTGGAGTCAGAAGTGCCAAACCGTGAACGTGAGTAAGCTCCTCCTCGAGTTCATTAACTCAACGGATAAGAAAGTTCATCTGCTGCTCGAGTGTCAGCACACGAGCAGTTAAGTCAGGAGGAAAAACAGGTGGTGGCGGTGGATCATATGGTGGTGGTGGTCTAGCGTCTTCAAGCTGCTGAAGCTCATGGACTCTGCGAAAGAGTATGTCGACCTGAAGTAGTAGAGATAACAGAAGATCGTCGGTAGTAAAAGTTGGGTAATGCAATGGATGGTATGGATCTGACCTGGGCATAACATGAGGTGGAGAGTGTGGCTCAATAAGAGGCTCGCCAGGGACATGTGGGACTGAGCGAAACTGCTGATAGTATAGGTCCATATCACTGGGTTGTATGTGGGCATGTCCGGATGGCCCGACCTCATCGGTATGACCAGTAGGTGGTATGATAGGGGCTAAGTGCATGAGGAGAATGTGCTCAGGAGATGTATTTGCAGCAGGGACCTGGACAGGTGCAGGGATGGCTGGCTCTACTGGCATGACGTCATCCCCAAAGTCTGCGTTGCGCTGTAGGCCAATGGCCTGCAGTGCAAACAAAGTAACAGATGCATAAGAGGAAGCATCTGAGTCGGTATCTGCATCAGAAGAAATATCGATCACCGAGACCACTGGTGATGCAATGTCTAAGATAACCACATCGTGAACTTCTCCGTCTCCCAATTCAGCATCCATGTGATCCACCGGAATCACTGGAATGACGTCGCCGTCATCGTCGAGGTCGACGATAAAAGGCATGATATCAAGTGGAGCGACGTCAAAGGGTATAATCTCAACTACATGTTCACCCTCTGGGTGACCCAAAATAACTATATCGTTGAGTATATGGGGATAGCTAACATATCATCATCGATGATCTCTCCTAGAAGTGCGAATGGTTGGAAGTCGTCCATGTCGGTGTGAGATGTAGAGTCGCTATCTGAAAAGATGACCTGAACCTCCGGCACGTAGTCGTCATCGGATACAATCTCCATGGGGTCTACGTCGTCGTATACATTGCTACCTTCAGATGAAGACATAGTGACCTGAGAAATAAGTTGTTCGACACGTAGGATTATTTGTTACTTTACATATATACACGAAATGTATTTTTCACATAATGTTCATTTTAAGTTATCCTAATTGAGTTGTGTGGATTAACTTAAAGTTGCATGTCTACCATTTAGATGACTAAGACACTAATGTCCTTGCTTGATTTGTATGAGATGAATTCTTATTGAAAATGGACCATGAAAAATGTTTATGCAAATGAAAACATTTGTTTGTGTTTAAATGGTTTTCGTGAGAGATCCCTAGTGATTGTAGACTTAGACTCGAGAAAGAATCCTGGTTCACTACAATCGATGCTCTGATACCAAACTGTCACACCCGCTCATAGCGGAAGCGCGAGGTGTGATCTGTATGGTTTTCATTGCATAAATATCGATGTACATGAACAAACTATATGAATAAAACGTACTCCATTACCATTACATAAGTGTTTCAAAACATTACAACATAAGTTTAGTGTTTCGGTTACAAACCATTAACATAAAAGCAAAGTGTTATAGTCCATACATCAAAATGAAAATAAACTACTAAGGTTTAAACCATCATATTTCCGTAAAGAGGCGGAATATAACAGTTAAACACTCCAAAAGATGGAATGGAGTTCTGGTACTTGTTATCTTGACTGGGAATCCCGACATGGTCCGTTAATCCCTTGAAATACATGTTAAGTTTGGAAAACATCAACAAAAGTTGGTGAATTCATGCAGTTTAGTTGTAAAAGATGTATGTAAAGCGTCAATGAAATCGTTGATCATTAATGTTTTGCAAGGACATTAATATGTGTGACGAAAAAGGAAGCAATCCAACCCTAGACGAATTTATGTCAATTCCTATCGACTGGGACACAAAAGCACTCTTCTGTATGGGTCCACGACCAAGAGTGGGGCTCGCCAAAACCCATTAGATCTAACCACATGTACCTAGGTCCAAACTGGATTAATGGTGCTTAGATGTATAACCCTAATTTGCACATGATCTAAGGTGTTTCATTCCCTAACTTTAACATACGATTGAATATGTATCTTCCCCGATAGTTGTAAAGTTGTAAAACATTTAAATGAATAGGGGACATGGACTCACAGTATTGCGTCCGTGAATGATATGTGTTTGTGATCTTACGCGTGGTCGTCTCGAACAATGTTGCGACCTACAAATGTTCTTATAATTGTTAGACACTTCGGTCTTTGTAAATGACTTGAGTACAAGTCTTGTGTCTTAAATATGTGTAAGACTTGTATGTCTATATTGTTCGTTGAACTGTGTGTTAGGTGTATGAATTTGTTAAATTGTTATATATATATATATTTCACCAAATATATATACGTAATCTTGTATCTTGTGAGTTGTATCATCGGGTCTTTGTATAAGTAATTCGTATAATTGAAATTTTTACCAAATATATGTCATTGGGCTTAGCCCAAGAATTCATGTTATTGGGCCCAAATAGGGTTAGGCCTAAATAGTGTTGGGCCTCAATAGTGTTGGGCCTAAATAGTATTGGGCCTAAAGAGTGTTGGGCCTAAATAGTGTTGGGCCACAATAGTGTTGGGCCTAAATAATGTTGGGCCTCAATAGTGTTGGGCCTCAATAGTGTTGGGCCTAAATAGTGTTGGGTCCAAATGTTATTGGGCTTAATGTTATTGGGCCTTGGCCCATATGTTTGGTTTTGGGCTTAGCCCACGAGTCTTGACATTGGGCTTAGCCCATGTATTTATGTTAAGCCCAAATAGGATGATAAGCCCATTTGTAAAATAGCCCATTTGTTATAAAATAAGCCCATTTGTTATAAAATATATTCTTTCATTTTTATAAAAATTACTAAGTATAGGCTTTTTAGTTAAAAGAATACATAATAGTTTTTATAAGTTTCAAAACATCCGAATATTGTTATCGGTGATTTGTATGTGTTCTCGTCGAAAGATCGCCTAAACGTCGTAGTAACTCCTCGGAATGGCGATATGTTCATAGATTCGCCCGTCGTCCGTTTTGACCATAAGTTGTGTTCGAAAGCTTGGAATGTCCGTAAGTCGTTTATAAGGTGTATTTAAATGTAGTCTTGTAAGACTTTAGTCGAAATGTACATTGTGTTCATTTGTACCGTTGTATTCAAGTTCCTAGTTATCATAAATATTACTAATACAACAAATAACACATAGCACATAAGTTGTTAAGTTAACTAAATATATATTTCTCAAAAATATATATTTATATCAAACTTTGCTTTTATAAAAACTATTCTTTAAAATCTTTTTAATTTGTCAAAGATTTTGTGATTTTTAAGAAAAACTTGGCCATATTTTTATTAGAAATATGGACTTTCCCATGTTTAATAAAACATATCTTTTTCTTATAAAATTACCACTAATCTTCTCATATTTTTCTTAATATAAACATTTGAGATTTATAACATATCTTAACAAGATGAACTCATAATCATGTAGGGTTTTGGTATGATCTTTACATATGTTTACTAGTTCAAAATCATACTTTACTTCTAGTTTTAACAAGCTTTTTATAAACCCATCTTGTATGTTTCTTTTTATAACTTTGTAAAAGTATTATTTTTGGTTAAAAACCTTACATACTTTAACAAAATCAAAGATTATGATCATCCATTTAAACATTTATGTTTAACAAAACCCTTAAACATTTTCATGTACACTTGTTAGATTATGTTTTTAAACATCATCTAACAAGTTATTTGTATGCTAATCATCAAAACTAGATCAATTATGCAAGTAATCATCATTAAATCATAACATAAACACACTTTTATATCATGATTATTATTTTGTTTCTTTGTATTTTCATATTTTCATATTATTTTGTATGATTGTTTTAGTTATAACTTGTTCTTTAACAATAAATACACAAATAAGTATGAAAAAGAGACTGTTGAAGCTTACTTCTAGCACTAATGGCTAGGGATGATCTTGATGATGATTAAGAAAAGAAAAATGATGATCTTGATGCTTGTGAGCTCTTAGATGGATGAGAAAGCTTGCTTCAACTTGTGTATGCCATAGATCTTCACAAGTTCCATGAAAATGCATCTTGTTCATCATGAAAGTTGCTTGAAAATGAAGATGGGGGAGGGGGTTTCTTGACCGAAAATGGGGTGTTGTTGGGAGCTTTTGGTGTTGTGAAGATAGGAGGTGAAATGTACGAATGAAAGGGTTAGAAAATGAAGGTAACTAGTCGCTACAATGCTCATCTTTCACCACTTTCATCAAGTTGCAACATGTAGTAAATATCTAGATATTATTGGTAACAAGTTGAAAGAAAAGTGGGGCTCACAATTGATGTTGCAACCGTGAATGGGGGGGGGGGGGGGGGGTCCCTTTGCTTTTGCTTCTTGAATTACTTAGTAAATATGTTAGAACTTTTAGGTGATTGTTTAGGACATTTATAAGTATAAGTGGTTAATTGTTTAAAGGGTGTTAAATGATCATTACTAGACCATAATGATCCAATTAACACTAGATGAATGGGGGGGGGGGTCCCCTTTGCTTTTGCTTCTTGAATTACTTAGTAAATATGTTAGAACTTTTAGGTGATTGTTTAGGACATTTATAAGTATAAGTGGTTAAGTGTTTAAAGGGTGTTAAATGATCATTACTAGACCATAATGATCCAATTAACACTAGATGACCATTAAAAAAAAGATTTGATATTGTTCGGATATTCGTTTCGAATTGTTTCGGTTAGATGTTATTTGAACGCTAAGTTGCGTAACTTGTGTGAATTGATGTAGTTATTGGCTCTGATGATACCCGAATGTATCCTCACATTAATTATATGTTAGATAATATTTTTACATGTCGTAAAAATATTAGAAAACTGATTTCTGTAGAATTTCTGCGGAAAAGTGTTGAAATCGTCGCTTTTAGTGCTTTTCGGGCAATTTTTAGTGTAATCGGACTTCAGAAAGGTTTTAAATCAAACCCTTGCATTCCTAGTTAGGGTTTAATATATATTAGATGTTGGACTTTCGTCTAAGTCCTAAAGATGTCGTTTTAGATGATTTCTTCGAATCCTGCGTTTTCTTCAGAATACTAGTTTATTAGGTGCTTTTCTAGTAGTTTCGATGCATTGTTTAAACTGTTCCAAATGTACTTAATAAAAATGAATCATATGCATCCTAAGTAAGTATTCCATGAGTATTCTAAGTGTATGTCACGAAATACGCAGTTCGGGTGTTCAAAATGCATAAAAATGTAGCTAAAAATGAGTATTTTAAGTGTAAGAAAGTTACCGTAAAGTGGCAGTTGTCACATTATGTATTTTTTGAAATTTTTACTCCCCCTAAAATCCAAAACATTTAAGAAAATTTGACAAACCAATTGTAGATAGCTTCATTTCGCCATCAACTTTCTGCGTCACATGCTCTGTTTCGCATAAAGTACCCCCATGATTTACAACACACTGATTTTTAACAATGTTAAAACCATTTAATCACTTGTGAAATAATCATTTTTGTTTCGCCGTGAGGGTTTCGGCATCTTCAATCAACAATTTTTTTTTGACAAATAAAACTTATTTTTTATTTTTTTCTATTTTTAGGGTTTGTGAAGTAAGGTTTATTTATGTACAAAAACGAACAAAGTCCCTGATTTCAGTTGCAGGGACCTCCAGCCTCCTCCAGTGCCAGGCTGCTCCTATGTTCATTCTGATAATCAGCTTCTATCTGGAGCACTTGCACATTCACTCAACTTAATCACTTAAACAAAGCAACCCAAGCCTGTTTTGACTCAGGTAGCTGAGTGTTTATCTTTCCAGATAAAACTGGATAGTTCCTTTCATTCTTTTCAAAAACATTTTCATTTTTATTATCACTCACAGAAGTCTGTTTCTTTTCCTCCCAAATTTGACCTTTTGAAACTTGTCTTTGATAAAATCTTGGATTAATTTTTGGTTTCTAAATTTGTTTTGGTTCAAACTTGGATGTTTTTGGTTCACAAGTTTGTTTTTGCTTTTAAAAAATAACTTTTTGTTTCCAAATCTGTTTAGATTCAACTCTGGGTGTTTTTGATTTTGGTTTCCAAGTTTGTTGTGATTCAAACTTGGTTGACTTCTGTTTAACAGCCTTAGTTTGCTGTTTCTTTTGTTCAACATCAGCAGGTTTCAAATTTGAACATTTTCGACCAACATGTCCAGTTTGATCACATTTGACACATGTTTTTTGAAACATCTTTGACCTGTTGTTGTTGTTTCTTCTTTTGAGCATAGAACTCTTAATTAGACTGTCGTCTAAATTGGAGTTCTTTCTCTTCCTTATAACTTGTTCCATGAACAAAGTTTGTCTTTTTCTGATAATTTGGCTTTTCAAACCGTTTCTTTTTATTTTGTTGCTTTTTATAACCTAACCAAGCCTTCATATTTTTCTTTTTGTAACCAGGTTTGTTATAAAAAATTTTCTTGTTGCCCTTTCCAGCAAATTTTCAAATTCAGACTTTTCGATTTCTACCAATTTGAAAACCTTGTCAACCTTTTCCAAGATCACATTCTGAATCAGGACTTCAATATCTGAGAATAACCTGTCCTATCCAATCATGGTATAAACCAATCCTTTTGAATCATCATTCGCATTTTTCTTGGATTTTGAGTTTTAAAGATAACTCTCATGAAAACTTCCCTCATTTTCATCATGTGACTCGAACTTATCTGTTTTGGTAAAATCATCTTGCAAAACACTTTCAACGACCTTACCTACCACCTCTGAATCACTAGGATCATCATATTTGGAATAGGTTATCTCAATATTATCTGGCAATTGATCAACCATGTTGAAAGCTTTTTCCACCTTCTCGTCATTATAGAATGTGAATTTTTCCTTAAAGGGTGGTGGAACCTGATGATTTTCTGATCCAATTCCTTTCTTGTTTTGCTCAAAATCTTTATCATCCGGTTTTAAATTGAAAATACGTTCAAGAACATATGGTGAAGCTTGATAACTATGTAACTTGTTGTTATCTTGTTCTAAATCAACTATTTTATGTTTAAGCTTGGCAACATCTTCAATATAAGAATTAACAACTTGTTGTTTTATTTCATACTGTCGCTTAAGCGTGTAAGATGTATCAGAAAAATGTTTCAATCTAGATTGAACAAGTTTCATTTGACTCTTCACAGGTTTATATGATTCTTTTGTAATATGATAAACAAATTTTATTGAATCATATTCTGTTTTTATTTCTTGGAACATCTTTTCTTTTTGCAATCACTCTTCTGTCATTGCTGAACACTTTTCTTTCAAAATCTCATTTTCTTTTTCTAAAATCTTGCATCTTTGTGTCAGCTTTTCACCATTATCTTTCAAAACCTATTCGTTTTCTAACGTTTCTTTACATTTATCTTTGAAAACTTTTTCAATTTTAGTAAATTCCATATATCTTGTTCTGAATTTTTCATCTTTTTCAGTACAAGCACTGCACGTTTCCATGCATTTCTTGCACTATTCAGCAGTTTTATCTAAGACTTCATAAGATTCAGTTGTAAGATATACCTCAATAATCGGCACCTAAGCTTTCTCTGCCATCTGATTCTGATTAGCTTTCTTTTCCTGCTATTCTTCAACAACAGCTTCACTTGCATCAGCTACTTCAACTGATTTTTCCAGCTTCTCATCATCTCCTTCTTTCTTCTTCAAATATTCTTCATTCTGTTGTTATTTAGTAACAGCTTCTTCTGCCGGTTTATGTTCTTCTTTCACCTCTTCTTCTTTTTCCACTACCTCTTTCTCTTTTGCAACCTTTTTCAATTCATCCACCATATTTTCAACATTCTTCTTCATCCTCTCTTCATCTCTCTGATGATTTTATCCAGCTTTTTAATATATTCTTTATCTTTTGCGACATTTGAATAGTATTCGCCGGATAGAGGGATTACTGCAAGAACGTTGTTGTACACCACTTTTCTTGGATGGACAAGTGGTTCTACTTTGCTGTTGATATAGAATTCTCTCTTCTTGTCCCATCTTCGATAATTCCTAGCCTCTTCATACTCTTGCTCCATTTCTTGAATTCTGTAATCAACAATACATCTTTCTCTATATGTTTTCTCTTGCATAATTTCTTCTTTCTTTCTTTCTTTCTTTCTTTCTTTCACCACAGCAACAAATGCAATCTCTTTCACTTCAGCCACTAAAGCAGTTCCATCATCATCATCTATATATTCACTCCAACTAAACCCTTCATCCTCATGAGTGACCCTGTGTTTGGCATGTTCAATCTTGGGTTTGACATTGTCACGTATCACTAAGGCTTGTGATTTTTCTTTTGATGAATTTCCATTAATCCGCTTTAGGCTTTCTCCAGAAGTATGTTTACCGGTTTTATGATAAATTGCCTTTTTGCAGTAGTCATTGTTATGGGTGAAATTCTGAGCCCATATCCTAAATAGTATCTTGAATTATATCTTGATTACATAATATGTGTGCATAACCAGGATGCTGAATCATGATATTGGTAACATCCTGATACTGTATCATGAGGATTACTAACGGATTGTGTGCAGGAGTACGAGCTTAAGTTTGCAACGTTCATGAAGACCTCTTCCCATGAAGACTCGGTCCAAGTTGTTCGAAGAAGAACGTTGAGGCCGCTTTACTTGGTCTCCAACGTTAACTAGGGAATATTTGCTGGCATCCCCCAATTATAGGAGATTTTATTTTCATTTTGTAGCTATAAATATATGGATAAACAAGATCAAATAGGACATCACACTCACTACTCTCGAGCTCTCATACTTTCTCATACTTTCTCTCGCAACTCTCAATTTCTGAAAAACATTGTAACACTTAGCAACGATCTGGTCAATATCCTGCACTGTATCCTGACATTTGAAGTAACAAGAAGAACAAGGCAGCTGCGATTGTCAGCTCCCGAGGTTTTGTGCCAGCGATCTAAATTGATCAAGGGCTTTCCTCGTACACCTCGTGTCACCCTTTACTTTTTGCTCATTGTTTGATTATAGATATAGCTTGATATCCTGAGCTATATCCTGAAAACTGTTTTTGCAAATAACCAAAGCAGGATATTTTCGATACACATTCTTAGCACACTACCTCACTTAACTAATTTGATCACTAAATTGCTTAGGTAATTTTGGACCAAAACAATTTGGCGCCCACCGTGGGGCAGGTGGTGCTATTTCTACTACAAGCTTTCTAAAAATCCCTACTTGGTTTTCTGTTTTAAAAACTTTTTGCTACACTATTTTCAATGGCCTCAAGATCAAACATGAGATCTTCTACCATGTCCGCTACAACCTCTGCAACAATTGGTTCGGTGCTTCCACCACCTCCTCCGAGGACGCAAGCCTCTTCATAGCCTCAGGATCTTCCAGTCAGGACTGAAACTCATGTGGCTTGGGATGTTATCCCCACTCAGAACATTCAGGGATCTGCTTCTATTTTTGCCTCTAATGATGAAATTCTAACTTTGTTTGGTAGTATACAGGATCAGATGAAGCAACAACAGGAGACCAACCAAATGCTGATGAGAGAGATACAACTCTTGAAATCCAGCTCAAGCAGGCCCGCTGAGGATACTGTCACTCCCTTGCAACCCAGAGCTTTGAACTTCAGTTCGGCAGTATATACTGAGGATAACAGGGGGAATATTGTGCCTAGCCATTCCCAGAGTCATATTCCTGAGATACCCTCTTCGGTTAGGGTATCAACTATGAGAAGTTCAGGATATGCTTCAGGATATGGCCAGAATCCTCAAACTTGTAACGTGTCTAATAATACTAATACTCTTGCTACTAATGGTATTGGATCTTTGTAGGATGCAGGTATGACATCAGCACTTTCCTGGTAGCTTCAGAAGTTAAAGGACATGATATCCAGTGTACCTGGGATAGTCCAGCCGATCCCAGAAGTATCTCAGGATAGCCACAAGATATCTCGATTTGCATATCCTATATGTGATGCTGAAATCCCAAAGAGATTTCAAACCCCCAACATGAAGCTCTATGACGGAACCACGGATCCGGATCCTGAAGAGCATATTGCTCAGTATAGGGAAAGGATGGAGATTAACCCTATCCCTTCGGATCTCAAGGAAGCATGCCTCTGTAAGGGTTTTGGTTCTACTTTAATAGGATCAGCCTTAAAATGTCTCTTAAACGTTCCGCCTCATTCAATTACATCATTTGCTCATTTAATCAATTTATTTAATAGTCAGTTTTCTTGCAGTCGAAGTTTTAAAAAACTAACCAGTGATCTCTACAAGATAACTTAAGGACCTCAGGAATCCTTAAGGGATTATGTGAACAAGTTTAGCAGGGATTATGTCGCGACAACTGTGCAGGCTTTCAAGATGGGGTTGCAAAAAGATTCTCTATTTTACCAGGATCTTGTAATGAATCCCTGCAGGAACCTGGATGAAGCTCGCAACAGGGCTTTAAGATATATTCGACTGGAGGATGACAAAAAGATGCAAGAGATGATGAATTCATCTTCAACCTACGAATCAACCAACAGGAAGTCAGGATCCTCGTAGAAGCCGTATCGTTCTAAGCCATATGGCAGGAATGACAGCAAGAAAGTGAATGCTGTTGAAGACGAGGATCCTGAGGAGTATCCTGAATTGTCTGTATATTGTTTTTCTATTAAGATACCTGAACTAATGTATGCTATGCAGGGTTTAGAAGACAAATCAAGGTGGCCTAGGAAGAACCAACAAAAAAGCTGATTGGAAGGATAAATCTAAGTGGTGTGCCTTCCATGAGGATTTTGGACATGTTACGGAAGATTGCATTGCCCTGAGGAAAGAAATAAGCTATCTGCTGAGTAAAGGATATCTGAAGGATCTTCTGGGAAGAAAGAAGAATAAGGGTCAGGATACTGAGAAGGATCCTGAACGAGCAGCATCGCCTCCTGCAGATGCCAAGATAATTAACTTTATTTCAGTAGGGTCCAACATTTGTGGAACTTCCTACTCCGCAGCAAAAAGACATGCAAAGGAGGCTAAGACAGAAAGGGGAGAAAAGCCAACCAGGATGACAACCCTCACAACTGATAAAGTGATCACGTTCGACAGTGATGACAGGGATACTGTCCAGGATCCTCATCATGATGGTTTGGTAATAACTTTATATGTTGCTAATCATTTTCTGCGCAGGATACTGGTGGATAATGGCAGCTCCGTCAACGTCATTCAACTAGAAACATTGAAGAGAATGAATGTATCCCTGATGGATATCACTTCAAAGTCCACCGTACTTGTTGGATTCGGTGGAGAGGCCAAGAATACTGTGGGAGAAATAAAGCTGCCAGTGTATGTTGAAGGGGTCAACTCAATGCAATGCTTCTGTGTCATGGACTCCTTGTCTTGCTACAATATTATATTGGGTAGGCCATGGATCCATGATATGAAAGCTATGCCATCAACCTATCATCAGTGTATCAAGATCCCTACTCCTTGGGGGGTTGTCAAGGTGGAAAGTGATCAACATGAGGCAAAGGAATGTTATTCATCCTCAATGAAATCCTCAACCAAGCCCAAAGCAGGATAGCAATTAAAGATACGAGCCCAGGATATCGCGGAGGCTTCAGAGCAGGATGTTAAGAAAATTATCCTGGATTAGGATAATCCAGATATCTCGGTGCTCGTAGGAACCAATATCCCTCAGGATATTGAGAATCAGTAAACTAACTTTTTAAAATGCGGGATGTCAAAATTTGCATGGAAGCATGAGGATATGACATGTATTTCCAAGGATATTATCACTCACAAGCTTGGAATTGACAGGTCATTTAAGCCTGTTCAGCAAAAGAGAAGGAAGTTTGCTCCTGAAAGGAATGCAATCATTCAAGAGGAAGTTGAAAGATTATTGAAGTCCAAGATGATCAGGGAGGTCAAATTTCCAAAGTGGCTAGCAAATGTGGTCGTGGTTCAGAAGAAGAATGGGAAATGGAGAGTTTATGTAGATTACACAGACTTGAACAAAGCATGTCCTAAAGACCCATTCCCTCTACCTCATATAGACTCAATTGTGGATGCAACTGCCGGTCATGAGATGTTAACCTTTATGGATGCATCCTCAGGATTCCAGCAGATCCAAATGGAACCTTCAGACCAGGAGGATACTGCTTTCATGACACCAACATGTATTTATTATTATACTGCTATGCCGTTTGGTTTGAAAAATGCAGGTGCAACGTACCAAAGATTGGTGAATATGATGTTTAAAGACAAACTGGGGGACACCATGGAAGTATACATTGATGATGTTGGATCT
Organism: Helianthus tuberosus; assembly: GCA_030545235.1. NCBI lineage: Eukaryota > Viridiplantae > Streptophyta > Magnoliopsida > Asterales > Asteraceae > Helianthus > Helianthus tuberosus. The sequence goes on along the minus strand of JARYGA010025437.1, from coordinate 889,492 downwards.
GAGTTTGTTTTTGATTGTATTTTCGTTTGAATTTAAGATGGAGATGAAAGAGTTGTGCAGCGGAATTAAGATGAAAACAAACTTTGCATACAATCAAACGAGAGTAATACTTTAATCAAACATCTTTACACAATGAATCGAAAGATTGAATTTGTTTCAACAACGATTACAATGATTGATGAATGAATGCAAACTCCCCCTCAGCCAGAGCTCAGTAGTTTGTTCGTACAAAGAAGACGATGTTGTGAAAGAGCTAATAGAACAGTACAAAGTACTGAACTATTTATAGGCACTTGCAAACCACTGAGCATCTTAGCTGACGTCACCATGAAAGTGACATCTAACCTCCTAAGAAACTCTAACTTCTGATCAATACAAACACTGATGTACTAACTACTGCTATTACAAATCATTACACAAAAGACACTTAAACAGCTGCTGCATCCTTCCACTGCTGTGAACCCAGCAGTGCTTGTCCGGATCAGCAGTACTTGACTCAAGGCAGTAGATTGACTCAGCAGAGCTTTGTTCTTCCATCAGTCTTTGACATTGGGCAGTAGATGTAAAGCAACAGTTGTAGGTCAGCACTTAGTAAGATCAGCAGATAGGAGGTCAACAGATATGAAACCACTTTTAAGGGGAGAGATTTGCATGAACCAACTGAATCGTCTGCTTATTCTGGATCCACTGCTCTGATCCAGTTTTGGCTTTAATTATCTGTTCCTCTGATAGGGTTCAATCCCAACAATCTCCCCCTGGAACAGATAATGCCAAAACTCTTCATTATTTGTGGAATTCTTTATTGCCTCATCAACAGCTCCCTTATCTGACCTTTAAATTGTAATTCAAAGTCTAGGGCATTTGTATCTTCATCATCCCTGCTAAGTGGAAGATCAAGGAGATCCTGCAAATCTTCAAGACTCAGGCCAAGAGCTTGTTCCCTTGATATTTTCTCCACTTCTCCACCAGGCCTGAGCAAAGTCAATACGCAGGTCTGTTTGTCAGTTTCCCACTTTTGTATTTTTTTAGCCTGGTGGGTTTCTTGGGAGATGTTTATTTGCAGAAGTATTTGGTGAGGCTGGCCTGTTCATAGCTGGCTGAGCAGCACTTGCAGATTGTTCCAATTCATGATCTTCTTTTATCATTACTTCCGTGCCTGCTTTTACAATGGCATCTCCAGCTAATAGATCTTGAATTGTTTCCATGCTAAACTGGTTTTTGCTCCTTCTTTTGTAGATGGCAGCACCAGCTAGAGCAGTGGTTCTTTTGATTTGAAGCTTTGGTGGTCTTTTTATAGGATGCCCTGACTCTATCTTCTCTCCACTTTATCACAGAGTTCTTTGACCCATAATCAGCTGTAATCAGCTCCTCTTTCATTCTCCTTAACTCTAACATCTTCTCAGCTTCAAATTGTTTAAACTTTTCAGGAGGAGTCTGCTTGACCTTATTTTTTTTAATCATATCTTGAATCCTGGCTGCTTCTTTTTCAAGCTCAGGAATGGTCCAGCTCTTGTAAATGTGTTTCTCCCCCTTGTATTTCTTATAGGTCATGATGTTCTCAATGTAGTCTTTCCTCAAGGACTCATCTGCCCTATCTGAAATTTGCTGACATACATTTTTAGCAAAACGCTCCATAGCATTGACCTGTGAAAGTAAAAACTGATAGTTTTGTTGAAACTCTCTATCAGATTTCCCTTTTCTGTTTTTTATTGCAGTATCCTCTGCTTGTTTGGCCTTGAGTTTCAAGTATTCTTCAATATTGTTAGGCCTGGGATATTCTGCAATTGATGGCAAACTCCTTTTGGCTGGGTCATCCTCATAATAAAAGGATTTTATTTCTTCTCTAACTGCAATGAGTTCTAGAGGAAATGAGACACCAGCAGGAGGTAATGGCTTTAAAATTTGAGCTGAAGAGAGAGGTATGGGTTTTGGAATAGTGACAACTGACAGGGATTTTGAAGATGTTGGTGATGGAGATGTGTCATCATCTTTTAAAATTAGCCTTCTCCTTTTTGTAGGAGGGACTGATGATGTTTTGGATGGAACAGTGGTGGTAGATGTAGTGGCAGTGGATTGTGATTGACTAACAGATGTTGAAACAACTGGTGTTTCAACCACTGTTGTCATTACAACAGATGTTATAACATCTGCTGTCTTCTGCTGTATGTCAGCAGGTGTTGTTTTTAGTGGTGATGATGGTAAAGCAGTGGATGTTGTGTGTGTTGATGGAACAACTGTTTGGCAAGCAATAGTTTTTGTAACTCCTGTTGCATTAGCTGTTTTATATGGTGGTTTTTTAGCAGACTTTGAATGTTTGGTTGGAATGGATTTGGGTTGCCTCACTTTTCTAGTAGGCTTCTTCTTTTCCTCAACAGGATTTTCATGATCCTTTGACCCAGAAGTACCCTGATCTGGATGATCCATTCTGTCCACCCTGGCTTTCCTTTTGGCATCTCTATCCCTTTTTACACTTGCAACTGCTTCTGCTAGTGCATTTGTTGTCACATCAATTTTCTTGCTGCCATCTGGCAAAGGGATCTTTTTGGTCATGTTTGAATTTTCTGGTTCAAGATAGAGACCATCCTCTATACCCTTCTTTTTCCACTCCTTAATTTTCTCCCCATTTTTGGCATTATCTTCGGGGATTTGATAAAGGTAGCGAACTTTTGGAGGAGCATTGCCAGTGGTGTGCAAGATCTGAGTTTTGAGAGCCTTTAAATCAGCCTGAGTGTTCTTGAACCTTGACTCCATTGCATTTCTCAGCTGTTGTACATGTTTTTCATGTTGCTGATCTGCTAATTGTGCTTGTTGTTGGAGAAAAGATTGAAACAGATTCCAGAGCTCATTTGTAGAAGGTGCCCTTTGTGGAGCAGGTGCTTGAGGTGGAACAACAATTGATTGTACCTTCTGAACTTGTAACACCTGTTGTAGCATATCTTTGAGTTCTACAACAGAGTTATCAAGCTTTGCAATACGATCCGTCAATTTCTGGTACTTTAAACCATCACCCAAGTTAATGGGATCATCTGATTTCCCACTAGTAGTGGTTTTATCAGTGGTAGATGTAGGGAGTATACTCCAAACATTAACTACTGATGCCCCTTTTTCTTGGTACTGGGGTCTTCTTCCTTCAACACTTGACAACCTTTTAATGTTGCCAGTAGGATAAATAAATCCACTGGTGGTTGGCAGAGGTGCTATAAAAGGAATTGCCTCCAAGGAAGTCTTATTAATGTAACCACTGTCCAACTGTAAACCTGTAGGTTCAACAGTTGTAGTGGCTGCTTCACTTGGATTACCACCAAGAGTTACTTGTAACTCATGGGGTGTAACCTCCTCAGGTTGTGTTGGTGGGTTAGCAAAGATTGATACATCAGACCCAGTCAGTTGTTGAGGTATATTCTCATTAGTAGGTGATTGAGAAGGACTGGTTAATGCCTGGTTCAAATCAATTGCATCCAACAGTTGTTTTATTGGTGAGGGAATTGTGGATGTGATGATTCGTGAAGAAATAGGATGTGTCCCGGGCATTGGACTGTGGATGATAGAAACGAGTGTTTCCAGAGCATCATGATGTGGAGACCCTATTTGTACAACCTGTTCTTTTTGTGAAGAAACAGGAGGAGTTTCGGTTATGGGTTGAGATATTTGTACCAACTGCTGTGAGGAAGTAGCAGCAGTGGTTTCTTGTGACTTTTGTGTTGTCACTGGCAGGTGCTCTGGTATCTCATCCTCCAGAGATGCCTTTTTGATGGTTTTGGGGGGTTTTTGTGTTTTTCTTTTTGTTGGCTTTTTGGTGATTTTAGGTGTGGGTTTCAAAACAGTTGTGCTGCTGCTTTGATCACCTTGAGCAGTGGGCTCAGTAGCAGATACCTGAGGAGCAGTTGTAACTGCTAAAATCTGCTCAGGCACCTCTGCTTGTGTTTTGCAAGGTGCTAACATTCTTGAAAAGGTTTCAGTTGTTAAACTGTTTATTTGAGTAGAATCACCTTGGTTTATTACAGCTAAATCATCCTTACTGAATTTCTGTGAAAAATAGTAACTTAAAAACCTTGGAAACAGTAAGAATGATTTTGTTTCAACATTATTAACCAAATCTTTAAAAATTTCCCGAGAATAGTTAAAATTTTCTCCTTGAAGAATTGCATATCCCAGATTTTGAATCTTTAAAGGGATTTCATTGAAAGAAGTGGTTTTGTTTGAAACACATAGTAGGAGGGTATGAAATAAAAATCTGGTTGCAGACGGAAAATAACCTTTTTCTAAGGTAATTTTCTTCATCATTGTGGCTTCATACCCTCTCTCAATGAAGTCAGTTTGTAACTAGTTTTTAGTAAAAGAAATTTTACCTTCCTGATCACCGAGTTGAAAGACCTCTGAAATGGATTGTGGCGTGATTTGGACAACTTTACCCTTTATCGAAGAGTTTATGGTGGTTGCAGTGTCTCCTTGTTTTTCAAGGGTTGCATTTTTCCAGAACTCCCTTTGGGTCGCCAAATAGATTGGTGCATCGGCAGTGAACAAAGTTTTGTACTTTGATTTTGCCATGAGATCAATGATGGAATCGAAAACTTTGGTGGTTCCAGGTTTTGTGAGAAGACCCAGGAGATTGTGAGATGGTTTATGTGGAATTTCAGTGGAGATTGCCTTTTGAGAGGCTGTTGTCGATGATGATTTGGATGAGGGTTTTGAGGATGACTTCGATTTTGTTATTTTGAAGATGAATGATCGAAGAAAGTTGTGAAAGATGAGAAGAAAAACTGCTTTGAGAAGAGAATTTTTAAGAATTCAATTCGACAGTAAAACCCTATTTTGGTGGTGAGTGGGGGATTTTATAGGGAAGAAAGTGAATGCTGAGGTGGCAGCCGTTACAAAAAATCTGACCAATATGTACTGCCCATGTGACAACCCCTGTTGAAAGTGAAGGACAGTACTTGTGTGATAGGGACAGATGAAAGCAGTGGTATGAAAGCAGTGGATGATTTTTACTATCAGTGGATAGCATATCAGTAGATAAGACACTGCTTTTGAACAACAGAGTTTATCAAAGTAATGAGAGAGCAGGGGTTGACTTTCAGCAGTGGACAGACTTTTGAAGTAGAGCAGACTTTTAAACAATCAGTGGGTAATGGCAGACTTTTAAGGATTTTAATGAAAAATATCATTTTTAGCTATTTTTAAGGATGGAGTTTTGATTTTCTTAAAACATTTTGTTGCTTTTATTCATAGAAAAACAAGATGTTGCTTGTTATTCCATGTTCAGCATCCCAATCCTAGAGACCAAACTTTCAAAAGTGGCTGTATCAAGTGCTTTTGTGAGCACATCAGCTAGCTGGTCTTTAGTTGGGATGATGCAGAGAAATCAAACCTTTTTCATAGCAATCCCTCACAAAGTGATGTCTGATGTCGATGTGTTTGGTGGTTGAGTGGGAAACTGGATTTTTGATGTTATTTTCTGCTGCCTGACTGTCCAACATGAGTGGTGTCTTTAAGGCAGTGATACCAAAATCCAGCAACTGATTTTGAAGCCACAGGAGTTGGGCTGTACGGCTTGCAGCAGCAATGTATTCAGCTTCAGCAGTGGATGTTGAAACAGCTGCTTGCTTTTTGCTTTGCCATGAAACTAAGCAATCACCTAGAAACTGGCACCCTCCTGATGTGGACTTCCTTGTGGTGTGACATCCAGCAAAGTTACTGTCTGAGAAACCTGAAAGCTTGATGTTCCCATTAGCTGGATACCAGATACCAAGTGTGGGAGCACCTTTTATGTATCTGAAGATCCTTTTTACAGCAATGAGATTTGATTTTCTGGGAGCTGATTGACTTCTTGCACAGACACATGTTGCAAACATGATGTCTGGTCTAGATGCAGTTAGGTACAATAAAGACCCAATCATGCTTCTATAAAGTGTTTGGTCAATCAGCTCATCTTTTTCATCAGACATGACTAGCTTATTTGTTGCCATGGGTGTGCTACATGGTTTACAATCATTCATATCAAATTTTGTCAAGAGTTCTTTAGCATATTTTCTTTGATGAATGAAAGTTCCATTTTGCATTTTGCATTTGCTGAACTTGGAGACCAAGAAAGCATTATAGCTCACCCATTGCACTCATTTCAAACTCAGCTGTCATGAGTTCTCTAAACTCTTCACACATTGAGTTACATGTGCTTCCAAAAATTAAGTCATCCACATAAATCTGGACAATCATTAAATCCTTCCCTCTCCATTTTAAAAACAGTGTTTTATCAATGGCACCTCTTTTGAAACCATTTGAGAGTAGGAAGTTGGAAAGAGTTTCATACCAGGCCCTTGGTGTTTGTTTCAAGCTATACAAGGCTTTGTTTAACCTGTAGACATGATCTGGATAAAATGGATCCTCGAAACCTGGAGGTTGACAAACATACACCACTTCTTGAATTGTACCATAGAGGAAAGCACTTTTGATATCCATTTGAAACACCTTCATATTGTGGTTGACAGCAAAGGCCAGGAACAGTGTAATGGCTTTCAATCTTGCAACAGGGGTAAATGTTTCATCATAATCAATCCCCTCTTCCTGTCTGTAACCTTGAACCACAAGCCTGGCTTTATTCTTGACAACAATACCCCTTTCATCAGTTTTGTTCTTGAAGACCCACTTTGTGCCAATGGGACTAACCTCTTCTGGCAGTGGTACAAGCTCCCGTACTTGTTGTCTTTTAAACTGTTGGAGCTCCTCTTGCATGGCTTCTACCTAGCTGTTGCCTTTCAGTGCCTCTTGGTACTTGACTGGCTGATGGAGTGATAGAAAACCAGCAAAAAGACAAATGTTTTAGGTTTGACTTCTTGTGAGCACCCCTTCATTTATGTTGCCAATGATTTGATCAGGTGGATGAGATCTCAAGAAGATTAAATCTCCTTGGTATGGTATGATGGCATTGGTTGGTGAAGGCTGCAAATGTGTATCATCTGAGCTAACCACTGCTGGGGACTTTGATGATCCAGCAGTGGCTTCAAAAGCTGGTGGTATAGGAGGTAATGAGGTGGACAACTGCTGACTTTTATCCACTGTTTGAGGACTTTTGTCAGCAGTGTTTGAGGATGTGGAAGCAGTGGTTGATGGGCTACTTTGGTCAACAACTGTTGAGGTAGCAGTGGTTGAGCTTTGACAACTGTTTTGAACAGCTGGTGCTTTTCCCTTTGTGGCAGACCTTTGAGGGATGATGATTTCATACCCATAGTCTGGTGTTGTATCCTCTGATGGACCTGCACTGTTAGTCTTGACAGCAGTATTTTCAAAAGTGAATTTTTCAAGATCAAACAGATCTGCAGGGTTTGCTGGGATTTTCATTGATTAGAGTTCATTGAACTTAACATTCAAAGTCTCCTCCACTGCCTTGGTCCGTGTATTGAACACTTTGTAGGCCTTGGCAGTGGTTGAGTATCCCAGATGATAACCACAATCAATTTTAGCTGCAAATTTTGAAATGGAATCTTTTAAGTTCAAAATAAAGCATGGGCAGCCAAACACTTTGAAATATGAGATCAGTGGTTTAATTTTATACAGAATTTCATAGGCAGTCTTTTTGTGCCTGGGGTTTATTAAAACTCTGTTCTGAACATAGCAAGCAGTGTTTACTGCCTCTGCCCAGAAGGTTAATGGCAAACCTGAATCTGCAAGCATGGTTCTAGCAGCCTCAATCAGAGTTCTGTTCTTCCTTTCCACTATCCCATTCTGCTCTGGTGTTCTTGGGATGCTGTACTGCCTTACAATCCCTTTCTTCACAGAGAAGGCATCCAACTCCCTATTTTTGAATTCTGTGCCATTGTCACTCCTGAAGCTTTTCACTGGAAGGTCAAATTGCTTTTCAACCTGTATTACAAAGTCTTGCAAAATTCCTGCAGTTTCATCTTTTGAGTGCAAAAAGAAAGTCCATGTGAACCTAGAAAAGTCATCAACAATAACCAAACAATATCTTTTCTTTTTGAGGCTCATGACTTGAACTGGGCCAAACAAATCCATGTGTAGCATTTGCAAACATTGGGTTATTTTGGACTCTTCAATGGACTTGTAAGAACTTTTATGCTGTTTTCCTTTTAAACAGGAAATGCAATGTTCAGGACATGAAAACAATTTTTGTGGTAGGCCTCTCACCAAACCATTTTTTGAAATTTCTGTGATTGTCTTAAGATTTGTGTGTCCCAGCCTTCTGTGCCAAAGTTCTGTCTCTTTGTTAGAGGCAGCTGAGAACAGACAGGCATCAGCTCTGGGACACTCTTTTGACATGTCAACAACATAAACATTGCCACTTCTTTGAGCAACAAGTTTAGTTTGACCAGAGTTGATTATTGCTTCAATCTTTTTGACCATTTCTGGTCCAACAATCCTACAACAGTCTTTTGTGAAGAATGACCCAAATCCCTTGTCACTCATTTGGGACACACTCAGAAGGTTGAATTTTAGATTGTCAATTAGATTGACATTTTCAAATTTTACTTTTCCAGACTCCACTGTACCCGACCCCAGAACTTTTCCTTTACTATTATTCCCAAAGGATATATCACCCCCTCCATGGATTTTAAAGTCTTTGAGGAGGGCTTTACATCCTGTCATGTGCCTGGAGCCTCCACTATCTACATACCAAAGACTATCAAAGCATGCAGAAGCTCCCTACACATGAAGTAAAAGGATTAGTTCATTAAGGTCTCCAAAGCCAACAAGGCTTTGGATGGGGTCTCAACAGTGTCTGGGATGGATGCAGAATGATGGACAGTGGTTAGGTGTTGGACCGTTGTACGACCACTAAAAGTCAGTTAAGGTGTTCATCTTTGAATACAAAGGCGGAATCAATGTATACACAGTCATAACAACTTTGTTCTCTTTAATTTTCCTTCTATTAATGCTTTCTGAGTCTTTACAATGATTTTCTGACAAAAATTCAGCAGCACCTTGACTCACATACAATGACAACTCTAATTCGCTTCAAATGATCTAACCACCTATATATAGACAACATGATTTCGCTTGAGGCTTGTTCAAGCGAAATCTTGTGTGTTGATTTCGCTTCAAGCAATCACATAACCTCTCAAGCGAAATCTTGTATGTTTAATCATAAAAACCCTAACTTAAACTCTATTGTGTGATCATTCAAACAATCCTAGACACAAGACTTGATAATGACGTAATCAGCAGACATTTAGTGCACCAACAGACTCCCCCTTGGATGTTGATGAAATCTTTGGCTTCAAGTCTTTGTCTTTAACAATCTTCAATCATTGTAAAAACTCTCATCAATCTCTATCTTCAAACTTTAAACTTTAAACTTCAATCTTCCCTTTGACTGTTGATCCAGACTCCCCCTTGCACAGACTCCCCCTCTCGGTATGCTATAATCTGAGAAATCTGGTTCAAGCTTTGACAATTAGCTTCCGTTGGGAATAATGAAGTCCAATCCTGTTACTCAACCAACAAACATAACCATTCTATCTTTTCAACAATAAAACACAAACTCAATCAGCTTTAACAATCCACTCAAGTATTTAGATCCAAGTTAATGACCCTGATTACTCAATTAATCTACCAAGTCCAAATTAATGACCTTGGTTGATCTTTTGACGAAACAATACTGATTTTAAAAACAACAATTTCAAACATTTTCTGAAAATAACAAGTATCAAGTTAATGAACTTGTTTTTTAATCATTTCAAAACAAATCAAACTTCATCAAAGTAAGCTCTCCTCATTCTTCAGTCCAGAATCTCCTGCATCTGCTTCAAACATCTGAGAATCCAACAATCAACTCTCCACTTTGTTCGTCGGAAAATAAAGCAGAAATAAAATCTTTTTGGATTTTATCAAAGTGTTCTAAACTAAGAAATGAAATACAGAAAACTTAAATTGCAGAAAATAAACAAAGTAAACTATTTACAAACATATTTTTGGTGAGCGTGTCAGGGAATCATATCAGCTTTTCAGACAAATCACAAGTACCGTTAAGCTACATTTCATACTCAGATTTAAACAATTTACCTCGATTGTCGATATACTGATCCATCTTAAATTCCCACATAAATTTCAACTTATTCAGGATACGATTTAGATGAATTAAGAACTTAGATCATTCATGTGTCCCACCTCTTGAATATACTCCCGTATCCAGAATCCCAATAATCAGTCTTACAGGTGAGAATACTACAATGATATCTGTATATAATTTAGGTATGCGAGGGCCGAGGGATCTCAGATCGATACTTCCGTATACACAGAGAGATATCAGCTTCGACTTTTCGGTGTGTCCCCTTTAGAGGATCTTTTTGCTTACAACAGCAGCATATATCAATTTTATTGTTTCAGCATGCTGAGGGTTTAATGCTATGTTTCAAGCATTTAAGCAAGTATTAGCCAGGGACTAGGTCAGAACTACCGTTCAGCAGAAGTCCCGGAATAATACCCCAGATATCATAGAGTATAAAGACCTAGTATATCAGATTACGAGACCTTTCAAACGAGATTTCAGGGGTTACCTATATATCCAAGTAGTGTTCCCCACGAATTCACAAGTTTGAATTTAGGTTTATATCCCCAATAAATCTACTAAATGTGTGAAAACCTATCGACACATCATCAGTAAGATTGTTTAACTCTTTTATACTTTACAAATCTTTAGCATACTGTAATCGTCTAGCTGATGTACTATCATTTTCCCTATATACACAAGCTCTTTTTCAGATTTTATCATGTTTTTGTATTTTTGCATTTTTTACTGTTTTTGTATTTTCTGAAAACAAACTATGTACAAACATCTACTCCCCCTAAATACCAAAACAAGTAAAAATTCGACAAACCATTGCAGATTGTTTCTCGTCTTCATCCGCAACAGTACTCTCATCAACGCCAATTATGCCATCCGACACCGACAGAAGCTTCATACCATTCAGTTTTAACAAATATTTAAACCGATTTTTATCAAAAGCTTTGGTATGTAAATCATCTTTCTGTTCGTCTGTGTGGATTTTCTCAATTCGTATCAACTTTTTCTCAAAGCAATCACGAATAAAGTGATGACGAATTTCTATGTGTTTAGTTTTAGCGTGATGTACTGGATTTTTAGTTATATTTATTGCGGCCTCATTATCAACAAAAAGAGGTGTGTTAAGAAACTGCAAACCGTAGTCGCGCATCTGTTGCTGTATCCACAAGATCTGAGAGCAGCAACTGCTAGCAGATACGTACTCCGCTTCACATGTAGATAACGCCACAGACGTTTGTTTCTTACACTGCCAGGTAACCAATCTAGGACCAAAGAACTGGCATCCTGCAGTTGTTGATTTTGAATTGACTTTGCAGCATCCGAAATCTGAATCGGAATACCCTTCGAGCATAAAGTCGCCTTTTCTAGGATACCACAACCCCAATGAAGGAGTTCCTTTCAGGTAGCGCAATATCCTCTTCACAATAATCATGTGCGATGCTCTCGGGTTAGACTGAAATCTTGCTGCGAGGCACGTTGGGTACATTATATCAGGACGTGAAGCAGTTAGGTACATTAAAGAACCTATCATGGATCGATAAAACGTCTCATCAGCCCTGTCTCCGGTGAGATCTGGGTGAATGCCATGATTTGTTGCAAGTGGGGTAGCAGCTGGAGTAGAACTTGACATCCCAAATTTCTCTAGAATATCATGAACATACTTTGACTGATGAATGAAAATTCCTTCAGGAAGTTGTTCAACTTGTAATCCCAGAAAGAATTTCATCTCCCCCATTGATGACATTTCAAACTTCTGCTTCATCACTGATTCAAAATCTTTGCATAGATTTTCATTTGTTGACCCAAAGATTATATCGTCCACATAAATCTGAACTATCAGAAGATGACCATCGACCTCTTTAGTGAAGAGAGTGGCATCCACTTTTCCACGAATGAACTTGTTTGCTAGTAGGTGTTGAGACAAAGTCTCGTACCAGGCTCTCGGGGCCTGGTGTAAACCATACAGCGCTTTGTCCAATAAGTAGACCTTGTTTTTGTGGATTGGATCGGTAAAGCCCGGCGGCTGTCCGACATAAACCTCCTCTTTAACCTTCCCATAAAGAAACGCCGATTTAACATCCAACTGATAAACTTTGAAGTTCTTCCAACACGCAAATGCTAGAAAAATTCTGATCGCCTCTAGTCGTGCTACAGGAGCATAAACTTCGGTAAAATCAATTCCCTCCTGTTGACTAAATCCCTGAACAACGAGTCGAGCTTTGTTCCTTACGACAACTCCTCTATCGTCCCTCTTGCACTTAAACACCCACTTAGTGTTAATTTTCCTATGACCATCCGGCAAATCAACTAACTTCCACACTCCCAATTTCTCGAATTGACCGAGTTCCTCCTGCATGGCATTGACCCAAGAGTCTTCAGTAAGCGCCTCTTTGTAAGTTCTTGGCTCAACCTGTGAGATAAAACAACTCAATGAGAATTCAGTTTGCAAAGGAACAACTTTTGTATAAAAACATGTAAGCCCTTTATCAATTTGATTTCGAGTGCGAACTCCAGCTTGTAATTCTCCTATGATCAACTCCTCTGGATGATATGAAAAAGTTCGCGGCATCACTTCACTTGGAACCTCTACATTTCCCTCCAGATTAGTAACATTCTGCTCTGCATCTTGTACACCAACTTGGTTTGTTTGACTTGAAATCTGAATTTGCTCCCCCTCAGAATTTGAATCTGAATCACCGTGATCAAATACTGGCATGTTTTCAGCTTCTAGATTATCATTCTGAACCGACTGATTATCCTGAGCAACTTCATTCTGTTGGACATCATCATGTTCACCAGCATTACTTAGACCTGCTTCATCATCATTTGAAGTTTCACGTGGTCTCCACGAATACTCAGCTGGGAATCTTAACTGCGACTCATATTCACGCAAAATATCCAACTCATCAAAGAAATCTTCATCATCCTCTGATTCTTCTCTCATGTCAAACGAATCCCAAAGTTTGTCATAATGATAACGCCATGAATCACCAGGATTCTGCGGCGGCATAGTATAACCTTGACATTCAACATTTGCAGCTTCAATAATCCGCTTCTCACTTGGAACGAAGACACGACGCAATGGATTTGAATAACCAACAAATATACCCTCAATGCACTTCGGACCAAACTTTCCAAAAGGCTCTATAACCGTACAAGGTGACCCGAACGGTTCTAGATACTTCAAATTCGGTTTGCGGTTATTGATTAGCTCAAAGCATGTTTTGTTGAACTTCTTGACAGTAAGAACCCTGTTGAGCGTATAGCATGCGGCGGAAACAGCTTCAGCCCAAAAATTAATTGGTAACTTTGAATCTGCAAGCATAGTTCTAGCCGTCTCGATTAGTGTCCGGTTTTTACGTTCTGCGACTCCATTCTGCTGCGGAGTGTACGGAGCACTAAACTCATGCAAAATACCTCTTTCATCACAAAATTCTTCCATCTTGCTGTTCTTGAATTCAGTACCATTATCACTTCTAATTCTCTTGATACGCCTTTGGTACAAATTCTCAATCTTCCTGAACAGACCCATAAAACTGTCAAATGTTTCATCTTTCGTCTTCAAGAAAGAAACCCACGAAAATCTGGAATAATCATCAGTAACGACCAAACAATAGTAATCTCTTGTAATGCTCTTGACATTCACCGGACCAAACAAATCCATATGAAGTCTTTCCAGAGGTCTCGAAACTGAATTGACTTTCTTTGTAGGGTGTGACTTTTTCTTCTGCTTGCCTTTGATGCAGCTAATGCACTCCCCTTCCAGATGAAAACCTTTGATATTAACACCCAATACCAAATCATTGTGCACCAAGTGATTCATCTTCCTTAGGTGAATATGCCCCATCTTGCGGTGCCACAATCTAGATTCTTTCTCAGTTGCTCTAGACACGAAACAATGTGCTTGACCAGTAGTTGTAGTTGCTACAGACATATCTAGCACATATAAATCATTCACTCTAGGTGCCCTCATAATAATCCAATCTTCAGGAACAACAAAACCAGGTTTCAAGATCAAACATTCCTTATCAGTGAAGTGAGTAGTATACTGATTGTCACAAATCTGCGAGATACTAAGCAGATTGTTTTCCAGCTCAGTGATGTAGTTAACTCTCTCAAACGTCACAATTCCATTGGATAACGTTCCTTCACCAACAATTCGACCACCTTCATGACCAGCAAATCCAACATAACCACCATTAATGTTCCTTACATCATATAGTAATGCAGTTTTTCCTGTCATATGTCGAGATGCTCCACTATCCATGATCCATCTTGAAATGGCTCTTGGAAGATCCTGCACATACCACAAGTTGATTTTAAAACACTTCAATAAAGATGCCGATTCATGCTTTGCGATCCAGGAAGCTCCGGCAATTCAAACTGCTTATTCGAACATGGTGTCCACCCAGGCTTCATCAGCCTTAGGTGTAACCTTGACTCTAGCAACTTGAATTTTGAAATTTTCAGCCTTCAAAGGTGGAAAATTTGCATCATAATCAACCGTAATTGATTCGTCAGCCTTTTTCACTTCAGAAGTTGAAATTTTCATTTCAGTTTTTGGTTTCCAAACTTGTTGAGATAATGCAACCCTCTTGTAAAATTTGTCATTTTTAGTTACCACTTTCTTTACAGGTTCATTTTTCAATTTGATGTTGTCATTTTTCACATTCTTTTTCTCAACAACTATTGGTGCTTTACCCTTCACATCAACTTTCTTCTGTTGATACTTCACATTTTCAGTCTTAGGCTTCACATTGATACACTTTCGTGCAATGTGACCTACTTGATTACATCTAAAACATGTACGAGTATCAACACCTAGACTTTTGCCTTCAGACTGATAATGTGAAGCTCTTTTCTCAAAGAACTCTTCATTTGATTTTGAAAAAAATTCATTTTCTTCATCAGAAAGTGAACTTGAACCATTTACAAACACCTTCTTTTCAGCAAACCTTCTGTTTTGAAAACTCTTTTTCTGATAACTCTTACCACCTCGATAACCACCCGACAAATTATTTCGATTATTATTATAAAAATGTGGTGGAACAATAGGCTTTTTGTAATAAGCTTTGTCTTTCTCAAAATTCATTTGCCTTTTTGTTTGACTCAAACTGTTCACCTCTGACAACTCAACTTCAACTAACTTGAAAACATTTGTCAACTTTTTCACATTAACATTCTCAATGGGAAACTCAGAATCCGAATACAACTTATCAGATCCAGCCATCTTGTACATCACAAGACCCGGTTCATCACTTAAGTTGTGTTTGGACTTTTGTTTCGGAATGTATTTATCAAAGAAACACCCATCCTCCTCAGAAGTGTCACAATTCGGTTTAAGCACTTTATCTACCACACTTTTCACCACATCACTTTGGACACCCTCGTCATTGGAAGATGTGAACGTGACATCAATGTTTTCAGGAAGTTTAACTTCACTTTCTTCCTCAATTTCCACCAAACTAGACTACTTTTTCGTGTAGTTGTCTAAAATTGGCGGTGGAACTTTGTGAAAACCTACACCCGTTCCATCAGAAAACACATCCTCGCCATCTTTGTTTTTCCCTATAGGTTTAGGAACAATATGCTGCAAAACAAAGCTTGCCGATTTATAGCTGTTAAGCTTCAACTGGATTCGTTCATTCTCAATTTCAGCTTCTTGAACTTTAAGTTTCAGTTTAGCAATTTGATCTAGTTGTTCATTAATCGATTCTTCTTTTAATCTCAAAACAGCTCTTAGATGTTCATTTTCTTTAAATGTTTTGCCATTACGATCATCACTATCTTTGACAATGCTTTTCAATTTCTCAAATTTTTCAGAAATTTGACGGTTTTCAAGAATTAACTTTTCATTTTCAGATTTTATTTTCTCACGTTCAGTTTTATCATTTTCAATTTGAACCGTTAATTCTTTAATCCGTTCAGTTGAAGCTCTTACACTTTTGTCACGATCGAGAATCTGATTTTCAACATTTCTAACCTTAGTTGTCAGATTCTGAATTTTCTCATTGTTAAGATACGTGACAGTGCTACAAAAATTGCATTGTTTGGTGCAATTTTTGCAGTCAGCATTCCCGTCAATCTTGTTATCTGACCCAATTATGTTACCTGACGCATTTGTTGACACACTTTGACTGACCGACCCCTTTGATTCAGTAACAGAATTAGGATCTACCTCAAGTGCTTTTGCAGCTAGCACTTTGTCAGCCATCACTCCCAGGTTTTCAGCTGTCAACTCTTGCGTAGTATCAATTATGCCTGTATCAACTTGCTTTTCTTTCTTCTCTTTCTCCTCTTTCTCTTTTCTCTCTTTCTCTTTCTCTTCTTCAATCATTTTCGAAGTTGGAGTTCCCCACCACTTGTGTTGCCAATATTCATCTTCTTCTTTGTACTCCTTGATGATGGCTTCGATATCAAGTGTACTATCATCAATTGCAATATTTCCATACTCATCAAGATAGCACTCTCTATCTGGATCCCATCTATTGGCTCTCCTTGCATTCAGATAGATACGAGAAAGTCTGATAATCTTTGTTTCAGCAACCATCTTCCTGTAGTGATATTTCTGTTTTTCAGTACGATCATCTTTCCATGGCTTAGGTTCATCATTGCTTGCCATGAATGCGTAACCCACCGCATCTTCTTCAGGTAGAACTTCCTTACTCCAATCATACCCCTCATCATCATAAATCACAGCAAGAGCCCTTGATTTATCTCTGTTATCTTCAACTTGCTTCAATCTAGGCGGCTCAGATTTATTCTGATGGTAGATTGCCTTTTTGTAATAATCATCTCTAAAAGGGTTCTCCGACTCATCAGCATAAGCGTTTCGACATTCTCGTTTGAAGTGACCCTTCTGCTTACATTTGAAACAAGTCACCTTCGATTTATCAAACCCCAGCTTGGTAGAAGCACCACCAATTGTTTTTCTCCCTGTAATCTCCATGAAGCGTTGTGCACGTCGAACTGCACTTGCCATTGCCCAACGAATGTCTATCAGCTCCATTTCTTCAGGATCTATCTGATCGTAGTCTTCTTTCGTCAGATTTGTATTCCCGATTTTTCCAGCCACCAACCCTTCATAGGATTCCAAAACAGATGCCAAAAAGACCATTTGTTGCTTGGCCGACTCCGCATCAAAATTCTGTGCGTTCTTCAGATCTATCGCGATATTGCAAGAAAACTTCGCATCAGAATGATTTGCAGAAGATGTAAATCCACTGTGATAACCACTATGGCTTCCATTGCTTTGATCACTTTGACTTTCTTTGTCAGCTGTCGACACATTTTCAGCAGAAAATGCAGTCTTTGGAGAAGTAGCTTTCGGCATCATGCTCTTTGGATAGTATAGATCCAGATTCTGTTGATAAGATGAATGATTAACTTTGTACGTCTTCTTCAATTCCAGTTCATGACTTTCCAGTTTCTCAATCACCAGATCTGGTTTCAACAAATCAGAAGTAATAGTGTTCTTAAGCATGAGAGCATAATATCTCCACTCCATCTCGTCTGGCAATGCATCAAGCAACTTGTCTACTTGCTCATCATCAGGATATCTGATATCATGTCTTGCTAATTCCAGCTTCAGATGACCAAACCTTTCAATCATTTTACATACTGACTCATTTTTAAGACAACTAAACATATCAAACTCTTTCCTAAGAAGTTTCTTTTTATTTTTTATAATCTCTTTGCTCCCAAGACACTTCTTTTCGAGTTTTTCCCATAAGTCTTTAGAATTTGAGTAATTTATCAGTGAAATGATGTCTTCACGCACCGATTGAAACAATAATGCCACACATTTTTGCTCAGCCACAAAATTATCAATCTCTTCAGCTGATCTTAATGCTTCACCATTCTTCTTTCCTTGGGCAAAACCATTTTTCATACTTTTCCAGCAAGGAAAAGCAAATGCCATCAACCAATCTTCGAACTTTGTTGCCCACCTGCTATAATCTTCTATAGCCATCAGCTTAGGAGGTTTGTTAAACGTTCCAAATGCGCTTTCAGACTCCCAAGCTTCCTTCTTTCTTTCTTTTGGTGGACTTTTGTTTGTATCACTTGAAGAAGTATCGTTGTTTCCTGAACTGCCCGTGAATGCATACATATCGCTGAAAGGATTCATGAAAATATCATCCATTTTGATCGTACCTGAAAAATTAGTCAAACACTTAGAAAATTTTAAGTTTCGAAAATAGAACAGTTTCAAGCGAAATACTTGAAGTTATCAGCTTCAAGCGAAATCAGAAAAAAAATATTGTTCAAGCGAAATCAGTCAGCAAGACTGATTCAAGCGAAAACCTCTATTTCGCTTCAGCTGATTTCAAGCGAGACCAACTGTTTCGCTTCAACTTATCAGAACCTTCAAGTGAAATCTTACAGAACAGTTTCGCTTCAACTGTTCAAGCGAAAACCACTATTTCGCTTCAAGTTGTCTCAAATAACACTATTTCGCTTCAGAGGTTCAAGCGAAATCGTCCAAACAGTCAGATCTGAAGCGAAATCAACTAAAACCTTCGAACACTTTTCAAGCGAAACCCTGTTTTAGGTTAATTTTATCATGTTTTAATATGAATTTCAGTCCGAATCTTTGTAGGCTTTGTTAATACAACGTTTTACACGTTATACTCGAAAATTAGACCATTTCGACCGTTGGAACTAGTTCAGATCTGAAAAATGTAAAAAGAAATGAGTAGAAAGAAGATAATCCGCTGCTATGGTATGAACTCCTCGTCCTGAGCTCTGATACCACTTGTTGGACCGTTGTACGACCACTAAAAGTCAGTTAAGGTGTTCATCTTTGAATACAAAGGCGGAATCAATGTATACACAGTCATAACAGCTTTGTTCTCTTTAATTTTCCTTCTATTAATGCTTTCTGAGTCTTTACAATGATTTTCTGACAAAAATTCAGCAGCACCTTGACTCACATACAATGACAACTCTAATTCGCTTCAAATGATCTAACCACCTATATATAGACAACATGATTTCGCTTGAGGCTTGTTCAAGCGAAATCTTGTGTGTTGATTTCGCTTCAAGCAATCACATAACCTCTCAAGCGAAATCTTGTATGTTTAATCATAAAAACCCTAACTTAAACTCTATTGTGTGATCATTCAAACAATCCTAGACACAAGACTTGATAATGACGTAATCAGTAGACATTTAGTGCACCAACATTAGGTCAGAAGTTTGAACTGTTTTAGGACAGTGTTTCTCTAACCACTGTTGTGGGTCCTGACCAATCATCTACTGGTAACCAAAAGGATGCCTGTTCACTTTGGGTTTAGAGGGTCTTTTGTAGGCCTCATAAACGTGTGGAATCCTTTGGTAAGATTGTTTTTCTCTGCCTTTTCTGAACTGATTGGCAGGGGGTGCATCAGTAACCTGAACATCTCTTTTGACAGATGTTTGGTTCAGCTGTTTTGTAACAGCTGTTTGAACTAGCACAAACAGTGGTTGTTTCTTGATGAATTTGACAGATGATGATGAAGAAGATGGACTCAAGGATGTTTTAGCCATGTACTCATTCTTTTTCACATCAAAGTTTTTGAGATACACACACGCTTGAGTTTTGTGGTTTGTTTTACCACAAATAATGCAACTTTCTGCTGAAACAATGACACTTGTTCTATTTAAATCATAAGCTTTCAAGTGAAAACAGCCTTTTGTTAGATGATTCCTTTTCTCACAGAATTCACAAAACAAGTTGCCAATTTTTTCTTTCTTCTTTCTCTTTTCAGATTCCTTTGCAACAGAGGTTTTAACAACTGCTGGGATATCCTTAAGAGGTATGACTTTGGCTTTTGGAGCTTTAACACCATCAGTTGATGTAAAGTCCATTGGCTTGAAATTTTCAAGAATATCACACTCGTCAGACCAGGTAGGTTTAAACTGATATTTTTCAAGTTCTTCAAAAGTTGAGGAACTCCTTGTTCTGCCAAGTGTGATTTTGTTACCAAGTTTGTCAGTGATTTTCACTTCTTGGCCATTCTTGTTTGTGGGGATGAACTCAGTGGTTACATCAGTGTTTTGAACAGATTTTTCACAAGCAATATGTTCATCATCATATTTTCTATACCCAACCCCAAATTTCACATTACTTTCAATCTGTTTAGCAAGCATCACCTCATATCCTCTGCAGGATTCCACCCATCTTTCACAGGTAATCTGGGTGGATTCCAAATCCTTTTTGCAACTTTGGTATTTTTCTACCATAGTTTGAAGTTGGGTTTTGGTGATGCTTTGCTCTTCTTTTAGATAGCTGATTTCCTTTTCCTTTTCAGTCAATTTGTTTTTAAGTTCTTTTAAAGACTTTTCAAATTTGACCTCATCAGTCAAGATTTTATCCCGAAGGTTTTCATTCACCTCTTTGATGTTAGCAAAAACAATTATGCAATTGTCAGAACACACTTTTTCAAGAACTTGAGGAGATACCTTGGCAGCTGCCATCATTGCACAATCACATTGATGATCTTCATCATCATCAGCTTTTACCTTCTTTTCACCAGCCTTCTCTTCTTTCTCTTCTTCTTTGTCCTCTATGGACCATGGATCTGTCATTGGTTCAATCAGGGTACCTGAACTTTCTCCGAACAGTATTTCACCAGCCACAGCAGTAGCCACTGCTTCAGTCACCTCTTCCATTGTTTCAAGACTATGCTGTTCCTCCTCAGTTTCAACCCCCTCCTGTATTGACTCTAAGGCCATCAAACAAAACTCATCATGAGAAGAATCATTAGAAGCATAGAGTGCAAAATTTTCATCATTAAGGTCTTCAGGCATACTGCTCCAGTCAACAAACCCTTGAGTGAAAAAACTTTGTTGATCTGGTTGTGCTGCTGCTGGAGCAGTGGTTTAAGGTGCAACAGGTTGCACTTGTACCTGTGGAGCAGGGGTTTGAACATATTGGATTTGTGGAACAGTAGTTTGGACATAATGTACTGGCACAGGGGCAACAGCATAGTGAGCAGTGTTCACTTGAGCTGCTGGGGCATATTGGGCATAGTGCACAGTGTTTTGGTTTTGATGTCTAGGATTTGAGCTAGGATGAGTAATTATAGGACCAGTAGTTTGACTCCTACATTCCCTAGCGAAATGTCCCAACCTATTACACTTGTAGCACTTGATTTTTGATTTATCCAACCCAACCCTTAGATTCCCATGCAAACCTGGGAATTTTCGCCCTGTTCTTTTGTAGAACTTGCTAGTTCTAACACTTAGCAAAGCCAGTTGGTGCAGGATGTCCATTTCCTCTAAATCAGTGGGATCGAAATGTTGCAAATCATTTAGTTCAAAACTTAAATTGTCTGACATCTGGTTTTCATTTGCAGTGAATGCATAACTAGCAGAGTGAGGATCAGGGTTGTTAAAATTTGCACCAGCAGTTATGTCAATGAAGTGATCATAACCCTGATCCATACCACTGCTCCCAGATTCTTCTTGACCCAGAAGAGCAGTATTACCGAAGGTGTAATCATCGGTAACTTTTCCTGACTCTTGTAACCTCCTTTTCTGGTTCAACTCCCTTTCATAGGTCAGGAGTCGACCGTGGAGTTGGGTCAAGGTCAGATCCTTGAATTCAGGTGAGTTTCGGGTGACAAAAGCTATGGTGTCCCATTTTTCTGGCAGTGACCTGAGGAACCTGCTATTTTGAGTTGAGTTTGTAAAAGTGGTGTTAACAAGCCTCAGTTCACTGATGAGACAACTGAAACGCTCAAATTGTTGCGTTAGTGTTTCGCCTTTAACGTAGCAAAATGTTTCATACTGTTGGTTCAGGATTTCCCTATTGTTTTCTATGACTTCTTCAGTTCCCCCAAATTGTTCCTTAAGTGCGTCCCATAACTCTGTGGCACTGTTACAGTGTAACAGTCCAACATATATCTCATTGGGCAGCGCTGATGCTATGATGCTAAAAGCTTTAGCATCTAGTTCGATCTTTTGAAAGTCGGTTTCGGTATAATTTTCAACTGGTTTTGGAACGAACTTTTTAGCATCTTCAGCGCTTGGCACTGAAGGAACATGGGGACCATAAATGACAGACCTCCAACAACCTATGCTTTGTTGAGCAAGGATGTGACCCATCCTTCTCTGCCAGATGTTGTACTCATTTCTTTTCAGCATAGGTGGTTTAAAAAGTGAGCCGATGTTGTTTTTATCATCCTGAGATTGTGACGTCATTCTTGTTGTTTTACAGACACTGATAAATCAACTTTAATGGTGATTAATCCTTGCTCTGTTTTTCAACGGACGAACAAACGATCAGTATCAACTGTTATGAGCTGAACTATTTACGTCAAAATGATTGTTAAATCAAATTTGACTGTCCAAGCTCTGATACCAAATGTTGGATCTGAGTTTGTTTTTGATTTTATTTTCGTTTGAATTTAAGATGGAGATGAAAGAGTTGTGCAGCGGAATTAAGATGAAAACAAACTTTGCATACAATCAAACGAGAGTAATACTTTAATCAAACATCTTTACACAATGAATCGAAAGATTGAATTTGTTTCAACAACGATTACAATGATTGATGAATGAATGCAAACTCCCCCTCAGCCAGAGCTCAGTAGTTTGTTCATGCAAAGAAGACGATGTTGTGAAAGAGCTAATAGAACAGTACAAAGTACTGAACTATTTATAGGCACTTGCAAACCACTGAGCATCTTAGCTGACGTCACCATGAAAGTGACATCTAACCTCCTAACAAACTCTAACCTCTGATCAATACAAACACTGATGTACTAACTACTGCTATTACAAATCATTACACAAAAGACACTTAAACAGCTGCTGCATCCTTCCACTGCTGTGAACCCAGCAGTGCTTGTCCGGATCAGCAGTACTTGACTCAAGGCAGTAGATTGACTCAGCGGAGCTTTGTTCTTCCATCAGTCTTTGACATTGGGCAGTAGATGTAAAGCAGCAGTTGTAGGTCAGCACTTAGTAAGATCAGCAGATAGGAGGTCAGCAGATATGAAACCACTTTTAAGGGGAGAGATTTGCATGAACCAACTGAATCGTCTGCTTATTCTGGATCCACTGCTCTGATCCAGTTTTGGCTTTAATTATCTGTTCCTCTGATAGGGTTCAATCCCAACAGATGACATGGTAGTGAAATCTAAGAAGGCTGAGGATCACCTACAGGATTGTAAAGGAGCATTTGATATCCTGGATCAATATAACATGAAGCTAAATCCTGCCAAGTGCCGTTTTGGAGTGGGGGCAGGAAATTTTTTAGGATATATGGTTAGTAAAAGAGGGATAGAAGCGAGCCCATAACAGATCAAAGCCATCTTGGATATCAAGTCACCTTCCAACATGAAAGATGTACAAAGATTAACGGGATGAGTAGCAGCGCTGAACATATTTATGTCAAGATCCTCAGAGAAATGTAAAGAATTCTACGACATCCTGAAGAAAAATAAGAAATTCGAATGGGGAGAGAAGCATGAAGAAGCCTTGCAGGAATTGAAGCAGTATCTTTCAACCGCACCTCTATTGATGAAGCCCGAGGACGGTGAACCATTATCCTTGTATCTTGCAGTATCAGGGAATGCAGTAAGTGCTGTTCTAGTAAAGGATCATGATGGTCAGCAGTATCCTGTCTATTATGTTAGCAAAAGTTTATTAGATGCTGAAACTAGATATTCTCATTTAGAAAAATTGATATTGGCCCTAGTTATGGCATCAACAAAGCTTAGACATTACTTTGAGACATATAGGATCCATGTTAAAACTAATTATCCTGTTAAAAATGTGCTTAGGAAACCTGAAATGTCAGGTAGAATGGCTAAGTGGTCGGTAAAATTAAGTGCCTATGATCTAGTATATGAACCTAGAAATGCCAAAAAGTCTCAGGCTCTAGCTGACTTTGTGGCTGATTTCAGTAGTGATATTCAAAATTAAGTAGACCTAGAAGTCCAATAATTAGGAGAAACTTCAGAATCCTGGACATTATATACTGATGGTGCATCTAATGTTAGAGGTGTAGGTTTGGGTATACTACTAAAATCGCCATAGGGGGGCATATTACCCCAGGCTATTAGGTGTGAATTTCCTACCACTGATAATGAAGCAGAATATGAAGCTTTAATCGCAGGATTAAAGTTGGCTAAGAACATGAATGTTAAATATTTGCAAGTATATGTTGATTCATTGTTAATCACTAACCATTTTAATGGGTCCTATGCAGTCAAAGGTGAAAGATTAATCGAATATCTTGAGATTGTCAAAAAATTAGCAGGATATTTCGAAGTTTTTACACTTGAACAGGTACCAAGAGAGGATAATGCTGAAGCAGATGCATTGGCAAATCTAGGATCATCAGTTAGGATACCGGAAGGAACCCAAATACCAATACTACATATCCTATATCCTGTAGTGGATCTTTTCAAATCTCAGGATAAGGAAGTGGCAAGTATTCAGGATCCTGGTCATGATCCTGATGAGGATCCTTAATCCTGGACGTCTCTAATCATGAAATATCTCAAGGAAGGACACATCCCAAATGATGAGAATCCTAAGGCCTTTTGAATGAAGGATATACACGAAGGGGATTGTGGTAACCACACTGGGGGCATATCATTATTCTCAAAGGTGTTAAGAACATGATACTATTGGCCGACGATGAGGAAAGATGCTACAGAATATGCTCGAAGATGTGAGGCGTGTCAAAGGCACAACAATATATTGCATCAGCCTGCTGAACCACTATATCCTATTGCTTCCCCTTGGCCATTCATGAAGCGGGGAATGGACATAGTGGGAAAATTGCCAAAAGCTCCAGGAGGAAAAGTTTTTATGCTGGCAATGATGGATTATTTCTCTAAATGGGTTGAAGCTGAGGTGTTTGTTCAAGTCAGAGACCAAGAAGTAGTATCTTTCATGAAAAGGAATATCCTGACTAGGTTTGGGGTACCAGCTGAGATAATTTGTGACAATGGCTCTCAATTTATCAGTAAGAGGACTACTGACTTTTGCAAAAGTTGGGGAATTAAAATGATCACATCCACACCAGTACATCCTCACGCAAATGGACAAGCAGAATCCTCGAACAAGATAATTGTCAACAATTTGAAGAAGAGACTAGGAGCTAAGAAAGGAAGATGGGCAGAAGAGTTATCCTTTGTTCTATGGGTTGATAGAACAACAATAAAGAGTGCAACTGGCCAAACTCCATTCTCCTTAGTATTTGGAGCAGAATCGGTGATCCCGACAGAAATGGTGATACCTACAGCAAGGTCCAGTCTACGGGATCCTGAGAAGAATCCTGAAGCTCTATGCCAGGAACTGGATACTATCGATGAAACTAGGGATGCAGCAAAATGGAGGATGGCAACATATCAACAGAGGATATCCAGAGCGTATAACAAGAACTTAAGAACTAGAAGGTTTCAAGTTGGAGATTGGGGGTTAAGGAAGGCTTTTCAGAATACTACTAATTCTGCTGATGGAAAGTTAGCTCCAAAGTGGGAAGGACCATACGAGGTTGAATCAGAATCTGGGAAAGGAGCATACCGACTCAAGAATATGGAAGGGGATATGCTACCAAGATCCTGGAATGCTATACACCTTAAGCTCTATTTCAAGTGAGTTTAGAATTTAATTTATAACTCAGAATGGTATGAATTCTATCTCTTTTTAATTTTATTTTTTGAACCCAATACTGACTTGAGCATCGGAGGGGTGTTAGCCAAGCTAACACCCACCTTAGTTTAAGGCTGTTTTGCAGGATATGCCTTAGGATATAGCTCCAAGATATACATTCAGAATAGTTCGAAAGATTAGAGGATTGGCCCCCTCTCTCACGTTTAAGGGATCCTTATCCCTTCAAAGGTTTAAAGGTATTCACCTTTCTCTCGAATTGGGTTTGAACACCCCGCCTGGAGCGCAGGTTATCCAGGGATAGTTCAAGATAGCGGGACCAGTTCATGTAAAAGTGGCTGGCAATTTTGTTATTATTGGCTATATCCTAGATCCTTAAGGTATATGAGGATTGATCACCCTCTCTCACGAAAGAGTATTTTCATACTCTCTAAGGTTTAAAGGTTTTCACCTTTCTAAGTCTTGGAGTTTATACATTCCCGCCTGTAGCGCATGAAAATCAGGGTTTATCCCCAGTATATTAAGGGTTTATCCCCAGGATATTCAGGGTTTATCCCCAGAAAAACTAAAGTCTAAGAACAGGTTTCGAATGAAATATGGCTATGTTTACATTAAGAAATTCCTAAGTCTTCACATATGCTAAACACAAGGGGCATACACCTTAATATAATTCAAAGGATGGACTCAGGATTCTAAATGTGCACTGGGGACATTCATGAGATGGAAAATTGGAATCGACTCTCTAAGAGTCTTTGGTATGATCTCTCCTATTTATCTTATCTGAGTAACTTGAGTTTTTTAAAGTTATGTAGCAGTATCCTGACCAGGATATTTTTCAGGATACTTTCAGGATATTTTCCCAAAATGTTTCCCTAGGATGTTTAAAGAAAAATATTATCAAAGTAAAACACATGCAATGAAAATATAACAACAAAGATAAGGCTGAAAGATTAGTTATTATTCACAAGCAAAAGGTTGCATTGTTGGCTTCATCTCAAAATGAGACCCACCTTCCAACAGTGCAAATAGTTTTAAAACATATTTACTTAAACACTTGAAGGTTTCGTCTTGGAACCCAAGATTCCTCCACCTTCAACTGTTGATTGTTCAAAAGCATGCAAGAAATATAAATTGTTCAAGTGCAGTAAAAGTAAATTGTTTTGGGGATTACAGACCAACATTCAAATTTAAAAAAGTGGGCTCGGTCTAGGCATGAATATCCATCATCGCTCACTTGACTGCCCTCACACAGCGGTATCTTCACCAGTCTTCTCCGTCTTCTCAACTTCAGCATCCTGAGCAGCATCCTCACCAGCATCCTCTCCAGCATCCTTCTTTTCTCCAGCCTTGTTCGTCGCCTCTGCTGACTTGGAAGTTTCACCAGCCCCAGCTTTAGCAGGATATGGCATAGGATTGCCTCCAAGCTCCTTAAGCTTTGCCACCCAGGAGTCAACCGGCCAGGATGGGCACTCAAGACCTGTCTCCTTGGCCTCATAAGCCATCTTGATGCGAGCTTGTAAAAGGGAGATGACAGCAGAATTTTTTATTCCTTCCCGGAAGGAGATCATGGCCTGTTCGTGCTCAACTTGGACGACTGCCAGCTTTACCTTGGCGTCCTGAGTGACCTTCATCAGCTTATCCTCGTAGTGTCGGGTCTTGGCTTCAGCAATCGTGCCCTGGTCAGTAATGGTGGTCTCAAGCTGCTTGATCCTGGCCTCTTGAAGCTTGGTTGTACCACAGGCATCGGTGTAAAGATGGAGCAGATGTTGGAGACCCTGCAAGTCAAAATTCAGGTATAAATTAGAACTTACTAACCAGGATATTCGATCAGGATATATACGAAGGATATAGTACCAGGATATTACCTTGTTAAGGAAGGAAGTCATCGGCTCTAAGGAATCAGTGAAGCTGAGTTCTTCATAAGAGAACCCTTCAGAGCCTGGGGTGCTGACCTCAGAACCCTTTCTCTTCTTAGCGGTGGAGGCGCGAGTTCTTGGGTTGGGATTAGGAACCCGGACCGGTTTGGAGCTGGTGGTGGCAGAAGTTTCCTTCTTGACGTTGACAGGAGTGGGATAGTTGTCAAGCTCATCAAGGTCCAGGAGGATTGGAACTTTGCTGGAGTCTGCATACAGGGAGTAACCTTAAAACTCTCTTCAAATCATATCAAATAAAAACATGTATGTAGGATAGTGAGCAGGATCCTTACCAGACATGTTTGACTTAGAGAGTTGGCTTGGAGATGCCGGAAACGGATTGAAACTTCTTTCAACTTCTGGAAGAAGTCTGATGGTATCGATTCTCTTATGTGAGTCATCTAGAGGAGGTGCAAGCTTTCTGAAATCAGCTGTATACAAAGAAATAAAGAAATCAGTTCAGGATATAAGACATGATGTAAGACAGGATCATCCTAAAATCCTAAATCCTACCATTTCTCAACCACTTCACCGGATAATCCGCTCCACCAGGGATTGAATCTATTTTTACAAAGAAAAATTTAGATTTCCATTCTTCCTCGTTCCTGGTGGCACGGAGTATCAGTGGATCGCTGGAGGTAGAGTAAAATAAGAATCAGCAAGAGCCATGGCATCTAAGCCGGTATGCTAAAGGAAGGTCATGAACAAAAAGGTCAGGGATGTGGGTGTTCTTGATGTGATTAAGGACAAGCAAAACCCGCCAGAGCATTGGCATCGTTTGACTGAAGCTAATCTTGGTAATATCGAAAAACTCAGTAATGAAATCAGGAAAAGGAAATTGAATCCCTAAGGTGAATGGAAAAGCGTTGAAACACAGCCATTCATTGGAAACCATGTCCGATCGGATTTCCAGATCAAACGGCCGGAGCACCGTCCCTTCCGGGAAGATGCCGGAGGTTTTGAGGGCCGACAAGTGAGCACTGTCGAAGGAACATATCTCTTTCTCCGGATCTTGAAGAATACTCTGGTGAATAAATGAGGGAGCAGAATCACCAGAACTAGATCTAGTTTGCCTTGCCATTTTTGCCGGAATATGAGAAAGAGAAAAGAGAAAAGAGACGAAGATGAGAGAGAGGATTTTACCTTTTTCTTTTCGGTGGAGATTGTTTTGGTCAAAAATCAAGCAATGATAATGCAACCAAACTTTCTGTTGTGAGGTATGATGCTTGAATTGATGAACAACAATAAGGATCACTATGAAATGTAATGAACAAGTGACACGAAGATTTATACGAGGAAAAAGCCCTTGATAAATGAATGATCTCCGGCATAAAAAACCTCGGGTGATGGAAACCACCGATCACCAACTCAAATTAAACAACAAATGTGTTACAACATCGGATGATAGTGAGCTAAGTACAAGGATCACTACAGTGTAACGTGCAAAAGGTGTATGGAATATGTATGAAATTGCTAAGCGACTTGCCGAGAGCTGGTGAGAGCAGTTGTTAGTGTGTGTGTAACCAAAAATAGCCAAGTGTTTTCTAATTAGCTTGCTACCCCTTTTAAAAATGGAAAATATCTATACTAGCTAACATTCCGCATTTGGTGCAACTCCTCCACGACTTCCACAACGTCCATTTCTGCTATGCACGTGCGTAATAGGTATAGGATATTCTCCAGGAATATCGCCAAGACCAAGTCCAAGCTCGTGTTCCTGCAAAACATCATCACATTCAAAGTAGACAATCGTTAGTATAAGGATCCTTAAGATGATCCATGATCTTGATCCTGCAACACTTCTGAGGATCACTACTTCAGACAGAATTGAGGATCACTAAACCCAACAGTAAATGAGGATCACTGATCATAGAGAAATCCTCCCCTAACAATTGCCCCCAAAATATAAGGAGTAATTATGTAAATAAACGAGTTATATTTTTTGTTCTTATCCGTAATGAATCAACGGATAACTAGCCGTTGTAATCGGACTAGCCGTTACGAGCATGACGTCACTGAAGTCACTATCCTGCAAAATCATCATTATAAATAGGAGTTAGAGATAGGGATCAATCTGCATTTAAATTCAAGAGATACTCCCTTTAAATTCATATCCGAAGATCAAACAGGTATATCTCTTCCTCTTCTTCCTTTACGTTTTCTTTCTCTGCCCCTTCGTTCTTCACCTTCTTCACAATCAAGATGATGCTAAGATCCTCACCGGTGAAGGATCACAAGAAGGACAGTCCTCTTAAGAGCCAGGGGATTATCAAAGATTCGGCGAATGAAAGGTGCTGCCTCACTGATCCACAAATAGACAAAATCCGTCGTTGCTTTCCGGCAAACACCGATTTCAAGCCATTTGACCCCACCATTTTAAGTGATTAGGTTTCTGAAACTTGGGTAGCATTCCTGGTCACACCGTTCACAATAGGATACACGTATCCTTTCCCTGAATTCACCCAGTCTTTCTTCTCCCTCACCGGCATCTCCTACATCCAAGCTATGCCAATGATCTGGAGGGTCTTATATACCCTTGAAAGGATCATTGAGCAAGAAGGAATTGCCCTAGGAATGTCAGAGTTGGCAGAGATGTATGATCACACAACATTTGGATCCCACCGATATTTATTCAAGCGTAAACCCGGTGAAGAACATCCCATCTTCAAAGCCACTAAGAATGATACTAACTGGAAACGGAGATTCTTCTTTGTCAGAAGGGATTCTATCCCTGATGGAAAGGATCTGCCAAGGAAGTGGACCACCCATGGTAGGATAGAGGATCCTGAGAAGGATCACCAGATAACCTAGTTTTTGTATAAGGATCACTAACACCCTTTTGTTTCCATTGTACAACTATCTCTGTTTCGCACCTTATACCATCACCTGCCACCAAGGAAAGGTTTGCTGCTTTCAGAAGACTTGATCCTGCAACAAGGTCATTCAAAACAAACACCCAGGATTCACAAGAAGTATCCTCAGGTTCTGTCACTATGTCAAGTGTTGGTGCACTAAATGTCTATTGATTACGTCATTATCAAGTCTTGTGTTTAGAATTGTTTGAATGATCACACAAAAGGGTTAAATTAGGGTTTGTAGTGGATAAACTTGAAGATTTCGCTTGAAATCAGTTCAAGCGAAATCAACAACTCATGATTTCGCTTCAAGCTGTTTCAAGCGAAATCTCATGCTTATATATAGGTGTTGTGTGGTTCATTTGTGAGAGAGAGGTCATTGTATGAGAGACAAGGTGCTGCCGGATTTGTATCAGAAAACATTGTACAAGCACTCAAATCAATCAGAAAAGAAGGATTAAAAGGATAATAGCTGTTATGACTTTGTTTACGTTGATTCCGCCTTCGTACGCAAAGATGAACTGCCTTAACTGACGGTTTAAGGTCGTAGATCGGTCCAACAAGTGGTATCAGAGCTCAAGACGAGGAGTTCATACCATAGCAGCGGATTCTCTTCTTTCTACTCATTTCTTTTTATATTTTTTCAGATCTGAACTAGTTCCAACGGTCGAAATGGTCTGATTTTCGAGTATATCGTGTAAAACGTAGTTTTAACAAAGCCTACAAAGATTCAGACTAAAATTCAGATTAAAACATGTTAAAATTGACCTAAAACTGGACTTCGCTTGAATTAGTTCGAAGATATTAGGTTGATTTCGCTTCAAATCAGACATATTGGCTTGATAATTGGACGATTTCGCTTGAAACTAGTTGAAGCGAAATTGATATTCTGAATTTCGCTTGAACTGTTGATAGTATTATTTTGGATTTCGCTTGAATCATCTGAAGCGAAATAGTGGTTTTCGCTTGAACAGTTAAAGTGTGTTTTCGCTTGAATAGTTTAAGTGTTGATTTCGCTTCAAACTATTCAGTTTCGCTTGAACTTGCTGATTTTTCAAAACTTTGAAAATTTCTAAGTGTTTTGCTGATCTTGCAGGAACATTCACGATGGATGATCTTTTCATGAACCCGTTTAGCGATATGTATGCGTTTGCTGGAAATTCCGGAAACGATAATACTTCGTCAAGCAATGTGAATGATAACCCGCCAAAAGAGAAGAAAAAGGAAGCTTGGGAGTCAGAAAGTGCTTTCGGAACGTTCAATAAACCTCCAAAGCCAATGGCTATTGAGGAGTATAGTCGGTGGTCTAGAAAGTTTGAAGATTAGATGATGGCATTTGCATTTCCAAGTTGGAAAAGTCTGAAGAACGGTTATGATCAAGGAAACAAGAATGGTGAAGTCTTAACAGCATCAGATGAGATTGAATCATTTGTAGCCGAACAAAAGTGTGTAGCATTGTTATTTCAATCTGTTCGGGAGGATATCATCTCACTGATAGACTATTCAAACGCTAAAGACCTCTGGGCAAAGTTAAAACAGAAATGTTTAGGAAGTACAGAGATAGTGAAAAACAAAAAGAAACTTCTTAGGAAGGAGTTTGATATGTTTGGTTGTCTTAAAAATGAGTCAGTGTGTAAAATGATAGAGAGGTTCGGTCATCTGAAGCCGGAATTAGCAAGACATGATATCACATATTCTGATGAAGAACTGGTTGACAAACTGTTCGATTCATTACCAGAAGATATGGATTGGAGATATTATGCATTGATGCTGAAGAATACTATTGCTCCTGAAATGTTGAAACCAGATTTGGTGATTGAGAGACTTGAAAGTCATGAGCTGGAGTTGAAGAAGACGTACAAAGTTAATCACTCATCTTATCAGCAGAATTTGGATTTGTACTATCCAAAAAGCATGATGCCAAAAGCAACTTCTCCAAAAACTGTGTTTTCTGCTGAAAATGTGTCGACAGCCGGCAAAGAAAATCAAAGTGGTCAAAGCAGTGGAAGTCACAGTGGTTATCACAGTGGATCTTCATCTTCTGGAAGTCATTCTGATGCAAAGAATCGTTTTCAATGCAACATTGCAATAGACTTGAAGAATGCTCAGAACTTTGATGAGGAATCGGCCAAGCAGCAGATGATCTTTCTAGCATCGGTGTTGGAATCATATGAAGGATTAGTAGCTGGGAAGATAGGCAACACAAATCTGACAAAAGAAGATTACGATCAGATTGATCCGGAGGAAATGGAACTGATCGATATTCGTTGGGCTATGGCAAGTGCTGTTCGTCGTGCACAAAGATTCATGGAAATCACTGGCAGAAAAACAATTGGTGGTGCTTCTACTAAGTTGGGGTTCGATAAATCGAAGGTGACTTGCTTCAAGTGTAAACAGAAGGGTCATTTTAAACGAGAATGCCGAAACGCTTATGCTGATGAATCGGAGAATCCTTTCAGAGATGATTACTACAAGAAGGCAATTTATCATCAGAATAAATACGAGCCGCCTAGATTGAAGCAGGTTGAAGACAACAAAGAGAAATCTAGAGCTCTTGCAGTGATTTATGATGATGAGGGGTATGATTGGAGTCAAGAGGTTCTACCAGAAGAAGATGCGGTTGGTTACGCATTCATGGCGAAAAATGAACCTATTCCATGGAAAGATGAGAGAACTGAAGAGCAGAAGTATAAATACAGAAAAATGATTTCGGAAAACAAAATTACTAGACTTTCTAGTATCTTTTTGGAAGCAAAGAGAGCCAACAGATGGGATCCAGACAGGGAGTGTTATCTTGATGAGTATGGAAATATTGCAATCGATCACAAAACTCTTGATCTGGAAGTCTTAATCAAGGAAATGAAAGAAAATGATGAGTATTGGCAACACAAATGGTGGGGAACTCCAACTTCGAAAATGATTGAAGAAGAGAAAGAGAAAGAGAGAAAAGAGAAAGAGAGAAAAGAGAAAGAAGAGATCGAAAAATCAAAGAAGATTGATACTGGAGTTATCGATACAACGCAGGAGTTGACTGCAGAAAACCTGGGAAAAATGGCTGACAAAGTGCTGGCTGCCAAAGCACTTGAGGTAGACTCTAACTCCATGTCTGAGTCAAAAAGCCAGGTCAGTCCAAACTCGTCAACAAATGCGTCAGGTAAAAAGATCGAAGGAAATGCTGATTGCAAAAATTGCAACAAAGAGTGCAAATTTTGTAATACTGTCACATATCTCAACATTAAGAAAGTTGAAGATCTGACAGCTAAGGTCAGAAATGTTGAGAATCAGATTCTTGGTCGTGACAAAACAGTTAAAGCTTCAACTGAACGGATAAAAGAATTAACTACTCAAATGGAAACTAATAAAATTGATCATGACAAAATTAAACAAGAAAATGAAAAGTTGATTCTTGAAAACCGTCAGATTTCTGAAAAATTTGAAAAACTCAAAAGCACAATGAAAGATTGTGATGATCGAAATGGTAAAACTTTTAAAGAAAATGAACATTTGAAAGCAGTGCTTAGAGTTAAAGAAGAATCAATCAATAAACAACTGGATGAAATCGCTAAATTGAAACTTAAAGTTCAAGAGGCTGTAATTAAAAACGAGCGAATCCAGTTGAAGCTTAACAGTTATAGCTCCGCAAGCTTTGTTTTGCAACATATCATTCCCAAACCCATTGGGAAAGACAAAGCGGGTGAAGATGTGTATTCTGATGGAACCGGGGTGGGTTTTCATCAAGTTCCACCACCTGTTCTGGCTAACTACACGAAAAAGCAATCTGGTTTGGTTGAAATTGAGGAAGAAAGTGTAGTTAAACTTCCTGAAAACATTGATGTTACTTTTACATCATCTGATGATTGTGTTCAGACAGAGATTGTTAAGAGCACAGCTGAAAGTGTTTTGATGTCTGATTCAACTGAAGATGATGGGTGTTTCTTAGATAAATACATTCAGAAATCAAAGTCCAAAAACAACTTAAGTGATGAACCGGGTCTTGTGATGTACAAGATGGCTGGATCTGATAAGTTGTATTCAGATTCTGAATTTCCGATTGAGAATGTTAATGTGAAAAAGTTGACAAATGTTTTCAAATTGGTTGAAGTTGAGTTGTCGGAAGTGAACAGTTTGAAACAAACAAAAAGGCAAATGAATTTTGAGAAAGATAAAGCTTACTACAAAAAGCCTGTTGTTCCACCAAGGTTTTATAATAATAATCGAAACAACTGGTCGGGTGGTTATCAGGGTGGTAAGAGTTATCAGAAAAAGAGTTTTCAAAACACAAGGTTTGCTGAAAAGAAGATGTTTGTGAACAGTTCAAGTTCACTTTCTGATGAGGAAAATGAAATTTTTTCAAAATCAAACAAAGAGTTCTTTGAGAAAAGAGCTTCACATTATCAGTCTGAAGGCACAAGTCGAGTTGTTGATACTCGTACATGTTTTAGATGTAACAAAGTTGGTCACATTGCAAGAAATTGCACCAACTCCAAGCCTAAGATTGAAAATGTGAAGATTCAACAGAAGAAAGTTGATGTGAAGGGTAAAGCACCAATCGTTGTTGAGAAAAAGAGTGTGAAAAATAATAATATAAAAGTGAAAAATGAACCTGTAAAGAAAGTGGTAACTAAAAAAGACAAGTTTTATAAACAGGTTGCATTATCTCAACAAGTTTGGAAACCAAAAACTGAAATGAAAATTTCAACTTCTGAAGTGAAAAAGGCTGAAGAATCAATTTCGGTTGATTATGATGTAAATTTTCCACCTTTGAAGGCTGAAAATTTCAAAATACAAATTGCTAGAGTCAAGGTTATACCTAAGGCTGATGAGGCCTGGGTGGACACCATGTTCGAATAAGCAGTTTGAATTGCCGGAGCTTCCTTGTTCGCGAAGCATGAATCGGCATCTTTATTAAAGTTGGTTAATTTGAAGTTTGTTATGTGCAGGATCTTCCAAGAGCCATTTCAAGATGGATCATGGATAGTGGCGCATCTCGACATATGACAAGAAAAACTGCATTACTGTATGATGTGAAGAATATCAATGGTGGTTATGTGGGATTTGCAGGTCATGAAGGTGGTAGAATTGTTGGTGAAGGAACGTTATCCAATGGGATTGTGACGTTTGAGAGAGTTAACTACATCACTGAGCTGGAGAACAATCTGCTTAGTATCTCGCAGATTTGTGACAATCAGTATACTACTCACTTCACTGATAAAGAATGTTTGATCTTGAAACCTGGTTTTGTTATCCCTGAAGAATGGATTATTATGAGGGCACCTAGAGTGAATGATTTATATGTGTTAGATATGTCTGTAGCAACTACAACTACTGGTCAAGCACATTGTTTCGTGTCTAGAGCAACTGAGAAAGAATCTAGATTGTGGCACCGAAAGATGGGGCATATACATCTTAGAAAAATGAATCACTTGGTGCACAATGATTTGGTATTGGGAGTTAATATCAAAGGTTTTCATCTGGAAGGGGAGTGCATTAGCTGTATCAAAGGCAAGCAGAAGAAAAAGTCACACCCAACAAAGCAAGTCAATTCAGTTTCAAGACCTCTGGAAAGACTTCACATGGATTTGTTTGGTCCGGTGAATGTCAAAAGCATTACAGGAGATTACTATTGTTTGGTCGTTACTGATGATTATTCCAGATTTTCGTGGGTTTCTTTCTTGAAGACGAAAGATGAAACATTTGACAGTTTGATGGGGCTGTTCAGGAAGATTGAGAATTTGTACCAAAGGCGTATCAAGAGAATTAGAAGTGACAATGGTACTGAATTCAAGAACAACAAGATGGAAGAATTTTGTGATGAAAGAGGTATTTTGCATGAGTTTAGTGCTCCGTACACTCCGCAGCAGAATGGAGTCGCAGAACGTAAAAACCGGACACTAATCGAGACGGCTAGAACTATGCTCGCAGATTCAAAGTTACCGATTAATTTTTGGGCTGAAGCTGTTTCTGCCGCATGCTATACTCTCAACAGGGTTCTCACTGTCAAGAAGTTCAACAAAACGTGTTTTGAGCTAATCAATAACCGCAAACCGAATTTGAAGTATCTAGAACCGTTCGGGTCACCTTGTACGGTTATAGAGCCTTTTGGAAAGTTTGGTCCGAAGTGCATTGAGGGAATATTTGTTGGTTATGCAAATCCGTTGCGACGTGTCTTCGTTCCAAGTGAGAAGCGGATTATTGAAGCTGCAAATGTTGAATGTCAAGGTTATACTATGCCGCCGCAGAATCCTGGTGATTCATGGCGTTATCATTATGACAAACTTTGGGATTCGTTTGACATGAGAGAAGAATCAGAGGATGATGAAGATTTCTTTGATGAGTTGGATATTTTGCGTGAATATGAGTCGCAGTTAAGGTTCCCAGCTGAGTATTCGAGGAGACCACGGGAAACTTCAAATGATG
This sequence comes from Helianthus tuberosus, assembly GCA_030545235.1. Taxonomy (NCBI): domain Eukaryota; kingdom Viridiplantae; phylum Streptophyta; class Magnoliopsida; order Asterales; family Asteraceae; genus Helianthus; species Helianthus tuberosus. The sequence goes on along the minus strand of JARYGA010025437.1, from coordinate 852,680 downwards.
ATGAAGCAGGTCCAAGTAATGCTGGTGAACATGATGATGTCCAACAGAATGAAGTTGCTCAAGATAATCAGTCGGCTCAGAATGATAATCTAGAAGCTGAAAATATGCCAATATTTGATCATGGTGATTCAGATTCAGATTCTGAGGGGGAGCAAATTCAGATTTCAGGTCAAACAAACCAAGTTGGTGAACAAGATGTAGAGCAGAATGTTACTAATCTGGAGGGAAATGTAGAGGTTCCAAGCGAAGTGATGCCGCGAACTTTTCCATATCATCTAGAGGAGTTGATCATAGGAGAATTGCAAGCTGGAGTTCGCACTCGAAATCAGATTGATAAAGGGCTTACATGTTTTTATACAAAAGTTGCTCCTTTGCAAACTGAATTCTCATTAAGTTGTTTTATCTCGCAGATTGAACCAAGAACTTACAAAGAGGCGCTTACTGAAGATTCTTGGGTCAATGCAATGCAGGAGGAACTTAGTCAATTTGAGAAATTGGGAGTGTGGAAGTTAGTTGATTTACCGGATGGTCAGAGGAAAATTAAGACTAAGTGGGTGTTCAAGTGTAAGAGGGACGATAGAGGAGTTGTTGTAAGGAACAAAGCTCGACTCATTGTTCAGGGATTTAGTCAACAGGAGGGGATTGATTTTACCGAAGTTTATGCTCCTGTAGCACGACTAGAGGCAATCAGAATTTTCCTAGCATTTGCGTCTTGGAAGAACTTCAAAGTTTATCAGTTGGATGTTAAATCGGCGTTTCTTTATGGGAAGGTTAAAGAGGAGGTTTATGTCGGTCAGCCACCGGGCTTCACTGATCCAATCCACAAAAACAAGGTCTACTTATTGGACAAAGCGCTGTATGGTTTACACCAAGCCCCGAGAGCCTGGTACGAGACTTTGTCTCAACACCTATAGCCAACAAGTTCATTCGTGGAAAAGTGGATGCCACTCTCTTCACTAAAGAGGTCGATGGTCATCTTCTGATAGTTCAGATTTATGTGGACGATATAATCTTTGGGTCGACAAATGAAAATCTATGCAAAGATTTTGAATCAGTGATGAAGCAAAAGTTTGAAATGTCATCAATGGGGGAGATGAAATTCTTTCTGGGATTACAAGTTGAACAACTTCCTGAAGGAATTTTCATTCATCAGTCAAAGTATGTTCATGATATTCTAGAGAAATTTGGGATGTCAAGTTCTACTCCAGCTACTACCCCACTTGCAACAAATCATGGGATTCACCCAGATCTCACCGGAGACAGGGCTGATGAAACATTTTACCGTTCCATGATAGGTTCTTTAATGTACCTAACTGCTTCACGTCCTGATATCATGTACCCAACGTGCCTCGCAGCAAGATTTCAGTCTAACCCAAGAGCATCGCATATGATTATTGTGAAGAGGATATTGCGCTACCTGAAAGGAACTTCTTCATTGGGGTTGTGGTATCCTAGAAAAGGCGACTTTACGCTCGAAGGGTATTCCGATTCGGATTTCGGATGCTGCAAAGTCAATTCAAAATCAACAACTGCAGGATGCCAGTTCTTTGGTCCTAGATTGGTTACCTGGCAGTGTAAGAAACAAACGTCTGTGGCGTTATCTACATGTGAAGCGGAGTATGTTTCTGCTAGCAGTTGCTGCTCTCAGATCTTGTGGATACAGCAACAGATGCGCGACTACGGTTTGCAGTTTCTTAACACGCCTCTTTTTGTTGATAATGAGGCCGCTATAAATATAACTAAAAATCCAGTACATCACGCTAAAACTAAGCACATAGAAATTCGTCATCACTTTATTCGTGATTGTTTGAGAAAAAAGTTGATACGAATTGAGAAAATCCACACTGAAGAACAGAAAGCTGATTTACATACCAAAGCTTTTGATAAAAATCGGTTTAAATATTTGTTAAAATTGAACGGTATGAAGCTTCTGTCGGTGTCGGATGGAATTGTGAGTGTTGATGAGAGTACTGTTGCGGATGAAGACGAGAAACAATCTGCAATGGTTTGTCGAATTTTTACTTGTTTTGGTATTTAGGGGGAGTAGATGTTTGTACATAGTTTATTTTTAGAAAATACAAAAACAGTAAAAAATGCAAAAATACAAAAACATGATAAAATCTGAAAAAGAGCTTGTATATAGGGAAAATGATAGTACATCAGCTAGACGATTATAGTATGCTAAAGATTTGTAAAGTATATAAGAGTTAAACAGTCTCACTGATGATGTGTCGATAGGTTTTCGCAAATTTGGTAGATTTATTCGGGATATAAACCTAAATTCAAACTTGTGAATTTGTGGGGAACACTACTTGGATATATAGGTAACCCCTGAAATCTCGTTTGAAAGGTCTCTTAATCAGATATACTAGGTCTTTATACTCTATGATATCTGGGGTATTATTCCGGGACTTCTGCTGAACGGTGGTTTTGACCTAGTCCTTGGCTAATACTTGCTTCAATGCTTGAAACACAGCATTAAACCCTCAGCATGCTGAAACAATAAAATTGATAAATGCTGCTGTTGTAAGCAAAAAGATCCTCTAAAGGGGACATACCGAAAAGTCGGAGCTGATATCTCTCTGCGTATACGGAAGTATCGATCTGAGATCCCTCGGCCCTCGCATACCTAAATTATATACAGATATCATTGTAGTATACTCACCTGTAAGACTGATTATTGAGATTCTGGATACGTGAGTATATTCAAGAGGTGGGACACATGAATGATCTAAGTTCTTAATTCATTTAAATCATATCCTGAGTAAGTTGAAATTTGTATGAGAATTTAAGATGGATCAGTATATCAACAATCGAGGTGAATTGTTTAAGTCTGAATATGAAATGTAGCTTAACGGTACTTGTGATTTGTCTGAAAAGCTGATATGATTCCCTGACACGCTCACCAAAAATTTGTTTGTAAATAGTTTATTTTGTTTACTTTCTGCAATTTAAGTTTTCTGTAGTTCATTTCTTAGTTTAGAACACTTTGATAAAATCCAAAAAGATTTTATATCTGCTTTATTTTCCGACAAACCATAGTGGAGAGTTGATTGTTGGATTCTCAGATGTTTGAAGCAGATGCAGGAGATTCTGGACTGAAGAATGAGGAGAGCTTACTTTGTTGAAGTTTGAATTGTTTGAAATGTCAAAAACAAGTTCATTAACTTGATACTTGTTATTTTCAGAAAATGTTTGAAATTGTTGTTTTAAAATCAGTATTGATTCATCAAAAGATCATCCTAGGTCATTAATTTGGACTTGGTAGATTAATCAAGTGATCAGGGTCATTAACTTGGATCTGAATACTTGAGTGGATTTCTAAAACTGATTAAGTTTATGAGTTATATGTGAAAAGATAAGTTTGTAATGAATGATGTTTGAGTAACAGGTTTGGACTTCATTATTTCCAATGGAGGCTAATTGTCAAAGCTTGAACCAGATATCTCAGATTCTAGCATATTGAGAGGGGGAGTCTGTGAAAGGGGGAGTCTGGATCAACAGTCAAAGGGAAGATTGAAGTTTAAAGTTTAAAGCTTGAAGATAAAGATTGAAGAAAGTCTTTACAATGTTTGAAGATTGTTAAAGACAAAGACTTGAAGCCAAAGACTTCATCAACATCCAAGGGGGAGTCTGTTGGTGCACTAAATGTCTATTGATTACGTCATTATCAAGTCTTGTGTTTAGAATTGTTTGAATGATCACACAAAAGGGTTAAATTAGGGTTTGTAGTGGATAAACTTGAAGATTTCGCTTGAAATCAGTTCAAGCGAAATCAACAACTCATGATTTCGCTTCAAGCTGTTTCAAGCGAAATCTCATGCTTATATATAGGTGTTGTGTGGTTCATTTGTGAGAGAGAGGTCATTGTATGAGAGACAAGGTGCTGCCGGATTTGTATCAGAAAACATTGTACAAGCACTCAAATCAATCAGAAAAGAAGGATTAAAAGGATAATAGCTGTTATGACTTTGTTTACGTTGATTCCGCCTTCGTACGCAAAGATGAACTGCCTTAACTGACGGTTTAAGGTCGTAGATCAGTCCAACATCAAGTAAGTATCCTTTTTTTTGTATAGTTAAATATTTAAATAAATAGTTAAATAGAAATTGGATAAGGATACTTATCTGTTATGGCTGTGTAGGCGCTGGAAAATCCTCCAAATCTGCCTCCAAATTCAGTGTCACTGATCTTGACACTGTCAGATCCTCAAAGAAAAAGTCTGCTGCTAGCCCCTCCGTCGCAATCCCCAAGGCAACCGCTTCAAAAGGGAGAGGTGGAAAGAAGAGGAAAACCTCTGAAGCTGAGAACCTACAAGGCTTGCCTCTGATCCGCCATCAGTTCCTCGAATACTTCGCCGACATAAGGATCACTGACTTAACTTGATTATCCTGCCCATTTGAGGATCATGTGATCCTAACTTTGCATTGTCTTGTTTGCAGAAATTTGCCGAAATCGAGGACTATGTTGGGAATGTTGAAGAGATTAAGGAGAAATACTCTGACCTCCAAAAGGTGGCGGTGCTCAAGGATCACAAGATTGCATCTCTTGAAAAGGATCTCAATGATGCCAAAACTCAGCTAGTTGCAACCCAGATCAATGCTGACTATGAGAAGCACGAGATCACACAGGATGCTAAAGTCTTTGCTGCCATTTCCATGCACAAGACCAAACTGCAGATGGCCCAAGAAGCTCAGGATCCTGCCTTTGATAGGAGCAACTGGGACATGGAATGCTGGAAGGCCAGGCTGGCTGAGTTGGAGGATGAGGATGAGGCTAACGAGGTTCTGGCAATCGAGGCTAGTGGCAGTGGCAAGGATCATGCGAAGGATACCGGAGCAGGAGGGGATGATGATGCAGCGAAGGTGTAGGCTGCATGAATGGGCGATGAAGGACATTTCTAGACGTAGCCGGAGCCCATTTTTTAAATTTGGTAGTTTGTTTTGGTTATGGTGTTTTTTGTTGAACAATGATGGGTTGTACTTAAACAGTAGTAATTAGGGCTAAGGATCATGGATCCTTGAACAATAGGCAGGATAGTGGTGGTGGATGGATCCTCTGTTTGGGGGATGAAGCCACTCGTTATCCTTCCGTCTTTAATTTCCTGCACTTGTTAGACCTATAAACAATGGACACCCTTTGCCAACCCATGTGGACGGGCCACGTTTTGCTAGTAGAAACGTGGCTTGGCAATTTTGACAACCTTAAAGGGTTTAATCTTGTGTGAATAAAATAACTTTAACTTTCTGGCTTATCCTGTGTTGATATCCTTGTTAATATTTTACTTTCCAACTGTTGTGATGTTCATTTTGTTTAAACTTATCAAGTAAAGAAAATTTTAAGAAATATCCCCAAAAAGTTTAGGATATGATCAAGGATCACATATCCCATAGCCGATTAGTTTTGAAAAGTTATATAGTTTAAGGATCACAAGTTCAGTTGTCAAAAGATAAGGGTTATTTAAACAAATAATGAATAGAATCAAAATAGTTAAGGATCATACCTGAGAATCCAAGTTAGGATCCTATCCTTTAACACTTATAATCAGGATAACCCAAAATACAAACCTTAGTAATAAGTAAGGATGAAGGATCCTTGGTCGTTTATCTTCAAGAACCTGAAATAGGATACAACTTGGGACTAAGCCAATAAGATAAGAGTTAGTAACTGGGGACAAGCCCAACAATTCTGGGGACAAGCCCAATATACTGGGGACAAGCCCAAAGGATAACTGGGGACAAGCCCAAAGGATAACTGGGGACAAGCCCAAGGGGTCGTGTGTAAACTGGAGTATGGCCCTCACTGGCGACTATCCAAACTTAATGACATGAAAATGCCAAAACCTTAGCTAACGTGAAAACATTAGAAACCTTAGGAATAGATGTATGGTACATCTACCATTATATGTAGGATCCTGAATATAGCCAGTACAATGAAATTGTCAGCCCCTAAAACGAGTACTGGTCCCATTGCCATGAACTATACCAGGATCATCGTGCGCTACTGGCGAAACTGGGGACAGGCCCAAACTGGGGTCAAGCCCAAATAACTGGATGCTTCTGTGGATACTCAATCCTTAGTTAAGGATACCTGAACCTTCAAAACTCAGAATCAAGTGAAATGAGGATAAAGGATGCAGGATCCTTATCCTTATCTAAGAGAATAAAAGAATGAAATAGTTTGAGATTAGAATGTTACCAGAAAGAGGATCATCTGTCTGTAAGGATCCTTCAAGGATACTTGTTGAGTGAGGATCATGGATCCTTATCACATGAAATATTTCTTCAAATGGACAGCATTCCAAGCTCTTGGTAGCAAATCACCTTCCATTATTAGCAATCGATATGCCCCCTTTCCTGCCTTAGCTTCAATCAAATAGGGGCCTTCCCATTTTGGTGCCAATTTTCCATCAGTAGGATTGGTAGTATTCTGAAATGCTTTCCTTAATACCGTATCACCAACTTGGAATTTCCTGATCCTGACATTTTTGTTGTAGGCTCCAGCCATCCTCTATTGATAACTAGCCATCCTTATCCTTGCCAAATCCCTGATTTCTTCTATAGTATCCAAGTCTTGAACCAAGTTTTCAGCATTTTCTTCAGGATCACGAATGCTTGTTCTTGCAGTTGGAACCACCATCTCTGTAGGGATCACTGATTATGCCCCAAATACCAAAGAAAATGGAGTTTGGCCTGTAGCATTTTTGGGAGTTGTCCTATCAGCCCAAAGCACATAAGGTAGTTCTTCTGCCCATTTTCCTTTTTTGGATCCAAGATTCTTCTTCAAATTGTTGATGATGATCTTGTTGGATGATTCTGCCTGAACATTAGCTTGTGGGTGGACTGGTGTTGATGTTATCATCATAATCCCCCAGCTGTCACAAAAGTTAGTAGTTCTATTCCCAATAAATTGGGATCCATTATCACAAACAATTTCAGAAGGGATACCAAATCTAGTAATAATGTTTCTTTTAATAAAGGATATAACTTCCTTTTCTCTGACTTGAGCAAAGGCTTCAGCCTCTATCCACTTGGAGAAGTAATCAGTCATAGCAAGCATGAATACTTTTCCACCAGGTGCCTTAGGAAGCTTACCAACTCTATCCATTCCCCATCTCATAAATGGCCAAGAAGAGGATATAGGATGCAAAAGTTCTGCTGGCTGGTGAAGGATATTATTGTGTCTCTGACAAGGATCACACTTCTTGGCATACTCTACAGCATCCTTCTTCATAGTGGGCCAATAGTATCATGTTCTCCGGATCCTTGAGAATAATGCCCTGCCCCCAGTGTGGTTTCCACAATCTCCTTCATGGAAATCCTTTAGAACTTCTTGGATTTCAGGATCCTTAATGCATCTTAGATATGGTCCTGCAAGAGATCGTTTATACAACATATTATTTAATATTGTAAATTGGGATACCTTAATTTTGAAAGCCCTAGGGTTTTCTCCTGTAGGAATCTCTCCATGTTGTATGTATCTCATGATCGGGAGGATCCATGATCCTGAATGAGATTGAGTATCCTCATTAGGGATGATTGCAGAATCTTCTCCTATCTCCAAAGCTACATGATCCTCGATAGCAGGGGCCATAATATGGATAATAGGGATCTTGATATCCTCAGGGATCTTCAAAGATGATCCTAGATTGGCTAATGCATCAGCTTCTGCATTCTCTTCCCTTGGTACCTGTGTCAAACTAAAGGATACAAAAGAGAGTGCCAATTCTTTGACTATCTCCAAATATTTGATTAGCTTTTCACCTTTAACAGCATAGGATCCATTAAAGTGATTAGTGTTCAGTAAAGAATCTACATGTACCTCAAGATACCTGATCCTCATTTGCTTTGCAATTTGCAAACCAGCTATCAAGGCTTCGTACTCAGCCTCATTGTTGGTAGTTTGAAATTCACAAGCTATGGAGTGGGGTATTATGTCCCCCTGTGGCGATTTTAGTATATTCCAAGTCCTGTTCCTTTTACATTGGAGGCTCCATCAGTGAATAGTATCCAAGGATCCTTGGTTTCTTCAAGCTGTTGGACTTCTAACTCAGCCTCCTTTTGTAAATCACTACTAAAATCTGCCACAAAGTCAGCTAAGGCTTGGGACTTGATGGAAGTCCTTGGTTCATATCTTATATCATATGCACTCAGCTTCACTGCCCACTTAGCCATCCTTCCTGACATTTCAGGTTTCCTGAGAACATTCTTAATTGGAAAATTAGTCTTAACAATAATGGCATGAGTCTCAAAATAATGTCTTAATTTAGTAGATGCCATAATTAATGCAAGGATAAGTTTCTCTAAGTGTGAATACCTGGATTCAGCATCAAGTAAACTCTTACTTACATAATAAACAGGATGTTGTGTACCTTGGTGATCCTTAACAAGGACCGCACTTATTGCTTTTGAGGATACTGCTAAATATAAGGATAATATATCCCCTTTTTCTAGCTTCATCAAGGCCGGAGCTGAGGATAGGTAATCCTTAAGAGCCTTAAGGGCATTTTCATGCTTTTCAGTCCATTCAAATTTCTTGTTCTTCCTCAGGATGTCATAGAATTCCTTACATTTTTTTGAGGATTTGGATATGAATCTGTTCAAGGCTGCGATCCTGCATGTCAATCTTTGTACATCCTTAGCATTGGCAGGAGATTTGATATTCACAATAGCCTTGATTTGCTCTGGACTTGCTTCAATACCCCTCTTTGTTACCATATAGCCTAAGAATTTACCTGCCTTAACACCAAAATGACACTTGGAAGGGTTAAGTTTCATATTAAATTTATCAAGGATATTGAATGCTTCCTCCAAGTCTTTAAGGTGGTCCTCAGCTTTCTTGGACTTAACCACCATGTCATCAATATAGACTTCCATAGTGTGTCCAATTTGTTCCTTGAACATCATATTGACTAGCCTTTGATAAGTAGTGTTATGGGTGAAATTCTGAGCCCATATCCTGAAAAATATCTTGATTTATATCTTGGGTATATAGTATCTGTTTACATCCGGGATGCTGGTTCAGGATATTGGTAACATCCTGAATGGTATCCTAAGGATTACTAACGGATTATGTGCAGGTACGTGGGTTAGAAGCTAGCAACGTTCACAAGGACTCATTCCGCGGAAGACTCGGTCCAAGTTGTTCAAGGAAAGACGTTAAGCCCGCTTTATTTGGTTCCAAACGGCTATTTATGGAATATTCGGGGGCATCCCATATTTATAGGAATTTTAGTTTCTACTTTGTAACTATAAATAGGTTGGTATACCAGATCGAATAGGACATCACATTTTCACTGCATACACTCTAACACTCGCTCTCTAGCAATTTTCACTTTCATACAAAAGCATTGCAACACTTAGCGATCTGGTCTATATCCTGCACTGTATCCTGAAGTTTGAAGTAATAAGAAGAACAAGGCAGCTGCGATTGTCAACTCCCGAGGTTTTATGCCGGCGATCTAGATTGATCAAGGGCTTTCCTCGTACATCTCGTGTCATTTACTTTACTTTTTACTCATTGTTTGATCGTAGATACAGCTCAATATCCTGAGCCGTATCCTGAATACTGATTTTCCATATAACTTAACCGACATATTTTCAACACACTTTCTAGCACACTACCTCACTTTACTAATTTGATCACTTAATTGCTTCGGTAATTTTTGACCAAAACAATTTGGCGCCCACCGTGAGGCAAGTGGTGCTCTCTTTGCTAAAAATCTTTGTGAAATCGTTAATCGGTTTTCTATTTTCAAAACTTTTCACCGCATTGTTTACAATGGCCTCAAGATCAAACATGAGTTCCTCCACTGTGTCTGCTATGACTTCTGCTACTACCAGTTTGGTGCTTCCACCACCTCCTCCAAGGATGCCAGCCTCTTCACAACCTCAGGATATTATCCCTACTCGCGGTGTTCAGGAATCTGCTCCCGTTTTAGCTTCTAATGATGAAATTCTAACCTTATTTGGAAGTGTGCAGGAACAAATGAGGCAGCAACAGGAAACAAACCAAATCCTGTTGAGGGAAATACAACTCTTGAAGTCTGGTTCGAGCGGATCTGCTGAGGATATTGTCACTCCATTACAACCCAGAACTTTGAACTTCAGTTCAGCTGTGTATACTGAGGATAACATGGGGAATATTGTCCCCAGCCTTCCTCAGAATCACACTCCTGAAATACCCTCCTCGGTCAGGATGTCAACCATGAGGAGCTCAGGATATGCTTCAGGATATGGGCAAAATCCTCCGACGGGTAACGTGTCAAATAATAATAATACTTTTGCAACTAACAATAGTGGATCTTTGCAGGATACAGGTGTAACATCAGCACTTATTAGGGAACTTCAGAAGTTGAAGGACATGATATCTAGTGTACCTGGAGTGGTCCAGCCAAATCCCAGAAGTTTCCCAAGACAACCACAAGATATCTCGTTTTGCATATCCTATCTGTGATGCTGAGATCCCAAAGAGATTTCAAACCCCCAACATGAAGCTTTACGACGGAACTACGGATCCTGAGGAGCATATTGCTCAGTATAGGGAAAGAATGGAGATTAACCCTATCCCTCCGGATCTCAAGGAAGCATGCTTGTGCAAGGGGTTTGGTTCTACCTTAATAGGATCAGCCTTGAAATGGCTCTTGAATGTTCCTCCGCATTCGATTACATCTTTTGCTCACTTAGTAAATTTATTTAATAGTCAGTTTTCTTGTAGTAGGAGCTTTGAGAAACTAACAAGTGACCTTTACAGGATAACACAAGGGCATCAAGAATCCCTAAGGGATTATGTGAACAAGTTTAGCCGGGAATCCTTAGACATTCCGCATCTTGATGTTGTAACAGCTGTGCAAGTTTTCAAGATGGGGCTGCAAAAGGATTCTCAATTTTACCAAGACCTTGTAATGAACCCATGCAGGAACTTGGATGAAGCTCGGAACAGGGCCCTGAGATATATTCGATTGGAGGATGACAGAAAGATGCAAGAGAGGATGAACTCATCTAACACTTATGAGTCAACTAACAGGAAGTCAGAATCCTCATTTAAGCCATATCGCTCTAAGCCATATGGTAGAAATGAAAACAAGAAAGTGAATGCTATTGAAGACGAGGATCCTGAAGAATATCTTGAACTATCTGAATATTGCTTTTCTGTTAACATTCCTGAATTAATGTACGCCATGCAGGGTTTAGGAGACAAGGCTAGGTGGCCTCGAAAGAATCAACAAAAGGCCGATTGGAAAGATAAGTCAAAATGGTGTGCTTTCCACGAAGATTTCGGACATGTAACCGAGGATTGCATTGCTCTAAGGAAAGAAATAAGCTATCTTCTAAGCAAGGGATATCTGAAAGATCTCTTAGGAAGAAAGAAGAATAAGGGTCAGGATACTGAGAAGGATCCTGAGCGAGCAGCATCACCTCCCGCAGATGCCAAGATAATTAACTTCATTTCGGGAGGATCCGACATTTGTGGGACTTCGTATTCGGCGGCAAAGAGACATGCAAAAGAAGCTAAGGCCGAAAGGGGAGACAGACCTGTCAGGATGACTACGCTTACAACTGACAAAGTGATCACATTTGATGCTGATGACAGGGATACTGTCCAGGATCCTCACCATGATGCTCTGGTAATAACATTATATGTGGCTAACCATTTTGTACGCAGGATATTGGTTGATAATGGCAGCTCCGTCAATATAATCCAACTAGAGACTCTGAAAAGAATGAATGTATCTCCAATGGATATCACTTCGAAATCTACAATGCTTGTTGGATTCAGTGGAGAGGCTAGAAACACAGTAGGAGAGATAAAGTTGCCAGTATATGTTGAAGGAGTCAACTCTATACAACGTTTTTGTGTGATGGATTCCCTATCCTGCTATAATATCATACTAGGAAGACCATGGATTCACGATATGAAGGCTGTGCCATCGACGTATCACCAATGCATCAAGATCCCTACCCCTTGGGGAGTGGTCAAGGTCGAAAGCGATCAGCAGGAGGCGAAAGAATGTTACTCATCCTCGATGAAATCCTCAACCAAGCCTAGTGCAGCATAGCAATTAAAGACGCGGGCCCAGGATATCGTGGAGGATCCGGAGCAGGATGTGAAGAAAATTATCCTGGACCAGGATAATCCTGATATTTCGGTGCTCGTAGGAACCAATATCCCTCAGGATATTGAAGAACAGTTAATTAACTTTTTGAAATGCAGGATGTCAACGTTTGCATGGAAGCATGAGGATATGACAGGCATATCCAAAGACATTATCACTCACAAGCTTGGAATTGATAAATCATTCAAGCCTATTCAGCAAAAAAGAAGGAAGTTTGCTCCTGAGCGGAATACGATTATCCAAGAGGAAGTTGAGAGATTATTGAAGTCTAAGATGATCAGAGAGGTTAAGTTCCCAAGGTGGCTAGCAAACGTGGTTGTGGTACAGAAGAAAAATGGGAAATGGAGAGTTTGTGTAGACTACACAGACTTGAACAAGGCTTGTCCTAAAGACCCATTTCCTCTTCCCCACATTGATGCAATGGTAAATGCCACTGCCGGGCATGAAATGCTGACCTTCATGGACGCATCCTCAGGATTTCAGCAGATCCAAATGGAACCTTCTAACCAGGAGGATACTACCTTCATGACACCAACAGGTATTTATTGTTATACCGCTATGCCTTTTGGTTTGAAAAATGCAGGTGCAACATACCAAAGATTGGTAAACATGATGTTCAAAGACAAACTGGGGGACACCATGGAGGTGTACATTGACGATATGGTGGTAAAATCAAAGAAAGCTCAGGATCACCTCCAGTATATTAAAGGAGCATTTGATATCCTGGATCAGTATAACATGAAGCTAAATCCTGCTAAGTGCCATTTCGGAGTGGGGGAAGGAAAATTTCTAGGATATATGGTGACCAAAAGAGGAATAGAGGCGCGCCCGGAGCAGATTAAAGCCATCTTGGATATTAAATCGCCCTCAAATATGAAGGATGTTCAACGATTAACAGGGCGAGTGGCAGATTAAACAGATTTATCTCAAGATCCTCAGAAAAATGCAAAGATTTTTATGATATCCTGAAGAAGAACAAGAAATTCGAATGGGGTGAGAAGCATGAAGCGGCCCTACAGGATTTAAAGCAATATCTTTCAACCGCACCACTACTGATGAAGCCTGAGAATGGTGAACCATTATCCCTATACCTCGCAGTATCAGGGAATGCCGTAAGTGCCGTCCTTGTAAAGGACCATGAAGGTCAGCAATATCATGTTTATTAGGTTAGTAAAAGCTTGTTAAATGCTGAAACTAGATATTCTCATTTAGAAAAATTGATACTGGCATTAGTTATGGCGTCAACAAAACTTAGACATTACTTTGAGACACATAGGATTCATGTTAAAACAAATTATCCTGTCAAAAATGTGCTTAGGAAACCAGAAATGTCAGGCAGGATGGCTAAGTGGTCAGTAAAGTTGAGTGCTTATGATTTAGTATATGAACCTAGAAATGCCATAAAGTCTCAGGCTTTAGCTGACTTTGTGGCTGATTTTAGTAGTGACATTCAGGATGAGGTAGACCTAGAAGTTCAACAGTTAGGAGAATCCTCAGGATCCTGGACATTATATACTGATGGTGCATCTAATATAAGAGGAATAGGATTAGGAATACTACTAAAATCGCCACAGGGGGACATATTACCCCAGGGTATTAGATGTGAACTTCCTGCTACTAATAATAAAGCAGAATATGAGGCTTTAATTGCAGGATTAGAGTTGGCTAAGAGTATGAGTATCAAAAATTTACAAGTATATGTTGACTCTTTGTTAATTACTAACCATTTTAATGGATCCTATGCAGTTAAGGGTGAGAAATTAATCGAATACCTCGATATTCTTAAAAAATTAGCAGGATATTTCGATGTTTTTACACTTGAACAGCTACCAAGGGAGGATAATGCTGAAGCAGATGCCTTAGCAAATTTGGGATCATCAGTCAGGATACCAGAAGGAAGGATACCAGAAGGAACGCAGATACCAATATTGCATATCTTGTATCCTGCAACGAATCCTCAGGGTAAAGAAGTAGCGCGTATTCAGGATCCTGAATCAGGGTATCCTGAAGAGGATCCTGAATCTTGGACGACTCCAATTGTAAGATATCTCAAAGAAGGACACATTCCCGGGGAGGAAAATCCTAAGGCATTTAGGATGAAGGTATCACGATTCACTATTATAAATAATGTTTTATATAAGAAATCTCTTGCAGGACCATATTTGAGATGCTTGGAGGATCCTGAAGCCAAAGAAGTGCTTCAGGATATACATGAAGGAGATTGTGGTAACCATACTGGGGGCAGATCAATGTTCTCGAAAGTATTAAGGACAGGATATTATTGGCCAACGATGAGAAAAGATGCTGCAGAATATGCTCGAAGATGTGATGCATGTCAAAGACATAGTAACATACTACATCAACCAGCTGAACCATTATATCCTGTAGTTTCCCCTTGGCCATTCATGAAATGGGGGATGGAAATAGTAGGGAAGTTACCAAAAGCTCCGGGAGGAAAAGTCTTTATGTTAGCAATGACGGATTATTTCTCTAAGTGGGTTGAGGCTGAAGCATTTGTTCAAGTTAGAGACCAAGAAGTAGTATCCTTCATAAAGAGGAATATCCTGACTAGGTTTGGGGTACCAGCTGAGATCATTTGTGATAATGGGTCCCAGTTTATAAGCAAAAGGACTACTGACGTTTGCAAAAGTTGGGGAATCAAAATGATCACATCTACTCCGGTACATCCTCAAGCGAATGGACAAGCTGAATCCTCAAACAAGATAATAGTCAATAACTTAAAGAAGAGGCTTGGAGCCAAAAAGGAAGATGGGCGGAAGAGTTACCCTTTGTTTTGTGGGCTGATAGGACAACGGTAAAGAATGCAACTGGCCAAACCCCGTTTTCCTTGGTATTTGGAGCAGAAGCAGTGATTCCAACAGAAATGACGATACCTACTGCAAGATCTATCCTACAGGATCCTGAACAGAATCCTGAAGCCTTATTTCAAGATTTGGATACCATAGATGAAAAAAGAGACGCAGCAAGACTAAGGATAGCAGCATATCAACAAAGAATATCCAGAGCATATAATAAGAACATAAGGACTAGAAGATTTCGAGTTGGTGATTGGGTGCTAAGAAAGGCTTTTCAAAATACCACTAATCCTTCCGATGGCAAGCTAGCTCCTAAATGGGAAGGTCCATATGAAGTCGAGTCAGAAGCAGGGAAAGGAGCATATCGACTCAAGAATATGGAAGGGGATATGCTACCAAGATCCTGGAATGCAATACATTTAAAGCTTTATTTCAAGTAAGAGCAGTATTTAATTTATGTCTCAGAATGGTATGTATTCTATCTATTTTAACTATATTTGTTTATTATCTTGAACCCAATACTGACTTAAGCATCAGAGGGGTGTTAGCCAAGCTAACACCCACCTTAGTTTACAATTGTTTTGCAGCATATGTTTCAGGATATAGCTCCAGGATATGTACTCAGGATAACTCGAAAGATTAGAGGATTGGCCCCCTCTCTCACGTTTAAGGGATCCTGGTCCCTTCAAAGGTTTAAAGGTATTCACCTTTCTTTCGAATTGGGTTTAAACACCTCGCCTGGAGCGCAAGTTATCTAGGTATAGTTCAAGGTAGCGGGACCAGTTCATGTAAAAGTGGCTGACAATTTCGTTACTGTTGGCTATATCCTGGATCCTGAAGGTATATGAGGATTGATCACCCTCTCTCACGAAAGATTATTTTCATACTCTGTAAGGTTTAAAGGTTTTAACCTTTCTAAGAATTGGAGTTTATACACTCTCGCCTGTAGCGCATGAAATTTAGGGTTTATCCCCAGATATTAGGGTTTATACCCAAGATATTAAGGGTTTATCCCAAGTATGCTAAGGATTCATTTCAGGATATCAGGGGTTTTGCCCTGGGGTATTCGGAATTTATTCAAGTCAAAGTATGAATACATTTGCGTTTCTGTGTCGAACACAGGGGACATACATTATACTATTCAAAGGATGGATCCAAGTTTACAAATAGGCACTGGGGACAAACTTATAATGGAGGATTGTAATTGATTCTCTAAGAATCTCTGGTATGATCTCTCCTTTTTATTTGGACAATTTATAGGTTGTATTTTAATATTCTGATCAAGATATCTTTCAGGATATCTTCTAGGATACGTTTACAATATATTCCAAAAATATTCAAACAAAACAGTTTTCACGAGTAAAATTTGTATATCAGTGACAACAGTAATAAAGTCAAAAGAGAAGTTATATTATTAACATACCAAAAGATGTGCTCTTAGTTTCACCTCAAAACAAGGCCCATCCACTAAGACAGTAAAAAAATACAAAAATATAAAAACATGATAAAATCTGAAAAAGAGCTTGTGTATATGGGAAAATGATAGTACATCAGCTAGACGATTACAGTATGCTAAAGATTTGAAAAGTATAAAAGAGTTAAACAATCTTACTGATGATGTGTCGATAGGTTTTCACACATTTAGTAGATTTATTCGGGATATAAACCTAAATTCAAACTTGTGAATTCGTGGGGAACACTACTTGGATGTGACAACCCGTAATTTACGGCTCTTAATTACGAAATTAACAGGTGATTAACGCGACACTAAATAGTGTTTACAGCACGGATTAACTTAATTAGGCCTTTGGAGTGCCTGGGAACGTCTATCCGTCTTTACAGTGCGCGAATGATGGTTTACAGAGAAACCGGTCAAACGTTAAACGGCAACGGATCGAAACCGAACAGAATACTGACAACGCCGACAAATATTAAATTTTTACGATATATAATAGCTTCGTAATAAAAATTTTGTGACTACAGTCGGAACCGGATCGAGGAACGGATTAAAAACGACAACGATACAATTTTTCGCGATTATTATCGTAATCGATGAACGGGCAACGACTACAGACCGTATTTTTGTGTATTTTAATTTTTGACGTTAAACAGAGTTCAGGGTTCTGACAACGGGTCTCGTAGGATTTACGGGCCATATATACACGGGGATTGAGCCTGTGGGCCCTGGGCCCAAGCCCAAAACCCACAAGCCTAAACCTACACATAATATGTTAGAATCCCATCAAAAATCCATAAGATTTTGCTGAATCTTAGCAAATCTTTCCAAAATATTGACAAAATATTTACTAAGATTTACAAAGGATTTTAACCCTAAGGGTAAGATACATACCCTGAATGTAATATAATTACACAAAGAACTTTAATCCTCCAAATGTCTATAAAGGATCTCTTGTCTGCATAATATATACACACCAAAACAAACACACACACATACAATACATCAGCTTCACTCCTTCTCTCTCTGTTATACGCAGGCAACAAATTAAACTCACTACCCTTCATCCTCTACATTAGGAAACCCTAATCTCTAAATACACACATGAACTCAGACACTATGTCTCTCCTCTATCTCGATTGCTGCCTACAAACATCATACTCAACCAAACAGCAACCCCCTTCCCTCTCGTCTCTCTTCTCCGACGAAACAGCCGGCAAGGAGCCGGTGGAACCGGCAACCAGAGCTAATATACCGACGGTGGAGCCCCCCCTGCCATCTCAAAACGATCCGACAACCCACCCCCTCGTCGATTAAAGAAACGGCCACCACCCGACGGTGGTGGCGAGCGGCGGCGACAGAACAGAGAGGCGGAGAGAGAGAGCCGGGACGAGGAGAGAGAGAGAGACCGGAAGAGATGAAGAACCGGCGGTCACAAGCTCGGACCGCCGGTCGGTTAGTTTATACGGTGGTCAACAGGGTTTTCCGTCGGGTTTCACGGTCAGATTTAGAGGTGGTTCACGACTCGGGTTCACGGTAACACCCCCACCCCCCTGCTTATTTCTTCTACATTTCTTTGAAGATTTGATGTCAAAGATGTTCGTTTTGTTCATGATGAAGATTAGGTCAGGTCATAATGGTTTCTGATTCGGGTGTTATTCCCGGGTTTGGTCCAACAGGTTCGGTTAACTCAGCAAGTTGACTCGGTCAACTCAACCGAGTCAACTCGGTCAACAGCAGCGAGTCAGCTCAGATGGTTCGGTTCGGGTCAAGCGGTTCGTTCAGACGGCTCAGTTTCGGTTTCAGTTGACTCGGTCAAACCGAGTCAACTCGGTCAACTCAGTCAACTCAGTCAAACTCAGTCAAACTCAGTCAACTCAGCGAGTTGACTCGGTCAGCTCGACTTTCGACTCGAAGAAGTGGTAAAGATTTTAACGGCGTTACTATTTCGTGTTTTATACTTTTAACATATCACGTGATAACGAGCTCTCGAAACCGACTAACTATTAGTTCATACCTTAAATTATTCGTCAAGATTCATATAAATATTGATTACACTGTTTGAATGTTGATTGATTTTGATAAATAACGACAACTTGTGTTGTCGGGGGGCGTCCAAAAACAGAGGAAACTCTGCCCGTTTTTCGAGAAAAACCCTTAAACACGACACGTATTATATTTCAAAAACGACGCTTAAAGGAATTCGATTTTATAATACTTCAAACCTTGATAATTCCAAACGCTTTTACAAATAAATATAATGTTATATTTATTTGGAACGTCGTCAACTCGTATACTTTTACAAAATAAATATAGTTATATATTTATTCTAAACGTCGTACAACGCGAAATCTTTTACAAAAATAAATATGGTTTATATTTATTTTCAAACAAAACAACTCGACGATTTCTTTATAAAATAAATATAACTCTTCATATTTATTTTATACGCCTAAACGGCCTATACGTATATTTTTGGCAAATATACACAAGACATGATATATATAATACAAGTTACTATATATTAAGATCATACGAAACGTGATATATAATACGAGTTGGTTATATGATATTTTCATACAAATATTCTTTTGTACACGTACGACTACTCGATACGGCTAACGCAATTTCAACGATATATTTATATATTTTCATATAAATATTTTTAAGTCTCTCGAAAACTAAGTCTTTTTCAAGACTTACTAAACTGCTACTGACATTAAACGAGACTTAACAAGTATAACTTAATTATTTTCATTAAGTTAATAACTTACTCGAATCGTTCGATTAGCGATTCGGTAGAGCTCGGTGACACGTAGACTAGTTACCACTTTTAGAAACTTATTAGATATTCCGTGTTAGGAATATTGTAGAATGCACGCTAGCAAGTCAACTCTTGGAAACGACATCACGAAGTCGTAAATTAGCTAGCTTTGCACAGGAATATTCAGGTGAGTTCATAACCCCACTTTTTACGGCTCTACATTTTTATAAATGTTTTCGGGGTGGAAAGACATGCACGTTTTGCAAAAGCAAACAAAGTTTGGAACAAATACAAAACTCGTATTTCTAAATCATATTACGAAGGGATTTCGAGGAACTCAAATGATTTACGAAAGGTTTATACTAAACATACCGGTTTTTACAAAACAAGTGAGTAGTATCAAAATGTGAATGATTTTCATGACTAAGGACGGATCAATTGGTGATAATATATAGAGAATGAGGAGCCAGTCTTTGTGGCTGGGAAGGATCAGTCTTAGAGACCGGGGTAAAGTACATGTATAATGATTACAGACGTTTTTATACACGGTATGTTTAACGTAAGGAGGTGTTATACGATCATGTGAGTGGATAGGAACAACATGGGGCCATTAGTCCTCATGGAGGGACCGAGGGACAGGAGCGGTAGATCTATCTGGGTGTAGCGAGCCCAGCCCCCGGCCAAACTAGAAACGGACCGTGGGGTGACTTTGTCCACATACTTTGCCGTGGCGAAATCTGCTAGGTTTGAGTCTCCCTATTTGCACTTCACATATGTCAGTGGCCTTGCAAACCATTGGTGATCACAAGTCCTCTTACACTGCTACATACCAGGAACTTTATACTTACGAAACATACTTGTTCATACAAATTAAATACCATGTTTTATACAAAATTTAAGGCATAGGATTATGCGGGTCAAAGTCAGGGTGGGCATTGATGATTATACGAACATTACAAAAACATGGTTTTATGAACATAACGTGTTACAAACACAACGTTTCCATATAACTTTGCAAGAAAATGGTTTTAAATTCATTTTCTCAATACTACTTCAAAAACCGGTTATTCCAAAGATTTATTTCAAATCTTTCACAACTCAAAGGACTTATTTCAAACCTTTCACAACTCAAAAGATTTATTTCAAATCTTTTACAAACAAACTATGAACTCGCTCAACTTTTTGTTGATTTTTCTCGCATGTTCTTTCTCAGGTTACAGTTCTATGACAAGGCACGGTTGGAATAGGAGAACCATCGAGAATTCGAGTACTTAGCAGGCGTTCAGTTTCTAGAAGTCTATGCTTATTTGCTTCCGCTGTGCAATGAAGATACCAGTCCAGTCACGCCAGCTCTGATAATTTCGGGGTGTGACAGATTGGTATCAGAGCTATAGGTTACAGCGAATTAGGTTCCTGTTGTGATACCTAGGCTCTAACCTCACCTTCCTCTGGGAACTTAGACTATTAAGACGTTGAA
Source organism: Helianthus tuberosus (assembly GCA_030545235.1). Classification (NCBI taxonomy): domain Eukaryota; kingdom Viridiplantae; phylum Streptophyta; class Magnoliopsida; order Asterales; family Asteraceae; genus Helianthus; species Helianthus tuberosus. The sequence goes on along the minus strand of JARYGA010025437.1, from coordinate 832,052 downwards.
TACATACAGAACGCCTAGTACTCGAATATGGTCTCCAACCGTTGCTGAAACACAAACAGTCAGAAATTTTGTTTTCAAACACACGCTATTGTGGTGTTTTACACACGGTACACGAAACAATTACATACAGTACCAAACACTCTGAGAGTTTAGGAAACATGCATTTAAGACCTTCGGAAAAGGAAGTCAGTCAGTCTGAGAGGCTGGGAGGATAGTCTAGTGTGACTAGGAAGTTCAGTCTGAGAAGCTGGGAGGATAGACCAGTGGGACTAGGGGAATTACTTGATTGTTTATTGGTGACTAACATGTGCATTCGGTGATATGATTGATTATTTGCGCATGTGTGTGTTTATTAAAAGCCATCACGTAGGAACCGCGAATATTAACTCGGGCACACATTACCCATATTGTCTGTGATATTTTAACTTCCCGAGCAGGCAGCCTACGCACAACAAAACGAGTGCACAAGAATATATGCAACTCAATCTTTACGTCAACGGATGTCGGAGTACATCACATTCTACGCAAGACAAAACACTAGCGCACGAGAATACATGGAGCTCAATTTCTAAGTCAACGGATGTCGGGGTACATCACTTTCTACGCGGCACACAACGCTAGTGCACAGGTTTATGTGAAACTTAAGCTATACATCAACGGAGGTTGACGTGCGACAAATACAACTATCGAGGCGAGGCCTTTGAAAAGACACGATGGCGCAATTCAATAACGACGCTAGATTCCTGTCAGCAGGAGAACTAACGATCAGGAAATGACAACTTGTCACGCGATCCTGCAACGACACGAATCACGCCAGGGAGAAGACGATTGTCTCCCCATTTCTCCCCCCCCCCCCACCTAACTAACGACGAATATGCTATGTTCGACATTCCATGGTAATGTCACCTAACAATTGGTCGACACACGAAACCCCAGGTAAAGTCCTCAAATTTCTTTATTGAAATTTCGAATTTCACACTTACTGAGTAGATTTTCGTATCTCTACTCCTCTTAATGGTCATTGTGTCACGATCACTTCTTTACAAGTTACATACATGGTTTTTCGTTGTGACCATGCCAAAAGTTTTCTTATCGATACATATATCTATTGTCGGATTGCGCTAAAACCAAGTTCAATTGTTTGAACTTGCTCATTACACTTATTCGATTCAAGACACCATATGATGTATTGGGAGCATCATACTCAAATCAATTTTTAACGAACACTTCATTTGTTTCGAGTCGTGGTAAACTTGTTTGGTATTCGACTCCATTAAATTGTTTGTTGATTCCGACACCATGTGATGGTGATTTTCATTAATTTGAAGCTTGCGCTGAACTCGTTTACGCATCTTATGCACGGATCTAAATATTTATTTATTGATTGTTTTCCAGTCCACTTCGGTTTATTATATCAAAGCAGTCGTAATACAATAGTGTGTTAAGACAATGGTACACAAATTCATTTCATATCCCGGTGTACCTCATAACAGTTCTTCAACATCAATCGAATGCTTTGCGACATTCATTGCTTCTTCACATTCGATCGAAAACATTGTTTCATTGATGTTTCATTTTCAATTGGGAATCCTGTGATGTCATTTAAAACAAACTTTCAGGATTCACTTTATTGCGCTTTCATTTGACTTCAAACGCGATGAATTTGTTTGATCACCGCTATTATTGAATTATTTGAATCACCTACGACACCTTGTGGTGACAGTACAAACTTGTAGCTTGTGCTAATTATGATTGAGCGTTTTATGCAAAAACACAGGTGATACTTGTTCGATCACCTCTATTATTAAAAGGTTTCATTCATTGCGACACCTTGTGGCGTCGGTATGACTTGCAGCTTGCGCTGATCACGATCGAACGTTTCATGCAAACTATTACATTTGAGATTGTTGATTCTAAGTTCATCCAGTGGATGTTATTGCTTCTAGAACTCAGTTACTTATTGTGAACGTTCTTATGGAATTCGATTGGTCGAAGTTCCTGTTGGATCCCTGTTAACTTAGTCACATTAGTGACTGTACCTATACGTCTCGTTTCCTTTAACATCAATTACTGAGACACATTTCTTTTAAACTGTTGGGATTCCTATTGTGAAGGAATGCCCTTGAACTCACATGATTCGAATAAGTCTCTTTCGATTACGCGGTCATTCACTTGGTTATTATTCGGACTTACCTGCGAATAACACAATTCTGAGGGGATAACATAGTCTAAATTTCGAGGACGAAATTTCTGTAACAGGGGGAGAATGTGACAACCCGTAATTTACGGCTCTTAATTACGAAATTAACAGGTGATTAACGCGACAATAAATAGTGTTTACAGCACGGATTAACTTAATTAGGCCTTTGGAGTGCCTGGGAACGTCTATCCGTCTTTACAGTGCGCGAATGATGGTTTACAGAGAAACCGGTCAAACGTTAAACGGCAACGGATCGAAACCGAACAGAATACTGACAACGCCGACAAATATTAAATTTTTACGATATATAATAGCTTCGTAATAAAAATTTTGTGACTACAGTCGGAACCGGATCGAGGAACGGATTAAAAACGACAACGATACAATTTTTCGCGATTATTATCGTAATCGATGAACGGGCAACGACTACAGACCGTATTTTTGTGTATTTTAATTTTTGACGTTAAACAGAGTTCAGGGTTCTGACAACGGGTCTCGTAGGATTTAAGGGCCATATATACACGGGGATTGAGCCTGTGGGCCCTGGGCCCAAGCCCAAAACCCACAAGCCTAAACCTACACATAATATGTTAGAATCCCATCAAAAATCCATAAGATTTTGCTGAATCTTAGCAAATCTTTCCAAAATATTGACAAAATATTTACTAAGATTTACAAAGGATTTTAACCCTAAGGGTAAGATACATACCCTGAATGTAATATAATTACACAAAGAACTTTAATCCTCCAAATGTCTATAAAGGATCTCTTGTCTGCATAATATATACACACACCAAAACAAACACACACACATACAATACATCAGCTTCACTCCTTCTCTCTCTGTTATATGCTGGCAACAAATTAAACTCACTACCCTTCATCCTCTACATTAGGAAACCCTAATCTCTAAATACACACATGAACTCAGACACTATGTCTCTCCTCTATCTCGATTGCTGCCTACAAACATCATACTCAACCAAACAGCAACCCCCTTCCCTCTCGTCTCTCTTCTCCGACGAAACAGCCGGCAAGGAGCCGGTGGAACCGGCAACCAGAGCTAATATACCGACGGTGGAGCCCCCCCTGCCATCTCAAAACGATCCGACAACCCACCCCCTCGTCGATTAAAGAAACGGCCACCACCCGACGGTGGTGGCGAGCGGCGGCGACAGAACAGAGAGGCGGAGAGAAAGAGCCGGGACGAGGAGAGAGAGAGAGACCGGAAGAGATGAAGAACCGGCGGTCAAAAGCTCGGACCGCCGGTCGGTTAGTTTATACGGTGGTCAACAGGGTTTTCCGTCGGGTTTCACGGTCAGATTTAGAGGTGGTTCACGACTCGGGTTCACGGTAACACCCCCACCCCCCTGCTTATTTCTTCTACATTTCTTTGAAGATTTGATGTCAAAGATGTTCGTTTTGTTCATGATGAAGATTAGGTCAGGTCATAATGGTTTCTGATTCGGGTGTTATTCCCGGGTTTGGTCCAATAGGTTCGGTTAACTCAGCAAGTTGACTCGGTCAACTCAACCGAGTCAACTCGGTCAACAGCAGCGAGTCAGCTCAGATGGTTCGGTTCGGGTCAAGCGGTTCGTTCAGACGGCTCAGTTTCGGTTTCAGTTGACTCGGTCAAACCGAGTCAACTCAGTCAACTCAGTCAACTCAGTCAAACTCAGTCAAACTCAGTCAACTCAGCGAGTTGACTCGGTCAGCTCGACTTTCGACTCGAAGAAGTGGTAAAGATTTTAACGGCGTTACTATTTCGTGTTTTATACTTTTAACATATCACGTGATAACGAGCTCTCGAAACCGACTAACTATTAGTTCATACCTTAAATTATTCGTCAAGATTCATATAAATATTGATTACACTGTTTGAATGTTGATTGATTTTGATAAATAACGACAACTTGTGTTGTCGGGGGGCGTCCAAAAACAGAGGAAACTCTGCCCGTTTTTCGAGAAAAACCCTTAAACACGACACGTATTATATTTCAAAAACGACGCTTAAAGGAATTCGATTTTATAATACTTCAAACCTTGATAATTCCAAACGCTTTTACAAATAAATATAATGTTATATTTATTTGGAACGTCGTCAACTCGTATACTTTTACAAAATAAATATAGTTATATATTTATTCTAAACGTCGTACAACGCGAAATCTTTTACAAAAATAAATATGGTTTATATTTATTTTCAAACAAAACAACTCGACGATTTCTTTATAAAATAAATATAACTCTTCATATTTATTTTATACGCCTAAACGGCCTATACGTATATTTTTGGCAAATATACACAAGACATGATATATATAATACAAGTTACTATATATTAAGATCATACGAAACGTGATATATAATACGAGTTGGTTATATGATATTTTCATACAAATATTCTTTTGTACACGTACGACTACTCGATACGGCTAACGCAATTTCAACGATATATTTATATATTTTCATATAAATATTTTTAAGTCTCTCGAAAACTAAGTCTTTTTCAAGACTTACTAAACTGCTACTGACATTAAACGAGACTTAACAAGTATAACTTAATTATTTTCATTAAGTTAATAACTTACTCGAATCGTTCGATTAGCGATTCGGTAGAGCTCGGTGACACGTAGACTAGTTACCACTTTTAGAAACTTATTAGATATTCCGTGTTAGGAATATTGTAGAATGCACGCTAGCAAGTCAACTCTTGGAAACGACATCACGAAGTCGTAAATTAGCTAGCTTTGCACAGGAATATTCAGGTGAGTTCATAACCCCACTTTTTACGGCTCTACATTTTTATAAATGTTTTCGGGGTGGAAAGACATGCACGTTTTGCAAAAGCAAACAAAGTTTGGAACAAATACAAAACTCGTATTTCTAAATCATATTACGAAGGGATTTCGAGGAACTCAAATGATTTACGAAAGGTTTATACTAAACATACCGGTTTTTACAAAACAAGTGAGTAGTATCAAAATGTGAATGATTTTCATGACTAAGGACGGATCAATTGGTGATAATATATAGAGAATGAGGAGCCAGTCTTTGTGGCTGGGAAGGATCAGTCTTAGAGACCGGGGTAAAGTACATGTATAATGATTACAGACGTTTTTATACACGGTATGTTTAACGTAAGGAGGTGTTATACGATCATGTGAGTGGATAGGAACAGCATGGGGCCATTAGTCCTCATGGAGGGACCGAGGGACAGGAGCGGTAGATCTATCTGGGTGTAGCGAGCCCAGCCCCCGGCCAAACTAGAAACGGACCGTGGGGTGACTTTGTCCACATACTTTGCCGTGGCGAAATCTGCTAGGTTTGAGTCTCCCTATTTGCACTTCACATATGTCAGTGGCCTTGCAAACCATTGGTGATCACAAGTCCTCTTACACTGCTACATACCAGGAACTTTATACTTACGAAACATACTTGTTCATACAAATTAAATACCATGTTTTATACAAAATTTAAGGCATAGGATTATGCGGGTCAAAGTCAGGGTGGGCATTGATGATTATACGAACATTACAAAAACATGGTTTTATGAACATAACGTGTTACAAACACAACGTTTCCATATAACTTTGCAAGAAAATGGTTTTAAATTCATTTTCTCAATACTACTTCAAAAACCGGTTATTCCAAAGATTTATTTCAAATCTTTCACAACTCAAAGGACTTATTTCAAACCTTTCACAACTCAAAAGATTTATTTCAAATCTTTTACAAACAAACTATGAACTCGCTCAACTTTTTGTTGATTTTTCTCGCATGTTCTTTCTCAGGTTACAGTTCTATGACAAGGCACGGTTGGAATAGGAGAACCATCGAGAATTCGAGTACTTAGCAGGCGTTCAGTTTCTAGAAGTCTATGCTTATTTGCTTCCGCTGTGCAATGAAGATACCGGTCCAGTCACGCCAGCTCTGATAATTTCGGGGTGTGACATTGGATATATAGGTAACCCCTGAAATATCGTTTGAAAGGTCTCTTAATCTGATATACTAGGTCTTTATACTCAATGATGTCTGGGGTATTATTCCGGGACTTCTGCTGAACGGTGGTTCTGACCTAGTCCCTGGCTAATACTTGCTGCAATGCTTGAAACACAGCATTAAACCCTCAGCATGCTGAAACAATAAAATTGATATATGCTGCTGTTGTAAGCAAAAAGATCCTCTAAAGGGGACACACCGATAAGTCGAAGCTGATATCTCTCTGCGTATACGGAAGTATCGATCTGAGATCCCTCGGCCCTCGCATACCTAAATTATATACAGATATCATTGTAGTATTCTCACCTGTAAGACTGATTATTGGGATTCTGGATACGGGAGTATATTCAAGAGGTGGGACACATGAATGATCTAAGTTCTCAATTCATCTAAATCGTATCCTGAATAAGTTGAAATTTGTGTGAGAATTTAAGATGGATCAGTATATCGACAATCGAGGTAAATTGTTTAAGTCTGAGTATGTAATGTAGCTTAACGGTACTTGTAATTTGTCTGAAAAGCTGATATGATTCCCTGACACGCTCACCAAAAATATGTTTGTAAATAGTTTACTTTGTTTAATTTCTGCAATTTAAGTTTTCTGTATTTCATTTCTTAGTTTAGATCATTTTATAAAATCCAAAAAGATTTTATTTCTGCTTTATTTTCTGACAAACAAAAGTGGAGAGTTGATTGTTGAATTCTCAGTTGTTTGAGGCAGATGCAGGAAATTCTGAACTGAAGAATGAGGAGAGCTTACTTTGAAGAAGTTTAAATTGTTTGAAAAGTTAAAAACAAGTTCATTAATTTGATACTTATTATTTTCAGAAATTGTTTGAAATTGTTGTTTTAAAATCAGTAATGATTCGTCAACAGATCAACCAAGGTCATTAAATTGGACTTGGTAGATTAATTGAGTAATCAGGGTCATTAATTTGAACCTGAATACTTGAGTGGATTGCTATAACTGATTGTTTTTGTGATTTAATGTTGAAAAGATAGATTGTAATGTTTGTTGGTTGAGTAACAGGTTTGAACTTCATTATTTCCAACGGAAGCTATTTGTCAAAGCTTGAACCAGATACCTCAGATTCTAGCATACTGAGAGGGGGAGTCTGTGAAAGAGGGAGTCTGGATCAATAGTTATTGGGAAGCTGAAGTTAGAGTAAGGTGATGCTGAAGCCTGTGAAGAATGCTTGTGAAGATAGACAGAGTTGGTGAAAAGACTAAGACTGAAGACTACGGATCTGAAGATGCTAAAAGACTACGTCAACATTCAAGGGGGAGTCTGTTGATGCATAGAATGTCTGTTGACTACGTCTACGAAAAGTCTGAAGTCAAGATTGGTCAACAGGAAGTCATAGTGTAAATATTGTGTAAAATTGTGTATGGATCGCTTTTATGTCATTTTGATTAGGTCTGGTCCGCTCATAGGGTAGTGTCTGGTCCGCTTATATGTCAATGATCTGGTTCGCTCATATGTCACAGTCTGGTCCGCTTATGTGTCATGTCGTATAAGCGAACCAACATGTCTATATACAGGGGTGTAGTCTGAGCGGTCCAGCAGAGTTGTATGTGTGTACTTGGAGCTAAACTTTGTCAAAATTTCATCAAGAAAGCAATAAAGTGATAGAATTGAAAGGATAAGCTATTGTTACATTACATATTCTGTTTCCGCCTTTATATGTAATGATGAGCTACTCGGATTGACGTTTTCGGGTCAAGGAACGGTCCAACAAGTGGCATTAGAGCTTCAGGACGAGGAGCTCATACTACATCAGCTGATTCGACACTTTTCTCATCTTTTCTACTCTTTTTCTGTTTTATTTTTCGGTTTTAACAAGTTTTGTCGGACAAAATGGTTTGAAGTTCAAGTATATTGAGCGAAATTAGTTGTTAAACAATCCGTATAAGTTTCAGACCTTAAAACTTAGTAAAAATCATTCAATTTTATCAAAAACTCGATCGGTTCTCGGACAGACATTTGAAACTCAGATCTGGAATGAATTAGCGGTCAGAATTGAACGAAAATCATATCATTGTGTTCGGAATTAAAAGTAGATCATTCCTTGAAAGTATTAGATTGTAATTCGGATTAAAAATGGGTTAAAAAATTTGTGGTTCGCTTTTACGGTCATCGAGAGTTTCAGATCTGGAATCTTTGTCTGGTCCGCTGTTAAGTACTATCTGGTCCGCTCGAAGGATCATATTCTGAACCGCTCGAACGGATACTACGTGGTCCACTCGAACGATCATTTTCTGGACCGCTCATACGAATTTTGCTGGTTAGCTCGAACGAACATTAGCTGGTTCGCCCGAACGAACATTAGCTGGTCCGCTGTTGCAGACATCATCTGATTCGCCCAAACGGACAAAGTCTAGTCCGCTCAAACGGAAAACATCTGGTCCGCTCGAACGGACAACATCTGATTCGCTCAAACGGACAAAGTCTGGTTCGCTCGAACAGACTTTCTGGTTCGCTCATTAGTACACTGTTTGATTCGTTTATCTGTTACGTGCACAGAATTGGTCCGCTTTTGTGGTTCTATTTTTCAAAATTCTCGAAAATTTTTCTAAGTGATAATTGATTTTGCTGGTACGATCAAAATGGATGATATTTTCATGAATCCTTTCAGCGATATGTATGCATTCACGGGTAGTTCAGGAAACAACGATACTTCTTCAAGCAATGCAAACAAAAGTCCACCGAAAGAAACAAATAAGGAAGCTTGGGAGTCCGAAAGCGCATTTGGAACATTTAACAAACCTCCTAAGCTGATGGCTATAGAAGATTACAGCAGGTGGGTAACAAAGTTCGAAGATTGGTTGATGGCATTTGCTTTTTCTAGCTGGAAGAGTATGAAGAATGGTTTTGCTCAAGGAAAGAAGAATGGTGAAGCATTAAGATCAGCTGAAGAGATTGAAAATTTTGTGGCCGAGCAAAAATGTGTGGCATTATTGTTTCAATCGGTGCGTGAAGACATCATTTCGCTGATAGATTACTCCAATTCTAAAGACTTATGGGAAAAACTCGAAAAGAAGTGTCTTGGAAGCAAAGAGATTGTAAAAAATAAAAAGAAACTTCTTAGGAAAGAGTTTGATATGTTTAGTTGTCTTAAGAATGAGTCAGTGTGTAAAATGATTGAAAGGTTTGGTCATCTAAAGCTGGAATTAGCAAGACATGATATTAGATATTCTGATGATGAGCAAGTAGACAAGTTGTTTGATTCGTTGCCAGACGAGATGGAGTGGAGATATTATGCTCTCATGCTTAAGAACACTATTCCTTCTGAATTGTTGAAACCAGATTTGGTGATTGAGAAACTGGAAAGTCATGAGCTGGAATTGAAGAAGACGTATAAAGTTAATAATTCATCTTATCAGCAGAATCTGGATCTCTACTATCCAAAAAGTTTGATCCCAAAAGCTACTTCTCCAAAAACTGCATTTTCTGCTGAGAATGTTTCTCCAGCAAGCAAAGAAAGTCAAAGCAATTCAAGCAGTGGAAGCCATAGTGGTTATCACAGTGGATCTTCATCTTCTGAAAATGCTGATGCAAAGAATCGTTTTCAATGCAACATTGCAATAGACTTGAAGAATGCTCAGAACTTTGATGAGGAATCGGCCAAGCAGCAGATGATCTTTCTAGCATCAGTGTTGGAATCCTATGAAGGATTGGTGGCTGGAAAAATCGGGAATACAAATCTGACGAAAGAAGACTACGATCAGATAGATCCTGAAGAAATGGAGCTGATCGACATTCGTTGGGCAATGGCAAGTGCAGTTCGACGTGCACAACGTTTCATGGAGATTACTGGCAGAAAAACAATTGGTGGTGCTTCTACTAAGCTGGGGTTCGATAAATCCAAAGTGACATGCTTCAAGTGTAAACAAAAGGGTCACTTCAAACGAGAATGTCGAAATGCTTATGCTGATGAGTCGGAGAACCCTTTCAGAGATGATTACTATAAGAAGGCGATTTATCACCAGAATAAATCCGAGCCGCCTAGATTGAAGCAGGTTGAAGACAACAGAGAGAAATCTAGAGCTCTTGCTGTGATTTATGATGATGAGGGGTATGATTGGAGTAAGGAAGTTCTACCGGAAGAAGATGCAGTGGGTTACGCATTCATGGCAAGCAATGATGAACCTATTAAGTGGAAAGATGATCGTACTGAAGAACAAAAGTATCAATACCGGAAGATGATTGCTGAAACCAAGATTATCAGACTTTCTGGTATCTTTCTGGAAGCTAGAAGAGCAAACAGATGGGATCCAGATAGAGAGTGCTATCTTGATAGGTATGGCAACATTGCGATTGATGACAAAACACTAGATATCGAAGCCATCATCAAGGAGTACAAAGAAGAAGATGAATATTGGCAGCACAAGTGGTGGGGAACACCAACGTCAAAGATGATTGAAGAAGAGAAAGAAAAAGAGAGAAAGGAGAAAGAGGAGAAAGAAAAGCAGGTTGATACAGGCCTAATTGATACTACGCAAGAGTTGACAGCTGAGAACCTGGGAGTGATGGCTGACAAAGTGCTAGCTGCAAAAGCACTTGAGGTAGATCCTAATTTTGTTACTGAGTCAAAGGGGTCGGTCAGTCAAAGTGTGTCAACGAATGTGTCAGGTAACAAGATTGACGGGAATGCTGACTGCAAAAATTGCACCAAACAATGCAATTTTTGTAGCACTGTCACGTATCTTAACAATGAGAAAATTCAGAATATGACAACAAAGGTTAGAAATGTTGAAGATCAGATTCTAGATCGTGACAAAAGTGTAAGAGCTTCAACTTAACGGATCAAAGAATTAACGACTCAAATTGAAAATGATAAAACGGAACGTGAGAAAATAAAATCTGAAAATGAAAAGTTAATTCTTGAAAATCGTCAGATTTCTGAAAAGTTTGAGAAATTGAAAAACATTGTCAAAGATAGTGATGATCGTAATGGCAAAACATTTAAAGAAAATGAACATCTAAGAGCTGTTTTGAGGTTAAAAGAAGAATCGATTAATGAACAACTGGATCAAATTGCTAAACTGAAACTTAAAGTTCAAGAAGCTGAAATTGAGAATGAACGAATCCAGTTGAAGCTTAACAGCTATAAATCAACAAGCTTTGTTTTGCAGCATATTGTTCCTAAACCTATAGGGAAAAACAAAGATGGCGAGGATGTTTTTTCTGATGGAACGGGTGTAGGTTTTCACAAAGTTCCACCGCCAATTTTAGACTACTACATGAAAAAGCAGTCTAGTTTGGTGGAAATTGAGGAAGAAAGTGAAGTTAAACTTCCTGAAAACATTGATGTCACGTTCACATCTTCCAATGACGAGGGTGTCCAAAGTGATGTGGTGAAAAGTGTGGTAGACAAAGTGCTTAAACCGGATTGTGACACTTCTGAGGAGGATGGGTGTTTCTTAGACAAATACATTCAGAAATCAAAGTCCAAAAACAACTTAAGTGATGAACCGGGTCTTGTGATGTACAAGATGGCTGGATCTGATAAGTTGAATTCGGATTCTGAGTTTCCGATTGAGAATGTTAATGAGAAAAAGTTGACAAATGTTTTCAAATTGGTTGAAGTTGAGTTGTCGGAAGTGAATTGTTTGAAACAAACAAAACGGCAAATGAATTTTGAGAAAGATAAAGCTTACTACAAAAAGCCTGTTGTTCCACCAAGGTTTTATAATAACAATCGAAACAACTGGTCGGGTGGTTATCAGGGTGGTAAGAATTTTCAGCAAAGAAAGTTTCAAAACAAAAGGTTTGCTGAAAAGAAGGTGTTTGTGAACAGTTCGAGTTCACTTTCTGATGAGGAAAATGAAATTTTTTCAAAATCAAACAAAGAGTTCTTTGAGAAAAGAGCTTCACATTATCAGTCTGAAGGCTCAAGTCGAGTTGTTGATACTCGTACATGTTTTAGATGTAATCAAGTTGGTCACATTGCACGAATGTGTACCAATGTGAAGCCTAAGATTGAAAATGTGAAGTTTCAACAAAAGAAAGTTGATGTGAAGAGTAAAACACCAATCGTTGTTGAGAAAAAGAATGTGAAAAATGATAACACCAAAGTGAAAAATGAACCTGTAAAGAAAGTGGTAACTAAAAATGAAAAATTTTACAAGCGGGTTGCATTATCTCAACAAGTTTGGAAACCAAAAACTGGAATGAAAATTTCAACTTCTGAAGTGAAAAAGGCTGAAGAATCAATTTCGGTTGATTATGATGCAAATTTTCCACCTTTGAAGGCTGAAAATTTCAAAATTCAAATTGCGAGAGTCAAGGTTACACCTAAGGCTGATGAGGCCTGGGTGGACACCATGTTCGAATAAGCAGTTTGAATTGCCGGAGCTTCCTGGTTCGCGAAGCATGAATCGGCATCTTTCTTGAAGTTGTTTAAATCGTAGTTTGTATTGTGCAGGATCTTCCACAACTGGTATCCATATGGATTATGGATAGTGGTGCATCTCGACATATGACAGGAAAAACTGCGTTGCTGTATGATGTGAGAAACATTAATGGTGGTTATGTGGGATTTGCTGGTCATGAAGGTGGTAGAATTGTTGGTGAAGGAACGTTATCCAATGGGATTGTAACGTTTGAGAGAGTTAACTACATCACTGAGCTGGAGAACAATCTGCTTAGTATCTCGCAGATTTGTGACAATCAGTATACTACTCACTTTACTAATAAGGAATGTTTGATTTTGAAACCTGGTTTTGTTATTCCTGAAGAATGGATTATCATGAGGGCACCTAGAGTGAATGATTTATATGTGTTAGATATGTCTGTAGCAACTACAACTACTGGTCAAGCACATTGTTTTGTGTCTAGAGCAACTGAGAAAGAATCAAGATTGTGGCACCGAAAGATGGCGCATATTTACCTAAGGAAGATGAATCACTTGGTGCACAATGATTTAGTATTGGGAGTTAATATCAAAGGTTTTCATCTGGAAGGGGAGTGCATTAGCTGCATCAAAGGCAAGCAGAAGAAGAAGTCACACCCTACAAAGCAAGTCAATTCAGTTTCGAGACCTCTAGAAAGACTTCACATGGATTTGTTTGGTCCTGTGAATGTTAAAAGTGTTACAGGAGATTATTATTGTTTGGTCGTTACTGATGATTATTCCAGATTTTCGTGGGTTTCTTTCTTGAAGACGAAAGATGAAACATTTGATAGTTTGATGGGGCTGTTCAGAAAGATTGAGAATTTGTACCAAAGGCGTATCAAGAGAATTCGAAGTGATAATGGTACTGAATTCAAGAACAGTAAGATGGAAGAATTTTGTGATGAAAGAGGTATTTTGCATGAGTTTAGTGCTCCGTACACTCCGCAGCAGAATGGAGTTGCAGAACGCAAAAACCGGACGCTAATTGAGACGGCGAGAACTATGCTCGCAGATTCAAAGTTACCGATAAATTTTTGGGCTGAAGCTGTTTCCGCCGCATGCTATACGCTCAACAGGGTTCTTACTATCAAGAAGTTCAACAAAACATGCTTTGAGCTAATCAATAACCGCAAACCGAATTTGAAGTATCTAGAACCGTTTGGGTCACCTTGTACGGTTATAGAACCTTTTGGGAAGTTTGGTCCGAAGTGCATTGAGGGTATATTTGTTGGTTATTCAAATCCATTGCGACGTGTCTTCGTTCCAAGTGAGAAGCGGATTATTGAAGCTGCAAATGTTGAATGTCAAGGTTATACTATGCCGCCGCAGAATCCTGGTGATTCATGGCGTTATCATTATGATAAACTTTGGGATTCGTTTGACATGAGAGAAGAATCAGAGGATGATGAAGATTTCTTTGATGAGTTGGATATTTTGCGTGAATATGAGTCGCAGTTAAGGTTCCCAGCGGAGTATTCGAGGAGACCACGGGAAACTTCAAATGATGATGAAGCAGGTCCAAGTAATGCTGGTGAACATGATGATGTCCAACAAAATGAAGTTGCTCAGGATAATCAGTCGGCTCAGAATGATAATCTAGAAGCTGAAGACAGACCAGTATTTGATCACGGTGATTCAGATTCAAATTCTGAGGGGGAGCAAATTCAGATTTCAGGTCAAACAAATCAAGTTGGTGAACAAGATGCAGAGCAGAATGTTACTAATCTGGAGGGAAATGTAGATGTTCCGAGTGAAGTGATGTCGCGAACCTTTTCATATCATCCAGAGGAGTTGATTATAGGAGAATTGCAAGCTGGAGTTCGCACTCGAAATCAGATTGATAAAGGGCTTACATGTTTTTATACAAAAGTTGCTCCTTTGCAAACTGAATTCTCATTAAGTTGTTTTACTCGCAGATTGAACCAAGAACTTATAAAGAGGCGCTTACTGAAGACTCTTGGATCAATGCAATGCAGGAGGAACTTAGTCAATTTGAGAAATTGGGAGTGTGGAAGTTAGTTGATTTGCCGGATGGTCATAGGAAAATTAACACTAAGTGGGTGTTTAAGTGCAAGAGGGACGATAGAGGAGTTGTTGTAAGGAACAAAGCTCGACTTGTTGTTCAGGGATTTAGTCAACAGGAGGGAATTGATTTTACCGAAGTCTATGCTCCTGTAGCACAACTAGAGGCAATCAGAATTTTCCTAGCATTTGCGTCTTGGAAGAACTTCAAAGTTTATCAGTTGGATGTTAAATCGGCGTTTCTTTACGGGAGGTTTATGTCGGTCAGCCGCCGGGCTTTATTGATCCAATCCACAAAAACAAGGTCTACTTATTGGACAAAGCGCTGTATGGTTTACACCAGGCCCCGAGAGCCTGGTACGAGACTTTGTCTCAACACCTACTCGCTAATCAGTTCATACGTGGAAAAGTGGATGCCACTCTCTTCACTAAAGAGGTCGATGGTCATCTTCTGATAGTTCAGATTTATGTGGACGATATAATCTTTGGGTCGACAAATGAAAATCTATGTAAAGATTTTGAATCAGTGATGAAGCAGAAGTTTGAAATGTCATCAATGGGGGAGATGAAATTCTTTCTGGGAATACAAGTTGAACAACTTTCTGAAGGAATTTTCATTCATCAGTCAAAGTACGTTCATGATATTCTAGAGAAATTTGGGATGTCAAGTT
Organism: Helianthus tuberosus; assembly: GCA_030545235.1. Classification (NCBI taxonomy): domain Eukaryota; kingdom Viridiplantae; phylum Streptophyta; class Magnoliopsida; order Asterales; family Asteraceae; genus Helianthus; species Helianthus tuberosus. Next base: position 816,759 of record JARYGA010025437.1, on the reverse strand, counting down.
CTACACCAGCTGCTACCCCACTTGCAACTAATCATGGGATTCACCCAGATCTCACCGGAGACAGGGCTGATGAAACTTTTTATCGATCCATGATAGGTTCTTTAATGTACCTAACTGCTTCACGTCCTGATATCATGTACCCAACGTGCCTCGCAGCAAGATTTCAGTCTAACCCGAGAGCATCACATATGATTATTGTGAAGAGGATATTGCGTTACCTGAAAGGAACTCCTTCATTGGGGTTGTGGTATCATAGGAAAGGTGATTTTACGCTCGAAGGGTATTCCGATTCGAATTTCGGATGTTGCAAAGTCAATTCAAAATCAACAACTGCAGGATGCCAGTTCTTTGGTCCTAGATTGGTTACCTGGCAGTGTAAGAAACAAACGTCTGTGGCATTATCTACTTGTGAAGCAGAGTATGTTTCTGCTAGCAGATGCTGCTCTCAGATCTTGTGGATACAGCAACAGATGTGCGACTACGGTTTGCAGTTTCTTAACACACCTCTTTTTGTTGATAATGAGGCCGCGATAAATATAACAAAGAATCCAGTACATCACGCTAAAACTAAACACATAGAAATTCGTCATCACTTTATTCGTGATTGTTTTGAGAAAAAGTTGATACGAATTGAGAAAATCCACACAGACGAACAGAAAGCTGATTTACATACCAAAGCTTTTGATAAAAAAAGGTTTAAATATTTGTTAAAACTGAATGGTATGAAGCTTCTGTCAGTGTCGGATGGAATAATTGGCGTTGATGAGAGTACTGTTGCGGATGAAGACGAGAAACAATCTGCAATGGTTTGTCGAATTTTTACTTGTTTTAGTATTTAGGGGGAGTAGATATTTGTACATAGTTTATTTTCAGAAAATACAAAAACAGTAAAAAAAAAATGCAAAAGTATAAAAACATGATAAAATCTGAAAAAGAGCTTGTGTATATGGGAAAATGATAGTACATCAGCTAGACGATTACAGTATGCTAAAGATTTGAAAAGTATAAAAGAGTTAAACAATCTTACTGATGATGTGTCGATAGGTTTTCACACATTTAGTAGATTTATTCGGGATATAAACCTAAATTCAAACTTGTGAATTCGTGGGGAACACTACTTGGATATATAGGTAACCCCTGAAATCTTGTTTGAAAGGTCTCTTAATCTGATATACTAGGTCTTTATACTCAATGATGTCTGGGGTATTATTCCGGGACTTCTGCTGAACGGTGGTTCTGACCTAGTCCCTGGCTAATACTTGCTGCAATGCTTGAAACACAGCATTAAACCCTCAGCATGCTGAAACAATAAAATTGATATATGCTGCTGTTGTAAGCAAAAAGATCCTCTAAAGGGGACACACCGATAAGTCGAAGCTGATATCTCTCTGCGTATACGGAAGTATCGATCTGAGATCCCTCGGCCCTCGCATACCTAAATTATATACAGATATCATTGTAGTATTCTCACCTGTAAGACTGATTATTGGGATTCTGGATACGGGAGTATATTCAAGAGGTGGGACACATGAATGATCTAAGTCCTCAATTCATCTAAATCGTATCCTGAATAAGTTGAAATTTGTGTGAGAATTTAAGATGGATCAGTATATCGACAATCGAGGTAAATTGTTTAAGTCTGAGTATGTAATGTAGCTTAACGGTACTTGTAATTTGTCTGAAAAGCTGATATGATTCCCTGACACGCTCACCAAAAATATGTTTGTAAATAGTTTACTTTATTTAATTTCTGCAATTTAAGTTTTCTGTATTTCATTTCTTAGTTTAGATCATTTTATAAAATCCAAAAAGATTTTATTTCTGCTTTATTTTCTGACAAACCAAAGTGGAGAGTTGATTGTTGGATTCTCAGTTGTTTGAGGCAGATGCAGGAAATTCTGAACTGAAGAATGAGGAGAGCTTACTTTGAAGAAGTTTGAATTGTTTGAAAAGTTAAAAACAAGTTCATTAATTTGATACTTATTATTTTCATAAATTGTTTGAAATTGTTGTTTTAAAATCAGTAATGATTCGTCAACAGATCAAACAAGGTCATTAAATTGGACTTGGTAGATTAATTGAGTAATCACGGTCATTAATTTGAACCTGAATACTTGAGTGGATTGCTATAACTGATTGTTTTTGTGATTTAATGTTGAAAAGATAGATTGTAATGTTTGTTGGTTGAGTAACAGGTTTGAACTTCATTATTTCCAACGGAAGCTATTTGTCAAAGCTTGAACCAGATACCTCAGATTCTAGCATACTGAGAGGGGGAGTCTGTGAAAGAGGGAGTCTGGATCAATAGTTATTGGGAAGCTGAAGTTAGAGTAAGGTGATGCTGAAGCCTGTGAAGAATGCTTGTGAAGATAGACAGAGTTGGTGAAAAGACTAAGACTGAAGACTACGGATCTGAAGATGCTAAAAGACTACGTCAACATCCAAGGGGGAGTCTGTTGATGCATAGAATGTCTGTTGACTACGTCTACGAAAAGTCTGAAGTCAAGATTGGTCAACAGGAAGTCATAGTGTAAATATTGTGTAAAATTGAGTCTGGATCGCTTTTATGTCATTTTGATTAGGTATGGTCCGCTCATAGGGTAGTGTCTGGTCCGCTTATATGTCAATGATCTGGTTCGCTCATATGTCACAGTCGGTCCGCTTATGTGTCATGTCGTATAAGCGAACCAGCATGTCTATATATAGGGGTGTAGTCTGAGCGGTCCAGCAGAGTTGTATGTGTGTGCTTGGAGCTAAACTTTGTCAAAATTACATCAAGAAAGCAATAAAGTGATAGAATTGAAAGGATAAGCTGTTGTTACATTACATATTCTATTTCCGCCTTTATATGTAATGATGAGCTACTCGGATTGACGTTTTCGGGTCAAGGAACGGTCCAACAGCACTAATAGTTCCTTACCATATTTACCCAACAGTTGAAGGTTTCATCTCAAACCGAGACCCATCCACCTTCAACTGTTGTATTGTTCAAAAAAGCATGCAGGAAATGTAAATTGTTCAGGTGCAGAAAAGTAAAGTGCAGAAAAGTAAATTGTTTTGGGACTACAGACCAACATTCAAATTCAAAAAGGTGGGCTCCGGCCTTGGCACGTATATCCATCATCGCCCACCTGAATGCCCTCACACAGCGGCATCTTCTACAACCTTCTCAGACTTCTCAGCACCAGCATCCTGAGCAACATCCTCACCAGTATCCATCCCAGCATCCGCTCCAGCATCCTTCTTGTCTCCAGCCTGGATCACCACCTCTGCTGATTTAGAAGACTCACCGGCTTCAACAGGAAGTGGCACAGCTTTGCCCCCGAGCTCCTTTAGCTTGGCCACCCAGGATTCAACTGGCCAAGATGGACAAACAAGGCCCGTCTCCTTGGCCTCGTAGGCCATCTTGATGCGTGCTTGTAGCAGGGAGACGATAGCGGAAGCCTTGATTCCCTCCCGAAAGGAGACCATGGCTTGTTCATGATCCATTTTAACGGTGGCAAGTTTGAGCTCAGCGTCTAGGGTGACCTTCTTCAGCATGCCCTCGTAGTGCCGGGTCTTCGCTTCGGCAATGGCACCTTGGTCAGCAACGGTTCTTTCAAGCTGTTTGATCCTGGCTTCATGGAGTGCAGCAGTACCACAGGCATCATTATACAAGTGGAGCAAATGCTGGAGGCCCTGCACATCAATTTCAGGTATGAGTTAGAATATATTTATCAGGATATCCTATTAGGATATACATGCAGGATATATGAGCAGGATATGCGTCAGGATATTACCTTGTTAAGGAATGATGTCATTGGCTCTAAGGAATCAGAGAAAATGAGTTCGTCATAGGAGAACCCTTCTGAACCTAGGGCACTGACTTCAAGACCTTTCCTCTTTTTTGCTGTGGAAGCACGGGTCCTTGGATTGGCCTTGGGAGCCGGGAGTGGCTTGGAGCTGGTGGCAGCAGGAGTCTCTTTCTTGACCGTGGCTGGAGTAGGATAGCTGTCAAGTTCGTCGAGATCTAGATAGACTGGAACCTTGCTGGAGTCTGCACACAGGGAGTAAACTTTTCTCCTAAGAATATCAAATAAAAACATGTGTGTACAGGATATCTTGCAGGATCCTTACCAGACATGTTTGCACTTGAAAGAGGGCTTGGAGTTGGTGGAGATGGGTTGAAGCTTCTCTCTGCCTCTGAAATGAGTCTGATGGCGTCTATTCTTTTTTGAGAATCAGCAAGAGGAGGTGCAATTTTCCTGAAGTCAGCTGCATAAAAAAGAAAATTCATTAGTTCAGGATATGAAACAGGATAAGAGACAGGATCGTTCTTAAACCCTAAGTCCTACCCTTTCTCAACCATCTCATCGGATAATCCGTTCCACCAGGGATTGAGTCCCTTTTTACAAAGAAAAACTTAGATTGCCAACCATCCTCGTTCCTGGTGTCACGAAGTATCAATGGGTCACCGGAAGTAGAGTAAAACAGAAATCTACATGATCCATGGCATCTAAGTTTGTAAGCTAAGGGGAGATCATGGACGGAAATATCAGGAATGTGGTTTCTCTTGATCTGGTCAAGAACAGACAAAACACGCCAGAGCATTGGCATGGTTTGGCTGAAAGAGATTTTTGTGATATTAAAGAATTCGGTGATGAAGTCCGGAAAGGGGAGTTGTAGCCCTAGGGTAAAAGGGAAGGCACTGAAGCATATCCACTCGCTGGAAACCATATCCGACCGGATTTCCCGGTAAAACGGTCTAAATATGGTTCCTTCCGGGAAGATACCAGAAGATTTTAAGGCCGACAGGTGGGCACTGTCAAAGGTGCATATCTCCTTCTCCGGTTCTTGGAGAAGGTTCTGTTGGATGAATGTGGGAGCCGAGTCACCTGAACTAGATCTTGTTTGCCTCGGCATTTGGTCACCTGAATTTTTCGCCGGAGAAAGAGGATGAAGATGAGTATAAAAGTTAGAGAGAGAATATTACCTGTTCCTTGTCGATTATGAATAAAAAGAGATGAGGATGAGAAGATATAGGGTATGATGAGTAAATATAGGCCGGGTAGTTGAAAACGGTCACATTATTGGTCTTATCTATTAATTACCTCGGTCTTCGTGAAAAATGTAACCGTTAGTGCAAGATAACAAACGGTAAGATTTTTGGGGACAATTGTTATGGGTGAAATTCTGAGCCCATATCCTGAAAAATATCTTGATTTATATCTTGGGTATATAGTATCTGTTTACATCCGGGATGCTAGTTCAGGATATTGGTAACATCCTGAATGGTATCCTCAGGATTACTAACGGATTATGTGCAGGTACGTGGGTTAGAAGCTAGCAACGTTCACAAGGACTCATTCCACGGAAGACTCGGTCCAAGTTGTTCAAGGAAAGACGTTAAGCCCGCTTTATTTGGTTCCAAACGACTATTTATGGAATATTCGGGAGCATCCCATATTTATAGGAATTTTAGTTTCTACTTTGTAACTATAAATATGTGGGTATACCAGATCGAATAGGACATCACATTTTCACTGTATACACTCTAACACTCGCTCTCTAGCAATTTCACTTTCATACAAAAGCATTGTAACACTTAGCGATCTGGTCTATATCCTGCACTGTATCCTGAAGTTTGAAGTAATAAGAAGAACAAGGCAGCTGCGATTGTCAGCTCCCGAGGTTTTATGCCGGCGATCTAGATTGATCAAGGGCTTTCCTCGTACATCTCGTGTCATTTACTTTACTTTTTACTCATTGTTTGATTGTAGATATAGCTCAATATCCTGAGCCGTATCCTGAATACTGATTTTCCATATAACTTAACTGACATATTTTCAACACACTTTCTAGCACACTACCTCACTTTACTAATTTGATCACTTAATTGCTTCGGTAATTTTTGACCAAAACAAGTAGCACCTGCATTTCTTAGTCCAAACGGCATAGCAATATAACAGTATATACCAGTTGGGGTCATAAAGGCTATATCCTCTTGATCAGATGGTTCCATCTGCATTTGTTAAAATCCAGATGAAGCATCCATAAAAGTCAACAATTCATGACCCGCGGTAGCATCCACCATGGAGTCAATGTGGGGTAATGGGAAAGGATCCTTGGGACATGCCTTGTTTAAATCAGTAAAATCGACACATACCCTCCACTTTCCATTTTTCTTTTGAACAACAACCACATTGGCTAACCATCTTGGATACTTAACCTCTCTTATCATACCTGCTCGAAGTAGCTTATCTACCTCTTCCTGGATAATAGCATTCATTTCAGGTGCAAACTTCCTCCTCTTTTGATGTATAGGCTTGAATGACCTGTTAATGCCAAGTTTGTGAGTGATTATATCCTTAGATATACCTGTCATGTCTTCATGTTTCCAGGCAAAGGTGGATTTCCTTATCTTAAGGAAGGATACTAGCTCATGTTCGATGTCGCTAAGGATCCCTAATCCTATGAAGATCTTGGATTCAGGATCCTCTGGATCCATGAGGATTTCCTTCAAATCCTGTTCTCTTGCCTCCAAGACATCTCTTGAAGGATACTTTAATTGCTATTGCTCCCTTGGTCTTGAAGCTGGCTTCATTGATGAGGTATAGCAATTCTTAGCTTCTTGTTGATCACTCTTAATTTTCACCACTCCCCAAGGACTTGGAAGCTTTACACATTGATGATAGGTGGATGGTACTGCCTTCATGTCATGTATCCATGGCCTGCCAAGGATAAGATTACAACATGATAAGCAATCAATAACACAAAACTTTTGATAAGAATGCAATCCTTCAATATAGATTGGGAGTTTGATGTCCCCCAATGTATTCTTAGTTTCTCTACTGAATCCCACAAGTGTTAGGGCAGGATTTTTTAATGACCTGTGATCCTCAGTTGTTATCCTCTTTAGTGATCCTTACTTCTGTGTCAGTTAGTGATCCTCAGAAGTGCCTCAGGATCAGGATCATGGATCATCCTAAGGATCCTTATACTAATGATTGTTCTATTTGAATTCGATATTGTTTTGCAGGAGTGCCGGATTGGACTTGGTCATGGCGACATTCCTGGAGAATATTCCCTGCAATTCTGAACGTGTTGGACCATTTGTGAACGTTATGGAGAACGTGGGGAGAAGGCACGAAATGCGGATAGTTAGTTAAGCTAGTTATTTTCTGATTTAAATGGAGTAGCGAGCTAATTAGACATAACTTTTTGCTATTTTGGCTACACACACTCTTACAACCGCTCACAACAGCTCTCGTTCATTCACTTAGCAATTTCGTACACTTTTTACACAGAACAATATAGTGATCCTTGTATTTAGCTCGCTATTATCCGAAGTTGTAACACATTACTTGTTTAATTTGAGTTGGTGATCGGTAGTTTCCATCACCCGGGGTTTTTTGTGCCGGAGATCAACTCTTGATCAAGGGCTTTTTCCCCGTATAAACCTTGTGTCACTTGTTATTTATTTTTCATAGTGATCCTTATTGCTATAAACCAATTCAAGCATCATACCCCGTGACAGAGAGTTTGGTTACATTATCCTCGTCTGATTTTTTGACCAAAACAGTTTGGCGCCCACCGTGGGGAAATTGGTGCTTCATTCCTAAGAAATTCTCATTTTTTGTGATCATTTCGGTTCGTTACGTTCAAGCAGATGACTTCATCATCAAAGAACACCTCCAGTGCGATGTCTGCAGTCAATTCATCCCAGGGCATTCCACCATTGCCTCCACCACCTTCTGGACCTCAGAAAAATGCCGAGAAGAAACCAACTCCCATTTTCACAAAACCTCCAACTTCTTCTGCTTCTTATACTCCTACTACTAGTGACTTGTTTACTCTGATTTTGCAGATGAAGGAGCATATCCAGCAGCAGGACAAGACCAATGAAAGGATCCTTAGAGAAATTGGAGACATCAAGAAACATAAGAGATCGGCAGAGGATCATTCCCCACTAATGCCCAGATCTTTGAATTTTGATACTCCGGTCATAACTTCTCAACCTTCAGTGGTTCCAGACGTTCAATATGTGGGAGGACCAAAAGGAGTGCATTACGGGTTATCAGCAATGACTCAGGCTTCAGGGTTACACTTTCAACCATTAGGATCCCATCCTCAGCATATAGGATCCTTTGCAAGCTCAGGAGGATACTCGGGAGCGCAGCAGATTCAAGGATACTGGCCGTTTCAAGGATCCTCTCAGGTTCAAGGATCCCCCCAAGTTCAGGGATCCTCATATGTTCCAGGATCCTCTCAGGTTCAAGGATCCTCCTATGTTCCAGGATCCTCTCAGGTTCAAGGATCCTCCTATGTGCCAGGATCCTCTCAAGTTCAAGGATCCTCCTACGTCCCACGATCCTCACAAGTTCAAGGATCCTCTCAGTTTCATGGATCCTTAAGGAGTTTGCAATCAGGGAATACCGATATCCATCTGGGAGATTTCATTCCAATGCAGACCATTGCTTCTACTGGTCCATCAATCATTTCAGAGCCCCAACAATATGGATTCACATCCGCTCTTCCTAATTTGAATCCAATGGGAGGTAACACTTTCAATAATTCTTATACCACTAACCATGGCCTTATGCAGGATACAAGTATCAATCATGCCATGGCCAGAGAATTGCAAAAGTTAAAGGACATAATATCAAGTGTTCCAGGAGTGGTCAAGCCTATCCCAGAGATCGCAGATGGGAGCCACAAGATATCTCGTTTTGCACCACCAATCTGTGATGTTGAGATACCCAAGAGGTTCCATGTGCCTACCATGAAGTTGTATGATGGTTCAACGGATCCTGAGGAACAAATAGCTCAATACAGGGAAAGGATGGAGATCAATCCCATCCCAGAAAGGTTAAAGGAAGAATGTCTGTGCAAGGGATTTGGATCCACTCTTACTGGATCGGCTCTTAAATGGCTGCTAAGTCTTCCCCCTTACTCTATTACCTCATTTGCTAATCTAGTTAATCTATTTAATAATCAGTTTTCTTGTAGTAGAAAATTTAAGCGTTTAACTAGTGATCTGTATAGGATAACCCAGGGTCATAATGAATCATTAAGGGATTATATCACTAAATTTAGTAAAGAATCCTTAGATATTCCTAACCTGGATATAGCCATGGCTGTTGAAGCCTTTAAAATGGGATTGCTTAGGGATTCGTTATTCTATGATGATCTTGTTATGACACCATGCAGGAATCTAGATGAGGTAAGAACCCGGGCCCTTAGGTTCATCCGGCTAGAGGATGACAAAAGGATCCAGGAGAGGTTAGCAGGATCCTCAAAGCAAGAGAAGCAAGGATCCTCATTCAAGAACAACAAGTTCAGATCCTATAATAAATCTGATAACCAGAATGTGCATGCTGTTGAACAAGAAGAGGATGACGAGGATTATCCTCCAATCTCTAAATATTGTTTTTCTGTTGATAACAATGAACTAATCCTCGCGATGCAGAATTTAGGTGATAAAGCTAGATGGCCCAGAAAAAATGATAGACCAGCTGCAACTAAAGATAAGTCAAAGTGGTGTGCATACCATGAAGATTTTGGGCATCTCACAGAAGAATGCATCGCATTGAGAAAAGAAATTGGATACTTGTTGAGCAAGGGGCACTTGAAAGAATTATTGGGGAGAAAGAAGTCAAGGACTCAGGATCCTGAAAGGATCCTAGAGAAAGCTCCAGCCCCTCCAGCGGATGCACAAATTATAAACTTCATTTCTGGAGGATCTGACGTTTGTGGAACATCCTTCTCTGCAGCCAAAAGACATGCAAAGGAAACCAAGATGGATAATGGAGATAGACCCATTCGAACATCCAGTGTCTCTGAAGGAAAAATTATAACTTTCGATGAGGATGATCGTGTTGACATCCAAGATCCTCATCATGATGGTTTGGTTATCACTCTTTTTATTTCTAACCATTTTGTTCACAGGATCCTTATAGATGGAGGAAGCTCTGTGAACATTATCCAGCTTGATGTTCTCAAGAAGATGAACATCCCTGAATCCGACATCATACCAAGATCCTCTGTGCTCGTGGGATTCAGTGGCGAGACTAAGAATACTCTGGGGGACATTAAACTCCCAATCTATATCGAAGGCCTACATTCTTACCAAAAGTTTTGTGTTATTGACTGTTTGTCTTGTTGTAATGTGATCCTTGGCAGGCCTTGGATACACGATATGAAGGCAGTCCCATCCATTTACCATCAGTGTGTGAAGCTCCCTAGTCCTTGGGGAATAGTGAAGATTGATAGTGATCAGCAAGAGGCTAAGAACTGCTACACCTCATCAATGAAACCAGCATCAAAGTCCAGGGAGCAATAGCAATCAAAGTGTCCTCCAAGGGATGTCTTGGAGGCAAGTGAACAGGATGTAGTGGAAATCCTTATGGATCCTGATGATCCTGAATCTAAAGTTTATATAGGATCAGGGATCCTTGGCGGAATAAAGGAAGACCTCATATCCTTCCTCAAAAGAAAAAAGACTACCTTTGCATGGAAACACGAAGACATGACAGGTATATCTAAAGATGTAATCACTCACAAACTTGGCATTGATAGGTCCTTCAAACCAATCCATCAAAGGAGAAGGAAATTTGCACCAGAAAGAAATGCCATTATCCAGGAGGAGGTAGAGAAACTACTCCGAGCAGGTATGATTAGAGAGGTCAAGTATCCAAGATGGTTGGCCAATGTGGTTGTTGTTCAAAAGAAAAACGGAAAGTGGAGGGTATGTGTCGATTTCACTGATTTAAATAAGGCATGTCCCAAGGATCCTTTCGCATTACCCCACATTGACACCATGGTGGATGCAACTGCGGGTCATGAACTGTTAACTTTTATGGATGCTTCATCTGGATTTCAACAAATTCAAATGGAACCATCCGATCAAGAGGATACAGCCTTCATGACTCCAACTGGAATATACTGCTATATTGCTATGCCATTCGGACTAACAAATGCAGGTGCAACTTATCAAAGGCTAGTGAATATGATGTTCAAGGATCAGATTGGACAAACTATGGAGGTTTACATAGACGATATGGTGGTAAAATCAATAAAGGCTGAGGATCACCTAAGAGATTTGGAGGAATCATTCAATATCCTTGATAAATATAATATGAAACTTAATCCTTCAAAATGTCACTTTGGTGTTAAAGCAGGTAAATTCTTAGGATATATGGTGACAAAGAGAGGCATTGAAGCCAGTCCAGAACAAATAAAAGCTATAGTGAACATCAAGTCACCTGCCAATGCTAAGGATGTTCAAAGATTAACAGGCAGAATTGCAGCTTTAAACAGATTCATATCCAAATCCTCAGAAAAGTGCAAGGAATTCTATGATATCCTAAGGAAGAACAAGAAATTCGAGTGGACTGAGAAGCATGAAAGTGCCTTAAGAGCTCTTAAGGATTACCTATCCTCGGCCCCGGCTTTGATGAAACCAGAAAAAGGAGATGTGTTATCCTTATATCTTGAGGTATCCTCAAAAGCAGTAAGTGCCGTCCTTGTTAAGGATCACGAAGGTACACAACATCCTGTCTATTATGTAAGTAAGAGTTTACTTGATGCTGAATCCAGGTATTCACACTTAGAAAAACTTATCCTTGCATTAATTATGGCATCAACTAAATTAAGATATTATTTTGAAACTCATGCCATTATCGTCAAAACTAATTTTCCAATTAAGAATGTCCTCAGGAAACCTGAAATGTCAGGAAGGATGGCTAAGTGGGCAGTGAAGCTAAGTGAATATGATATAAGATATGAGCCTAGGACAGCCATTAAATCCCAAGCATTAGCTGACTTTGTGGCAAATTTCAGTAGTGATTTGGAAAAAGAGGCTGAATTAGAAGTCCAGCAGCTAGAAGAAACCAAGGATCCTTGGATACTCTATACTGATGGATCCTCAAATGTCAAAGGAACAGGGCTTGGAGTACTACTTAAATCGCCACAGGGGGACATAATACCCCATTCGATAGCTTGTGAGTTCCAAACCACTAACAATGAGGCTGAATATGAAGCCTTGATAGCTGGTTTGCAAATTGCTAAGCATATGAGGATCAGGTATCTTGAGGTACATGTAGATTCTTTGTTAAGCACTAATCACTTTAATGGATCCTATGCTGTTAAAGGTGAAAAGCTAATCAAATATTTGGAGTTAGTCAAAGAATTGACACTCTCTTTTGTATCCTTTAGTTTGACACAGGTACCAAGGGAAGAGAATGCAGAGGCAGATGCACTAGCCAATTTAGGATCATCCTTGAAGATCCCGGAGGATATCAAGATCCCTTTTATCTATATCCTGACCCCGGCTATCGAGGATCACGTGGCTATGGAGATAGGAGAGGATTCTGCAATTACCCCTACTGAGGATACTCAAACTCATTCAGGATCATGGATCCTCCCAATCATGAGATACATACAACATGGAGAGATTCCTACAGGAGAAAACCCTAAAGCTTTCAAAACTAAGGTATCTCAATTCACAATTTTAAATAATATGTTGTACAAACGATCTCTTGTAGGACCATACTTAAGATGCATTGAGGATCCTGAAATCCAAGAAGTTTTAAAAGACTTCCATGAAGGAGATTGTGGAAACCACACTGGGAGCAGGGCATTATTCTCAAGGATCCTGAGGACAAGATACTATTGGCCAACCATGAAGAGAGATGCTGTGGAGTATGCTAAGAAGTGTGATCCTTGTCAGAGACACATTAATATCCTTCATCAACCGGCTGAATTATTGCATCCTATATCCTCCACTTGGCCATTCATGAGATGGGGCATGGATATAGTTGGTAAGCTCCCTAAGGCACCTGGTGGAAAAGTGTTCATGCTTGCTATGACTGATTACTTCTCCAAGTGGATAGAGGCTGAAGCTTTTGCCCAAGTCAGAGAAAAGAAAGTTATATCCTTCATTAAAAGGAATATTATAACTAGATTTGGTATTCCTTCTGAAATTATATGTGATAATGGTTCCCAATTCATTGGGGGCAGAACTACTAACTTTTGTGATAGCTGGGGGATTAAGATGATAACATCAACACCAGTCCACCCACAAGCTAATGGTCAGGCAGAATCCTCCAATAAGATCATCATCAACAATCTGAAGAAGAAGCTTGGATCCAAGAAAGGGAATTGGGCAGAAGAATTACCTTATGTGCTTTGGGCTGATAGGACAACTCCTAAGAATGCTACAGGCCAAACACCATTCTCTTTGGTATTTGGGGCAGAATCAGTGATCCCTAAAGAAATGGTGGTTCCAACTGCTAAAACCAGTATTCGTGATCCTGAGGAAAATAAGGAGAACTTGGTTCAAGACCTGGATACTATAGAGGAAATCAGAGATATGGCAAGGATAAGGATGGCCAGTTATCAGCAAAGAATGGCCGGTTCCTACAACAAAAATGTTAGGATCAGGAAATTCCAAGTTGGTGATATGGTACTAAGGAAAGCATTTCAGAATACTACCAATCCTACTGATGGAAAGTTGGCACCAAAATGGGAAGGCCCTTACTTGATTGAAGCTGAGGCAGGAAAGGGGGCATATCGATTGCTAACAATGGAAGGTGACTTACTACCAAGAGCCTGGAATGCTATCCATTTGAAGAAATATTTCATGTGATAAGGATCCATGATCCTCACATGATAAAAGGATCCTTAAAACGCAGATGATCCTCAGTTTTGGTAACATTCTAATCTTAAACCATTTCATTTCCTTACTTTTTCACATAAGGATAAGGATCTTGCATCCTTTATCCCCATTTCACGAGATTTTGAGTTTTGAAGGTTCAGGTACACTTAGAAAAAGCATGATTATCCACACAAGCAACCAGTTACTTGGGTTTGACCCCAGTTGTTTGGGTTTAACCCCAGTTTCGCCAGTAGCGCACGATGATCCTGGTATAGTTCATGGCAGTGGGACCAGTACTCGTTTTAGGGGCTGATAATTCCATTGTACTGGCTATACCTAGGATCCTACGTATAATGGTAGACGTACCATACATCCGTTCTTAAGGTTTCTAGCGTTTTCACGTTAGCTAAGGTTTTGGCATTTACATGCCACTAAGTTTGGATAGTCGCCAGTTAGGGCCATACTCCAGTTAACACACGATCCTTGGGCTTGTCCCCAGTTATCCTTTGGGCTTGTCCCCAGTTGCTAACCTTTATCTTATAATGGCTTAGTCCCAAGTTATGTTTTATTTCAGGTTTTCGGAGTTAAACAACCAAGGATCCTTGATCCTTACCTTTTACTAAGGTTTGTTCTGTGATTATCCTGGTTATAATAATATTAAGAGTTAGGATCCTAACTTGGATCCTCAGGTATGATCCTTAACTATTTTGATTTTATTCATTGATTATTTGAATAACCCTAATACTTTGACAACTGAACTCATGATCCTTAAAATATACCACTTTTTGGAATTTTTCAACTATAGGATGTTTGATCCTACATTATATCCTAAGTTTTTTTATCTAAGTTGTTCAACTTTTCTTACTCAGACAAGTGTAAATCAAAACAATTGAAAAATAAAACAACAACAAGGATATCAACACAAGATAAGCCAAAAAAGATTAAGGTTATTTTATTAACAAAATCTTAACCATCGAAGGTTGTCAAAATTACCTACCCCGAGCATCTACCAGCAATATGTGGCCCGTCCGCTGGGGTAGGTAAAGGGTGTCCATTGTCTAAAGGTCTTAGTAGTGAAGGAATTAAAAAGATGGCAGGATCACAATGGCTTCATCCCCCAAACAGAGGATCCCTCCACCAGTTGTAATCCTACCTATTGTTCAAAGGATCATACATGATCCTTAACCCTAATAGCTATTGTTTAGTTATTACAAACCATCATTGTTTTAAAAACATCACAACCACAAAAAACTACTACCAAATTTAAAAATTGGGCTCCGGCTACGTCTAGGAATGTCCATCATCGCCCAATTGTGCAGCCTACACCTTCGCTGCATCCTCATCCCCTCCAGCTTCGGTATCCTTAACCTGATCCTTCCCGCTACCTCCAGCCTCTATCGCCAAAACCTCCTCAGCCTCCTCATCATCTTCAAGATCAGCCAACCTTGCTTTCCAGCCCTCAACATCCCAGCTGCTTCTGTCGAAGTTAGGATCTTGAGCTTCCTGGGCCATCTTTAGTTTTGTCTGGTACATTGTGATGGCAGCAGAGACCTTTGCACCTTCTATGAGATCATGCTTCTCATAGTCAATGTCGATCAGGATTTTAGCTGTCTTAGTCTTGGCATCTTGAAGGGCTTTTTCAAGATCAGCAATCTTAAGATCCTTAAGCACTGCAACTTGTTGGAGGTCAGCAATCTTCTTATCCAGCTCCTCGACGCTTCCCACATAATCTTCAATCTCAGCAAATTTCTGCAAAGAAAAAGACAAAGCAATTCAAGATCAGATGATCCTCAAATGAGTAGGATACCTAGGCAGAATTGGTGATCCTTACCTCATTGAAGTATTCGAGGAACTGGTGGCGGATCAGTGGTAGGCCTTGTAGGTCCTCTGTGTCAGAAGTTTTCCTCTTCTTACTGTTATGGGTGAAATTCTGAGCTCATATCCTGGAAAATATCATGATCTATATCTTATCTGTTTACACCTGGGATGCTGGTTCAGGATATGGGTAACATCCTGAACGGTATCCTCGGGATTACTAATGGATTATGTGCAGGTACGTGTGTTAGAAGCTAGCAACGTTCACAAAGACTTATTCCGCGGAAGACTCGGTCCAGGCCGTTTAAAGAAAGACGTTGAAACCTTATTACTCGGTCTACAACGTTCGTGGTGGAATATTCGGAGCATCCCATATTTATAGGAATATTTGTTTGTATTTCGTTACTATAAATAGGAGGAACACCAGATCAAATAGGACACGACAATTTCACTGCAATCACACTCACTACACTCTAACACTTGTTCTCTCGCAATCTGTACTCTCACACGAATTCATTGTAACACTTAGCGATCTGGTTGATATCCTGCACTGTATCCTGAAGATTAAAGCAATAAGAAGAACAAGGCAGCTGCGATTGTCAGCTCCCGAGGTTTTATGCCGGCGATCTAGATTGATCAAGGGCTTTCCTCGTACATCTCGTGTCGTTTCCTTTACTTTTTGTTTATTATTTGCTCACTGTTTGATCGCAGATACAGCTCAATATCCTGAGCCGTATCCTGAATACTGATTTTCTAAATAACTCAACAAGCATATTTTCTAGCACACTACCTCACATTACTAATTTGATCACTAAATTGCTTCGGTAATTTTTGACCAAAACAATTTGGCGCCCACCGTGGGGCAAGTGGTGCTCTCTTTACTAAAAAATTTTGTTAAATCGCTAATCGGTTTTTTATTTTCAAAACTTTTTGCTACATTGTCCACAATGGCCTCACGATCAAACATGAGTTCCTCTACTATGTCTGCTACGACTTCTGCTACTACAGGTTCGGTGCTTCCACCACCTCCTCCAAGAATGCCAGCCTCTACACGACCTCAGGATATTATCCCTACCCGCAGTGTTCAGGAATCTGCCCCTGTTTTAGCATCTAACGATGAAATTTTAACCTTATTTGGAAGTGTGCAGGAACAAATGAGGCAGCAGCAGGAAACGAACCAAATGCTTTTAAGGGAAATACAACTCCTGAAGTCTGGCTCGAGCAGATCCGCTGAGGATATTGTCACTCCATTACAACCCAGAGCTTTGAACTTCAGTTCAGCCGTGTATACAGAGGATAACAGGGGGAATATTGTGCCCAGCCTTCCTCAGAATCATACCCCTGAAATACCCTCCTCGGTCAGGATATCGACCATAAGGAGCTCAGGATATGCTTCGGGATATGGGCAGAATCCTCCAACGGGTAACATATTAAATAATAATAATACTCCTACTACTAACAATAGTGGATCCTTGCAGGATACAGGTGTGACGTCGGCACTTACCAGGGAACTTCAGAAGTTGAAGGACATGATATCGAGTGTACCCGGGGTGGTCCAGCCAATCCCGGAAGTGTCTCAAGACAGCCATAAGATATCTCGTTTTGCATATCCTATCTGTGATGCTGAGATTCCAAAGAGGTTCCAAACCCCCAACATGAAGCTTTACGACGGAACGACGGATCCTGAGGAGCATATTGCTCAGTATAGGGAGAGGATGGAGATCAACCCTATCCCTCCGGATCTCAAGGAAGCATGCTTGTGCAAGGGTTTTGGTTCAACCTTGACAGGATTAGCTTTGAAGTGGCTCTTGAATGTTCCTCCACATTCAATTACATCTTTTGCTCATTTAGTAAATTTATTTAATAGTCAGTTTTCTTGTAGTAGGAGCTTTGAAAAATTGACAAGTGATCTCTACAGGATAACGCAGGGGCCTCAGGAATCCCTTAGGGTTTATGTGAACAAGTTTAGCCGAGAATCACTAGACATTCCTCATCTTGATGTTGCAACAGCTGTGCAAGCTTTCAAGATGGGGTTGCAAAAGGATTCTCAATTCTACAAAGACCTTGTAATGAACCCATGCAGGAACCTGGATGAAGCTCGGAACAGGGCCCTAAGATACATTCGGTTGGAAGATGACAGAAAGATGCAAGAAAGGATGAACTCATCCAACACTTATGAGTCAACTAACAGGAAGTCGGAATCCTCATTCAAGTCGTATCGGCCCAAGCCATATGGCAGGAATGAGAACAAGAGAGTGAATGCTGTCGAAGATGAGGATCCTGAAGAATATCCTGAAATATCTGAATATTGCTTTTCTGTTAACATTCCTGAATTGATGTATGCCATGCAGGGTCTAGGGGACAAGGCAAGATGGCCTCGAAAGAATCAACAAAAAGCGGATTGGAAAGACAAATCAAAATGGTGTGCTTTCCACGAAGATTTCGGACATATGACCGAGGATTGCATTGCTTTGAGGAAAGAGATAAGCTATCTTCTAAGCAAGGGATATTTGAAAGATCTCTTAGGAAAAAAGAAGAATAAGGGTCAGGATACTGAGAAGGATCCTGAGCGAGCAGCCTCACCTCCCGCGGATGCCAAGATAATCAACTTCATTTCGGGAGGATCCGACATTTGTGGGACTTCGTATTCGGCAGCAAAGAGACATGCAAAAGAAGCTAAGGCCGAAAGGGGAGACAAACCTGTCAGGATGACTACACTCACAACTGACAAAGTGATCACATTTGATGCTGATGACAGGGATACTGTCCAGGATCCTCACCATGATGCTCTGGTAATAACGTTATATGTAGCTAACCATTTTGTACGCAGGATATTGGTTGATAATGGCAGCTCCGTCAACATAATCCAACTAGAGACACTTAAAAGAATGAATGTATCTCCAATCGATATCACTTCGAAGTCCACCGTGCTCGTTGGGTTCAGCGGAGAGGCCAGAAACACAGTGGGAGAGATAAAGTTGTCGGTGTACGTTGAAGGAGTCAACTCGATACAACGTTTCTGTGTGATGGACTCTCTATCCTGCTATAACATTATACTGGGAAGACCGTGGATTCACGATATGAAGGCCGTGCCATCAACATATCACCAATGCATCAAGATACCTACCCCTTGGGGAGTTGTTAAAGTTGATAGCGATCAGCAGGAGGCGAAAGAATGCTACTCATCCTCGATGAAATCCTCAACCAAACCTAGTGCAGCATAGCAATTAAAGACGCGGGCCCAGGATATCATGGAGGATCCGGAGCAGGATGTGAAGAAGATTGTCCTGGACCAGGATAATCCCGATATTTCGGTGCTCGTGGGAACCAATATCCCTCAGGATATTGAAGAGCAATTAATTAACTTTTTAAAATGCAGGATGTCAACGTTTGCATGGAAGCATGAGGATATGACAGGCATATCCAAAGATATTATCACTCACAAGCTTGGAATTGATAAATCATTCAAGCCCGTGCAACAAAAAAAAAGGAAGTTTGCTCCTGAACGCAATACAATTATTCAAGAAGAAGTTGAAAGATTGTTGAAGTCCAAAATGATTAGAGAAGTCAAGTTCCCAAGGTGGCTAGCAAACGTGGTAGTGGTACAGAAGAAAAACGGAAAATGGAGAGTCTGTATGGATTACACAGACTTGAATAAAGCTTGTCCTAAAGACCCATTTCCTCTCCCCCCACATTGATGCAATGGTAGATGCCACTGCTGGGCATGAAATGCTGACTTTCATGGACGCATCCTCAGGATTTCAGCAGATCCAAATGGAACCTTCTGACCAGGAGGATACTGCCTTCATGACACCAACAGGTATTTATTGTTATACAGCTATGCCTTTTGGTTTGAAAAATGCAGGTGCAACATACCAAAGATTGGTAAACATGATGTTCAAAGACAAACTGGGGGACACCATGGAGGTGTACATTGACGATATGGTGGTAAAGTCAAAGAAAGCTCAGGATCACCTCCAGGATATTAAAGGAGTGTTTGATATCCTGGATCAGTATAATATGAAGCTGAATCTTGCTAAGTGCCATTTTGGAGTGGGGGCAGGAAAATTTCTAGGATATATGGTGACCAAAAGAGGAATAGAAGCGAGCCCGGAGCAGATTAGAGCCATCTTGGATATTAAATCTCCCTCAAATATGAAATATGTTCAACGATTAACAGGGCGAGTGGCGGCATTAAACCGATTTACCTCAAGATCCTCAGAGAAATGCAAAGATTTTTATGATATCCTGAAGAAGAACAAAAAATTCGAGTGGGGTGAGAAGCATGAAGCGGCCCTACAGGATTTAAAGCAATATCTTTCAACCGCACCTCTACTGATGAAGCCTGAGAATGGTGAACCATTATCCCTATACCTCGCGGTATCAGGGAACGCTGTAAGTGCCGTCCTTGTAAAGGACCATGAAGGTCAGCAATATCCTGTTTATTATGTTAGCAAAAGTTTGTTAGATGCTGAAACTAGGTATTCTCACTTAGAAAAATTAATACTAGCATTAGTCATGGCGTCAACAAAACTTAGACATTACTTTGAGACACACAGGATTCATGTTAAAACAAATTATCCTGTCAAAAATATGCTTAGGAAACCAGAGATGTCAGGCAGGATGGCTAAGTGGTCGGTAAAGCTAAGTGCCTATGATTTAGTATATGAACCTAGGAATGCCATAAAGTCTCAGGCTTTAGCTGACTTTGTGGCTGATTTTAGTAGTGACATTCAGGATGAGGTAGACCTAGAAGTTCAACAGTTAGGAGAATCCTCAGGATCCTGGACATTATATACTGATGGTGCATCTAATATAAGAGGAGTAGGATTGGGAATACTACTAAAATCGCCACAAGGGGACATATTACCCCAGGCTATTAGGTGTGAATTTCCTGCTACCAATAATGAGGCAGAATATGAAGCTTTAATTGCAGGATTAGAATTGGCTAAGAGTATGAGTTTAAGAAATTTACAAGCGTATGTTGACTCTTTGTTAATTACTAACCATTTTAATGGATCCTATGCAGTTAAGGGTGAGAAATTGACTGAATATCTTGATATTCTCAAAAAATTAGCAGGATATTTCGATGTTTTTACACTTGAACAGGTACCAAGAGAGGATAATGCTGAAGCGGATGCCTTAGCAAATCTGGGATCATCAATCAGGATACCGGAAGGGACCCAAATACCAATAATACATGTTTTATATCCTGCAACGAATCCTCAGAATAAAGAAGTAGCGGATATTTGGGATCCTGGAGTGGAATATCCTGAACAGGATCCTAAATCCTGGACAACTCCAATTCTGAAATATCTTAAAGATGGACACATCCCCGAAAATGAAAATCCTAAGGCATTTAGGATGAAGGTATCACGATTTACTATTATAAATAATATTTTATACAAGAAATCTCTTGCAGGACCATATTTAAGGTGCTTGGAGGATCATGAAGCCAAAGAAGTACTTCAGGATATACATGAAGGGGACTGTGGTAATCACACTGGGGGCAGATCATTATTCTCGAAAGTATTGAGGACAGGATACTTTTGGCCAACAATGAGAAAAGATGCTGCAGAATATGCTCGAAGATGTGATGCGTGTCAAAGGCATAGTAACATACTACATCAACCAGCTGAACCACTATATCCTGTAGTTTCCCCTTGGCCATTCATGAAGTGGGGGATGGATATAGTAGGGAAGTTACCAAAAGCTCCGGGAGGAAAAGTATTTATGTTAGCAATGACGGATTATTTCTCTAAGTGGGTCGAGCCTGAAGCATTTGTTCAAGTTAGAGACCAAGAAGTAGTATCCTTCATAAAGAGAAATATCCTGACTAGGTTTGGAGTACCAGCTGAGATCATTTGTGATAATGGGTCCCAGTTTATAAGCAAAAGGACTACTGACTTTTGCAAGAGTTGGGGAATCAAAATGATCACATCTACTCCGGTACATCCTCAAGCGAATGGACAAGCCGAATCCTCGAACAAGATAATAGTCAATAACTTAAAGAAGAGACTTGGAGCCAAAAAAGGAAGATGGGCGGAAGAGTTACCCTTTGTTTTGTGGGCTGATAGGACAACGGTGAAGAATGCAACTGGCCAAACCCCGTTTTCCTTGGTATTTGGAGCGGAGGCAATGATTCCAACAGAAATGACGATACCTACTGCAAGATCTATGCTACAGGATCCTGAACAGAATCCTGAAGTCTTATGTCAGGATTTGGATACTATAGATGAAAAAAGAGATGCAGCAAGGCTAAGGATAGCAGCATATCAACAAAGAATATCCAGAGCATACAATAAGAACATAAGGACTAGAAGATTTCAAGTTGGTGATTGGGTGCTGAGAAAGGCTTTTCAAAATACCACTAATCCTGCCGATGGCAAGCTAGCTCCGAAATGGGAAGGACCTTATGAAGTCGAGTCAGAAGCAGGGAAAGGAGCATATCGACTCAGGAATGTGGAAGGAGATATGCTACCAAGATCCTGGAATGCAATACATTTGAAGCTCTATTTCAAGTAAGAGTAGAATTTATTTTCTATCTCGGAATGGTATGTGTTCTATCTCTTTAAAATATATTTGAACCCAATACTGACTTAAGCATCGGAGGGGTGTTAGCCAAGCTAACACCCACCTTAGTTTACAATTGTTTTGAAGGATATGTTTCAGGATATAGCTCCAGGATGTATACTCAGGATAAGTCGAAAGATTAGAGGATTGGCCCCCTCTCTCACGTTTAAGGGATCCTGATCCCTTCAAAGGTTTAAAGGTATTCACCTTTCTTTCGAATTGGGTTTAAACACCTCGCCTGGAGTGCAAGTTATCTAGGTATAGTTCAAGGTAGCAGGACCAGTTCATGTAAAAGTGGCTGACAATTTCGTTACTGTTGGCTATATCCTGGATCCTAAAGGTATATGAGGATTGATCACCCTCTCTCACGAAAGAGTATTTTCATACTCTCAAAGGTTTAAAGGTTTTCACCTTTCTAAGTCTTGGAGTTTATACACTCTCGCCTGTAGCGCATGAAATTTAGGGTTTATCCCCAGTATGCTAAGGATTCTTTTCTGGATATCAGGGGTTCTGCCCTTGGGCATTCGGAATCTCTTCGAGTCGAAATGTAAATACATTTGTGTTTTTGGCAAACACAGGGGACACACATTATTCTGATTCAAAGGATGGATCCAAGTTTATAAGTATGCACTGGGGACAAATTTATTGGAACTGATTCTCTAAGAATCTCTGGTATGATCTCTCCTTTTTGTTTGGACAATTTATAGATTATATTTCAATATCCCTTTTAAGATATCTTTCAGGATATCTCCCAGGATACATTTATGATATGTGTTCCTAAAAATGTTCAAACCAAACAATTTTCACAAGTAAAATTTGTGTGACAATAACAATAAGGTCAAGAGAGTAGTTATATTATTAACATACCAAAAGATGTGCTCTTAGTTTCACCTCAAAACAAGGCCCATCCACTAAGAGCACTAATAGTTCATAACCATATTTACCCAACAGTTGAAGGCTTCATCTCAAACCGAGACCCATCCACCTTCAACTGTTGTATTGTTCAAAAAGCATGCAGGAAATGTAAATTGTTCAGGTACGGGAAAGTAAAATGCAGAAAAGTAAATTGTTTTTGGAACTACAAACCAGCATTCAAATTCAAAAAGGTGGGCTCTGGCCTTGGTACGTATATCCGTCATCGCCCACCTAAATGCCCTTACACAGCGGCATCACCTCCAACCTTCTCAGACTTCTCCGCTCCAGCATCCTGACCGGCATCCTGCGCAGCATCCTGACCAATATCCATCTCAGCATCACCTCCAGCATCCTTCTTCTCTCCAGCTTGGACCACCACCTCTGTTGACTTGGAAGACTCACCGGCTTCAGCAGGAAGTGGCACAGCTTTGCCTCCGAGCTCCTTCAATTTAGCCACCCAGGATTCAACTGGCCAAGATGGACAAACAAGGCCCGTCTCCTTGGCCTCGTTGGCCATCTTGATGCGTGCTTGCAGTAGGGAGACGATAGCAGAAGCCTTGATTCCCTCTCGAAAGCTGATCAAGGCCTGATCATGATCCATTTGAACGCTGGCAAGTTTGACCTCAGCATCCTGGGTGACCTTCTTTAGCAAGCTTTCATAGTGCCGGCTCTTCGCTTCAGCAATAGCACCTTGGTCAGCAACGGTGCTCTCGGGCTGCTTGATCCTGGCTTCATGAAGTGCCACAGTGCCACAGGCGTCATTGTACAAGTGGAGCAAATGCTGGAGGCCCTGCACATTAATTATAGGTATGAATTTAGAATGTACGCTGACTAAGACATCCTACCAGGATATCCTGTTAGGATATACGTGCAGGATATATGTGAAGGATATATGTGGAGGATATGCGTCAGGATATTACCTTGTTAAGGAAGGATGTCATTGGCTCTAAGGAGTCAGAGAAGCTGAGTTCATCATAGGAGAACCCTTCTGAGCCTAGAGCACTGACCTCAAGACCCTTTCTCTTTTTCGCTGCGGAAGCACGGGTTCTTGGATTGGCCTTGGGAGCCGGGAGTGGCTTGGAGCTAGTGGTAGCAGGAGTCTCCTTCTTGACTATGGCTGGAGTTGGATAGCTGTCAAGTTCATCCAGGTCTAGATAGACTGGGACATTGCTGGAATCTGCACACAGGGAGTAAATTCTAAATCCCTCCTATAAATAACAGATAAGAAGCATATGTGTGCAGGATGTCTTACAGGATCCTTACCAGACATGTTGGCACTTGAAAGAGGGCTTGGAGTTCGTGGAGAAGGATTGAAACTTCTCTCTGCCTCTGGAAGAAGTCTGATGGCGTCTATTCTTTCTTGAGAATTAGCAAGAGGAGGTGCAATCTTCCTGAAATCAGCTGCACAAAAATGAAAATTTATTAGTTCAGAATATGAGACAGGATAAAAGACAGGATCATTCTTAAACCCTAATTCCTACCCTTTCTTAACCATCTCATCGGATAATCCGTTCCATCGGGGATTGAATCCCTTTTTACAAAGAAAAACTTGGATTGCCAACCATTCTCGTTTTTGGTGGCACGAAGTATCAATGGGGGACCGGAACTAGAGTAAAATAGAAACCTAGATGAGCCGTGGCATCTAAGCTTGTAGGCTAAAGGGAGATCATGGACAGAAAGGTCAGGTATGTGGTTTCTCTTGATTTGGTCCAGAACAGATAAAACACGCCAAAGCATTGGCATGGTTTGGCTGAAAGAAATTTTAGTGATGTTAAAAAATTCGGTGATAAAGTCCGGAAAAGGGAATCGTAGCCCTAAGGTGAAGGGGAAAGCATTGAAACAAATCCATTCGGTGGAAACCATATCTGACCGGATTTCTCTGTCAAAGGGTCGGAATATGGTTCCATCCGGAAAGATATCGGAAGATTTCAAGGCCGACAGATGAGCACTATCAAAGGTGCATGTTTCATTCTCCGGTTCTTGGAGAAGATTCTGTTGGATGAATGTGGGAGCCGAGTCGCCTGAACTGGACCTCGTCTGCCTAGGCATTTGGTCGCCTGAATTCTTGCCGGAGTAAAATGAGAGATCGTTATGAAGATGAGAGAGAGAATATTACCTTTTTTCTTGTCGATTGTGGGTAAAAAAGAAGATGAGGATGAGAAGATATAGGGTATGATGAGTAAATATAGGCCGGGTGGTTGAAAGCTGTCACATCAGAAGTCTTATCTCTTAATTGCCTCGGCCATTGTAAAAAAATGTAACCGTTAGGATATCAAACGGTAACATTTTTGGGGACAATTGTTATGGGTGAAATTCTGAGCTCATATCCTGGAAAATATCTTGATCTATATCTTATCTGTTTACACCTGGGATGCTGGTTCAGGATATGGGTTACATCCTGAACGGTATCCTCGGGATTACTAATGGATTATGTGCAGGTACGTGTGTTAGAAGCTAGCAACGTTCACAAAGACTTATTCCGCGGAAGACTCGGTCCAGGCCGTTTAAAGAAAGACGTTGAAACCTTATTACTCGGTCTACAACGTTCGTGGTGGAATATTCGAAGCATCCCATATTTATAGGAATATTTGTTTGTATTTCGTTACTATAAATAGGAGGAACACCAGATCAAATAGGACACGACAATTTCACTGCAATCACACTCACTACACTCTAACACTTGTTCTCTCGCAATCTGTACTCTCACACGAATTCATTGTAACACTTAGCGATCTGGTTGATATCCTGCACTGTATCCTGAAGATTAAAGCAATAAGAAGAACAAGGCAGCTGCGATTGTCAGCTCCCGAGGTTTTATGCCGGCGATCTAGATTGATCAAGGGCTTTCCTCGTACATCTCGTGTCGTTTCCTTTACTTTTTGTTTATTATTTGCTCACTGTTTGATCGCAGATACAGCTCAATATCCTGAGCCGTATCCTGAATACTGATTTTCTAAATAACTCAACAAGCATATTTTCTAGCACACTACCTCACATTACTAATTTGATCACTAAATTGCTTCGGTAATTTTTGACCAAAACACTTACCACCCCTTCCTTTAGTGGGTGCCTTGGGAATGGAGATGCTAGGACTGGTAGTGGCCCTCTTCTTCCTGGATCGAACAACATCAAGGTCGGCCGTGTTGAACTGGGAGGCAGGGTTGGAAGATTTTCCGGCACCTACATATTTAAAGCAAGATATGTAACCTTATCCTATTTCAATTTAACTATTTATTTCAATATTCAACTATGTAAAAAGCAGGGTACTGACTTGACATGGTGATGGAACCTGAGGATACTTCTTGTGAGTCTTGGGTCTCTATCTTGAATGACCTTATTTCAGGATCAAGCTTCCAAATAGCAGCAAGCCAATCCTTGGTTGCAGGTGTTGTGATGAGGTGCGAAACAGAAATAGCTGCATAACACAAGACAAAAAGGGGTTAGTGATCCTTTCACAAGAGCAAGATTACCGGGTGATCCTTCTCAGGATCCTCTGTCCTACCGTTGGTGGACCACTTCCTGGGTAAATGCTTTCCGTCTGGAATGGTATCCCTCCTAACAAAGAAGAAGCGTCGTTTCCAATTTGTGTCATTCTTGGTGGCTTTAAAAATGGGGTGTTCTTTGCCGGGTTTTCGCTTAAACAGATATCGATGTGATCCAAACGTCGTGAGATCATACATCTGTGCCAGCTCTGACATTCCTAGATCAATCCCTTTCTGCTCTATGATCCTCTCCAGGGTATACAAGACCCTCCAAATTATCGGCATGGCTTGGATGTAAGAGATGCCGGTAAGGGAAAATAAGGATTGGGTGAAGTCTGGAAAAGGATAGGTGTATCCTATGGTGAAGGGAGTAACTGGAAAGGCAACCCATGTTTCAGAAACATAGTCGCTCAGAATAGTGGGATCGAAGGGTTTGAAAAAGGCATTCGCCGGAAAGCAGTGACGAATCTTATCTATTTGAGCATCGTTAAAGCAACACCTCTCATGTATTGAGTCTTTGATAATCCCTTGACTCTTCAAGGGGCTATCCTTCTGGTGATCCTTGGCGGGGGAGGACCGGAGCATCACTGATGTTGGTAAAGAAAGAAAAATAGAGTAAGAGAAGGAGAAATAAAAGAAGAGATACCTGATTGATCTTCGACCGAGAATATAAGGGAGTTTCTTCGGATTTAAATGCATATTGATCCTATCTCTAACTCCTATTTATAATGATGATTTGCAGGATTGTCACTTCAGTGACGTCAGCTTTGCAACGGCTAGTCCGTCTCCAACGGCTAGTTATCCGTTAGTTTTTTTGCGGATAAGATTGACAAAATACAACTCGTTTATTTACAATATTACTCCTTATATTTTGGGGGCAATTGTTAGGGCAGGATTTTTTAATGACCTGTGATCCTCAGTTGTTATCCTCTTTAGTGATCCTTACTTCTGTGTCAGTTAGTGATCCTCAGAAGTGCCTCAGGATCAGGATAATGGATCATCCTAAGGATCCTTATACTAATGATTGTTCTATTTGAATTCGATATTGTTTTGCAGGAGTGCCGGATTGGACATGGTCATGGCGACATTCCTGGAGAATATTCCCTGCAATTCTGCACGTGCTGGACCATTTGTGAACGTTATGGAGAACGTGGGGAGAAGGCACGAAATGCGGATAGTTAGTTAAGCTAGTTATTTTCTGATTTAAATGGGGTAGCGAGCTAATTAGACATAACTTTTTGCTATTTTGGCTACACACACTCTTACAACCGCTCACAACAGCTCTCGTTCATTCACTTAGCAATTTCGTACACTTTTTACACAGAACACTATAGTGATCCTTGTATTTAGCTCGCTATTATCCGAAGTTGTAACACATTACTTGTTTAATTTGAGTTGGTGATCGGTAGTTTCCATCACACGGGGTTTTTTGTGCCGGAGATCAACTCTTGATCAAGGGCTTTTTCCCCGTATAAACCTTGTGTCACTTGTTATTTATTTTTCATAGTGATCCTTATTGCTATAAACCAATTCAAGCATCATACCCTGTGACAGAGAGTTTGGTTACATTATCCTCGTCTGATTTTTTGACCAAAACAACAAGTACTGAGGATCTTGGGATAATATCAGACTCTGGGATATTCATCTTCTTGAGGACATCAAGCTGAATGATGTTCACAGAGCTTCCTCCATCTATAAGGATCCTGCGAACAAAGTGGTTCGAAATAAATAATGTAATTACAAGACCATCATGGTGAGGATCCTGGACGTCAACACGATCATCCTCATCAAAGGTTATGACGTTATCCTGGGTGACAACGGAGGTCTGGACGGGTCTGTCTCCATTGTCCATCTTGGTTTCCTTAGCATGTCTCTTTGCTGCTGAAAAGGAGGTACCACATATATCTGATCCACCGGATATGAAATTTATGACTTGTGCATCTCTGGAGGAGTAGGAGCCCTTTCTAGGATCCTTTTAGGATCCTGGATCCTTGACTTCTTCCGTCCCAGGAGTTCCTTCAAATGCCCCTTGCTCAACAAGTAACCAATTTCCTTTCTCAGTGCAATACACTCTTCAGTGAGATGCCCAAAATCCTCATGATATGCACACCACTTGGACTAATCCTTTGTAGCAGCTGGCTTATCACTCTTCCTTGGCCACCTAGCCTTCTCACCTAAATTCTGCATTGCAAGGATTAGTTCATTGTTATCAACAAAAAAACAGTATTCAGAAATAGGAGGATAATCCTCATCATCCTCTTCTTGTTCCACTGAATGCACGTTCTGATTATCAGACTTATTGTAGAACTTGGATTTGTTGTTCCTGAAGTAGGATCCTTGTTTCTCCTGTTTTGAGGATCATGTCAATCTATCCTGGATCCTTTTGTCATCCTCTAAGCGGATGAACCAAAGGGCCCTAGTTCTTACTTCATCAAGGTTCCTGCAAGGTGTCATAACAAGATCATCATAGAATAGTGAATCCCTAAGCAATCCCATTTTAAAGTCTTCTACAGCCGTAGCAATATCCAAATTA
Organism: Helianthus tuberosus; assembly: GCA_030545235.1. NCBI lineage: Eukaryota > Viridiplantae > Streptophyta > Magnoliopsida > Asterales > Asteraceae > Helianthus > Helianthus tuberosus. The sequence continues at coordinate 787,805 of JARYGA010025437.1, read as the reverse complement.
GGGATATCTAAGGATTCTTTACTAAACTTAGTGATATAATCTCTAAGTGATTCATTTTGACCTTGTGTTACCCTATATAAATCACTAGTTAATCGTTCAAATTTTCTACTACAAGAGAATTGACTATTAAACAAATTAACTAGATTAGCAAATGAAGTAATAGAGTAAGGGGGAAGACTTAGCAGCCATTTAAGAGCAGATCCTGTAAGTGTGGATCCAAATCCCTTGCATAGACATGCTTCTTTTAACCTTTCAGGAATTGGATTGATCTCCATCCTCTTCCTGTATTGAGCCACATGCTCCTCTGGATCCGTCGAACCATCATACAGCTTCATGGATGGTATCTGGAATTTTTTAGGTATCTCAGCATCACATAAGGGTGGTGCAAAACGGATATCCTATGGCTACCATCTGCAATTTCAGGAATGGGTTTAACCACTCCCGGTACACTGGATATCATATCCTTAAGCTTTTATAGCTCTCTAGTCATAGCCTGATTATTACCTGTATGCTGCATTAAGCCATGGTTAGTGTTATATGAATTATTAAAAGTGTTACCTCCCACAGGATTCGTGTTTGGAATTGCGGATGTGAATCCATATTGACGAGACTCTGGCATGATTGAAGGACCAGAGGGAGCAATGGTCTGCATTGGTATGAAGTCTCCTTGATGAACGTCTGAGCTCGGAGGCTGCATACTTCTCAAGAATCCTTTATCCTAAAGGATGTTGGATCCTTGAAGTTGAGATGATCCTTGAACCTGAAAGGATCCTGGAACCAGAGAGGATCCTGGGACAAGGGAGGATCCTTGGACCTGGAAGGATCCTTGGACCTGGGAGGATCCTTGGACCTGGGAGGATCCTTGGACCTGGGAGGATCCTTGGACCTGGGAGGATCCTTGAACTGCATGTGTTCCCAAATATCCTCCTGACGTGAAGTATCCCTGATGCTGAGAAGAGGATCCTGATGGTTGAGAAGAGAATCCTTGAGGCTGGAAGTGAGAGCCAAATGCCTGACTCATAGTTGCTATTCCATAACGCCTTCCTGGCAATTCACCCAAGTATTGCACGTTCGGAACTGCTAAGTGTTGGGAAGTTCTGACTGGAGTGTCGAAGTTCAACGATCTTGGCATCAGAGGGGAGTGATCCTCCACTGATTTCTTCTGTTTCTTGATCTCATCGATCTCCCGGAGGATCCTTTCGTTGGTTTTGTCCTGCTCTTGTGCATGATTCCTCATCTGCAAAATCAGAGTGTAAAGATCATTAGTAGTTGGATTAGTTGAAACAGAAGAAGTTGGTGGTTTTTGGAAAATGGGGGTTGGTTTCTTCGCAGCATTCTCAGCATTCTTCTGGGATCCAGAAGGTGGTGGAGGCAAAGGAGGAACGCCTTGTGAAGAACTGAATGACGGCATCAAGTTTGAAGTGTTCTTTGCTGAAGAAGCCATCTGCCTGGTTGTTATGAACCGAAATGATCACGAATATACGAATCTTCTTAGGAATAAAGCACCAATTGCCCCACGGTGGGCGCCAAACTGTTTTGGTCAAAAATCAAGCAATGGTAATGCAACCAAACTTTCTGTTGTGAGGTATGATGCTTGAATTGATGAACAACAATAAGGATCACTATGAAATGTAATGAACAAGTGACATGAAGATTTATACGAGGAAAAAGCCCTTGATCAATGAATGATCTCCGGCATAAAAAACCTCGGGTGATGGAAACTACCGATCACCAACTCAAATTAAACAACAAATGTGTTACAACTTCGGATGATAGCGAGCTAAGTACAAGGATCACTACAGTGTAACGTGCAAAAGGTGTATGAAAAATGTATGAAATTGCTAAGCGATTTTCCGAGAGCTGGTGAGAGCAGTTGTTAGTGTGTAACCAAAAATAGCCAAGTGTTTTCTAATTAGCTCGCTACCCCTTTTAAAAATGGAAAATATCTATACTAACTAACATTCCGCATTTGGTGCAACTCTTCCACGACTTCCACAACGTCCATTTCTGCTATGCACGTGCGAAATAGGTATAGAATATTCTCCAGGAATATCGCCAAGACCAAGTCCAAGCTCATGTTCCTGCAAAACATCATCACATTCAAAGTAGACAATCGTTAGTATATGGATCCTTAAGATGATCCATGATCCTGATCCTGCAACACTTCTGAGGATCACTACTTCAGAGAGAATTGAGGATCACTAAACCCAACAGTAAATGAGGATCACTTATCATAGAGAAATCCTCCCCTAACAGAGATTAAATAGAGATTAGGTTGAGAAGATATAGGGAAGCAATGAGTGAATTCAGTCTGAGCAGTTACAAGCGGTCAAATAAGGGGTCTTATCTCTTAATTGCCTCGATCATCTTGAAAATGTAACCGTTGGGTCCAGGATCCTCAAACGGTAACATTTTTTGGGACAATTGTTATGGGTGAAATTCTGAGCCTATATTCTGAATAGTATCTTGAATTATATCTTAATTACATAATATGTGTGCATAACCAGGATGCTGAATCAGGATATTGGTAACATCCTGATACTGTATCCTGAGGATTACTAACGGATTGTGTGCATGAGTACCAGCTCAAGTTTGCAACGTTCATGAATAGGGATGGCAATCAAACCCGAACCCGTTGGGTAAACCCGAAACCCGACACATTTGGGACGGGTTTGGGGTCGGTTAATTGGGTTTGGGAATAGTTTTGATTTTTTTCGCGGGTTTGGGATTTAGTGATATACCCGTTTACCCGACCCAATTACCCGATAAAGTGTACCCGTTTGCCCGATATAATTTCTTTTATATTATTAATATATATATATATATATATATATATATATATATATATATATATATATATATATATATATATATGATACATCCAATTTTAACACATATAGGTATTCTATTCCGTATTCATTGTAGTTATTTGATATATATTTTTATAATGACAATACAAAATGTAACCTGTTAGTAGTTACCTGATAGATACCCAATGGGTTTTGAGATGAATATACCCAATGAGTAATCTTTTTAAATTAACGGGTTTACCCGAAACCCGCAGGTATACCCGATACCCGATGGGTATTTACCCGCTAGAAACCCGACGGGTTTTGGGACGGGTTTGGGACAAGCTTATCTAACCGGGTTTGGGTTTGGGATTACCTAAACCCGTCCCAAACCCGACCCATTGCCATCCCTATTCATGAAGACCTCTTCCCCTAAAGACTCGGCCCAAGTTGTTCGAAGAAGAGCGTTGAGGCTGCTTTACATGGTCTCCAACGTTAACTAGGGAATATTCGTCGGCATCCCCAATTATATGAGATTTTGTTTTCATTTTGTAGCTATAAATATACGGATAAACCATATCAAATAGGACATCACACTCACTACTCTCGAGCTCTCATACTTTCTCTCGCAACTCTCACTTTCTGAAAAACATTGTAACACTTAGCAACGATCTGGTCAATATCCTACATTGTATCCTAATATTTGAAGTAATAAGAAGAACAAGGCAGCTGCGGTTGTCAGCTCCTGAGGTTTTGTGCCGACGATCTAAATTGAGCAAGGGCTTTCCTCGTACACCTCGTGTCACCCTTTACTTTTTTCTCATTGTTTGATTATAGTTATAGCTCGATATCCTGAGCTATATCCTGAAAACTGTTTTTGTAAATAACCAAACCAGGATATTTTTGATACACATTCTTAGCACACTACCTCACTTAACTAATTTGATCACTAAATTGCTTAGGTAATTTTTGACCAAAACAGTCATCATGAAAAGGATTACCATGATCAGCTACTTCTCGGTTAACACACTCCTTCTTGAAGTGACCTTTCTGTTTACATCGAAAAATGTCACTTTTGACTTGTCGAAACTGAGTTTTGTGCTTAACAATCCTCCAAGATCCTGCCTGCCTGTTATTTCCATGAACCGCTGAGCTTTTCGAAATCAACTAGCCAAACACCATCTAATATCAATGAGTTCCATCTCCTCCGGATCTATCTGGTCGTAGTCTTCCTTTGTTAGCTCAGGATTTCCGATTCTCCCTGCTACCAGACTTTCGTATGATTCCAGAATTGATGCCAAGAAACTCATTTGCTGTTTAGCAGCATTGATGCTCAATACCGGAGAATTTTTCAACTTTTGAGCAATATTGCAGAGAATCTCATCGGCTTCTTCTAAATTTGAAGCTGTTGAAGATGAATAATCCCCTTGATTGTAGCTAGACGAGCTTTTCTATGAATCTTTCGACTTTTCGACACTGAAGGCAGTCTTTGTTGACTCATTGACTGACACCGAAGGTACACTGCCTCTGTAATAAACACCGACATTTTGCTGATGTGAAGAACTGCTCATCTTGCTTTGCATTTGCAGTTCAAGCTCATGACTCTCTATTTTCTCTATCAAAGCATTAAGAGTAATTTCATCAAACAAAGCATCATTTTTCAAAATAAACACAAATGTTTGCCAATGATCAGCATGTGGTAAAGCTCCAATGATTTTATCAATAATTTCTTCACGGGTTTTTGTTATTCCAAACCTATCAAGTTCAATTTTAAGGTGACAAAATCTTTCAATCATTTGTCTTACAGATTCACCTTTTATACTGTCAAACAAATCAAATTCTTTTTTAAGTAATGATATTTTATTCTATTTGATTTGTTTCCCACCCTCAACTTTAACCCGTAATGCTTCCCACACTGATTTTGATGACCCATCATGATTAATCAATGCAAAGATGTCATATCTGATCGACTGTTGGATTAAGGCAATCATTCGTTGTTAATACTAAAAATTCCTTTTGTCTTCAACTGATAAGCTTTTAAGTGGAATTTCTTCATTTTTATCATCAACAGGCCTACTATAACCGAATTCCATACAAAACCAACTCTTATGCGCATAAGCTTTTGCCCAGTTAATAAATCTTTCTTTCCACCAAGTGTAATCTTCAATAGTATCAAGTTTTGGTGGTTTTGAGTTAGTTCCGTAAAAATTATCATGATTAATATTTTCAGTTATAGCTTTCGAAATGCTTTATGGTGTAACAGTTGATGTTTCGGAAGACTCTGAAGTATAAGTTTTGTAGAACGTGTTATAAAACTCTTCAGCCATGATCACTTGCAAACAAAATCAAACACTTGATTAAGTCTGAAAATCAAACAACAAAAACCTGCATTCGTATAAAGCTGGTTTGTTCGAAGCTATAACGCTGCATTCATACGAGGACGTGTTCGTATGAAGCCAAGCTTGTTTAACAATTACAACTGTTAATTGCCTTTGTTCGAAGCTACGGTATGTGGCTTCGTTCGAAGCTACTCAGCGATGAACAATGTTACGAATTTCATAGTTTTTCATAGATTTGATCACGATTTTGTTTGAATTTTGATCTTAAAATTTGAAGGGTTGTTCAAAAACAGTTTTCACACAACATTCTCAAAAATCAGCCGTTTTTAACCATTAAAACTTTGTGAATCTGAGTTTAAAGTGTCAAAAGAAAAGTAGAAGAAGTGTAGAAGAAGATATGATGATTTTGATATGATTCTGATGTAGAAACTTCAATCTTCGTGTCTCTGATCCTTGGAAAGAGTCACCCGCTCTGATACCACTTGTGAATTCGTTCCCTGAACCGAATCTCTAACCAATGAATGCGTACCGACACGTGATATGTGCGGAATCCAATCACGTATGTGGATGAAAATACGCGGAGGTAATTAATGCTGATTTCTATTAAGGCTTTTAGCAGTACAAAACCAAAAAATCAGTTGGACAGAGTTTCACCTCAAGAATGTCCAAAATTTATAAATGAAACAAACACAAGACTCCTATTTCTAGACTTGCAGGTTCGAACCAAACTATGCATGGCTTCGTACGAAGCCACAAGCCTTCGTACGAAGGCACACATCATCACACTATTCTAGCTTCGTTCGAACGGTCCCTTCGAACCAAGACATTCATTCTTCAATAGTCTTCATGCTTTACTCAGTTTAGCACAAGTCTTGTCTCATTTTTTTCAGCTACGTTACACGATTTACGTAAGCGATAGACATATGCACTCACAGACTCCCCCTTGGATATTGTTGCGGTCAATTCCGTAGCTATTGTGTCTCTCTGTGTCTTTATGAAGAATTGACAACTTCAGCACCACAGACTCTCCCTTGATCTAATAGAATCCCCGTGGATCTGTTTTTAGCTTCAGCTCCTCCCCCTTTTGTTCAACACTATCTTCAGCCCCCCCCCCCCCCTTGCTTTAAGCTCCCGTGCCTTTATCTACTAAGGATCGACACCTGACTCTACAAGCTCCCCCTTCCTTTGAACTCGTCTTCAGACTCCCCCTTAAGTTCTGCTCTCGGGATCGTAGTCTGGCAAAATATATGCAAAATCTCATACAATCTATAAGATATTTGACTATCTAAGGATTGAAAATTTAGCTCTAAAAATCTTATCATGAATGCTGGAGCATTTCAAATATGTGACAGCATAGGACATCGTTTGTTCACAGAAATCTGGATTTTAAAGAAAACATTTAGGCTTTCCATAATCGATGACCTGGCTCTTAAATCTACATACTCAGAATTAGTAATCTAAAAATTTAACAAATTATAAAGGATTACTCGACCCCACTCCCCCTATCAAATATCTCTATATTTGACAATTTTAGAATAAAAAAACTCATGATTATCATCCAAGTCCAACTTAATGACCTTGGAGATTTCACAAACTATTTTTGATTTTTCAAATTAAAACTTGAAGTTTCAAATTAATGAACTTCTTTATTTTCAGAAACATGATCAGCATACTTAGATTTTGAAACTCAGCATTCAGACATCGGTTGTCGAAAATAAAATAGAAACAAAATCTTTTTGCATTTTTCTGAAACATAAAGCAGTAAACAAATATTTACCGACAATATTTTTGTTTGAGTTGTGTCAGAGGATCATATGAGTTTATGAAAAATCACTATCACCGTTGAGCCTATAAAGACTTTAAGTTCTAAACGACTCACTTGGATTGTCAGTATACTGATCCACATAAATTTTCACACAAAGTTCAACTGATTCGAGATACGAGTTTAATATTTTAAGATCTTAACTTATTCGCGTGTCCCACCTTAGAATATACTCCCGTATCAAGATTCCCTAGATTTAGTCTTACAGGTGACTATACTATATTGATATCTGTTCTCTGGGTTAGTGCGAGACCTTGAGAGCTCAGGTATGAACTACCGTTCAGTAAAAGAGATGAAGGCTCGACTTTAGGTGTGTCCCACTTAGGGATCTTCTTTACAACTGCACTTGATTCATATCTTTCGATATTTTTCAATTTTTATGAAGAGGGTTAGCATTAAGTGCATAAAGTATTATACGAAGTCTACGCCATTGCTTCCGCAATATCAGAAGACCAGGTATAATACCCCAGATATCAAACAGTATAAAGACCTAGTATCTCAGAATTAGGCAATCTCTCAAACAAGATTTCGGGGGTTACCCATATATCCGAGAGATGTTCCCCACGAGATAAGTAACGCTATTGAAATTTAGGTTTATATCTCAAAATCAATCTACTAAGTGTGTAAAAACCTACTGGCACATCATCAGTGAGACCGTTTATCACATTTTAACTTTCCATATCTTTAACGTACTATTATTGTCTACTGATGTACTATCATTTCCTCTTTTTACACAAAAACTTGTTTTTGAATTTTCTATTGTTTTTGACTTTTTCAAATTTTCAAATGTTTTTTGTAATTTCTGAAATTTTTACTGCCTAATGCCTATCGATAAAAGCTGGATTGATTCCCTACGTCATTCACCTCACTACAAGCAAGGACTTGAGTCTTCCATCGAGATGTGTGAAAAGGTGATCAAAAACCACGATGAAGTTAGATGTCCGTGTATCCTATGTAAAAATTCCATCTTAATAAACATGGCACAAATGAATACCATTTGCGTATTAGTAGTTTTTGGAAGCAATACATGAAATGGACCTATCACGGGGAAACAACTTTAGTTGCAGAAGTAAACAATGTTGCGCCACAAGACGGTATGGGAAATGTTATTTAAGACGTTAGGGGGGAGCGTATGGAAGAAGATATATACCTTAACCAAGAGAACTCGAATGGAGATAGTAGTGGTGTTGGTGATGATTTTGAAGACCTGGTAAAGGAAGTTGAAACAAAATTATATCCTGGTTGTACTAGGTATTCTTCTTTTGACTTTTTAGCAAAGCTTATAAATATAAAGGATATGCACCATTTTCCTAATGAAGCATTTGATCATATCCTCTCGTTGTTGTGAGATTCAATGACAGAAGGCAACAAGATTCCCCCTTCGTATTATGTAGCTAAGAAGACATATAAGAAGATTGTTTTGGTATATGAGATGATAGACGTGTGCACTAATGCTTGTGCTCTCTTTTGGAAAGAAAACGAGTCCTTGAAAAATTGTCCCGTTTGTAATGAGAGTCGATGGGTCGATAAAGACACAAAGGCACGAAGGTGGCTCGTAAGGTGTTACGATACTTTCCTTTGACGCCTAGACTACGATGTTTGTATTGTTCAAGGCACACATCAAAAGATATGATATGGCATAGTACCGGACGATCGGAAGATGGGACTATGCGTCATCCAGTTGATGGATCTTCATGGCAAGACTTTGAAAAAAGTACCCAAACTTCGTGATGGAGCCACGAAATGTTCGCCTAGGGCTTGCAGCTAACGGTTTTAATCCTTTTAACAATGGTAACGGATACTCAACTCATAGCACGTGGCCGGTTATACTCACCACATATAATCTGCCTCCATGGCTATGCATGCGAGAGTCCACATTCATGTTGACCCTTTTGATTCCTGGCCCTAAATCACCTGGGAAAGACATGGACGTTTTCCTTAGACCGTTAGTGGATGAGCTTAAGCAATTATGGCAGTCAGGTATACGTACTAAAGACGCAGCAACAAACATGTACTTCACAATGAAGGCGCCGTTGTTATGGACCATAAATGACTTTCCAGCTCGTAGTAGTCTATCAGGTTGGAGCAGACAAGGCTACATGGCATGCCGAACTTGCAACCAAGACACTCCTTCAATACGTGTAATTGGTAAATGTGCTTATGTTGGCCACCACCGGTTCTTAGATGCCAACCATCCTTGGAGAATAAGTCTTGACTTTAACGGGAGACCCGAGATACGAGACCCTCCGAGACAGTTTAGTCCAACTGATATAGAAGCTTAAAACTACCATTTAATTAATCGTCTACCAGGCAAGCATCCAGCTTTTGGAAGTTGAGCATTGGTCTTCTCTGCAGCTGAAACATAACTTAGATGTAATGCATATAGAGAAAAATGTGTGCGACAGCTTGCTCGGTACTCTTCTAATGAACGATAAGAGCAAAGACACGCCAAATGCGCGGTCCGACTTGAAAAAACTAAACATTGGGCAACACAATGGCTGAAACAATCGGGTGGCAACTTCTTAAGTCCCCACCAAAAGTACTCATTCAAGTCCGATGATCGAATTTTTTTTGTTAGTTTATAAAAAATGTTAAACTACCAGATGGGTTTCGATCTAATATCAGTAAGAGGGTGACAGATAACAATGCTAGCATTACCGGGTTAAAATCTCATGACTGTCATATCCTCATGCAACATTTGATACCGATTGGGGTTAGAGGGCTTTTGCCCAAAGATACATCTACACCGATAGTAGACCTTTCTATGTTCTTTAAACAACTTTGCTCTAGAACACTATTGGTGGATGATATGAAGAAAGCGAAGGATGACATTCTTACCATCTTATGCAAGTTAGAGATGATCTATCCACCTACGTTTTTTGACATTAAGGTTCATTTACTTGTGCATTTACTTGATGAAGCGATTGCGGGAGGTCCAATAGCTTTTAGATGGATGTATCCATTTGAAAGGTACAAGAAAAAACTAAAGAACTATGTCAGAAACCCGGCAAGGCCGGAAGGTTGTATAGCTGAAGCTTATGTGCTTGAAGAAGCTCTAACATTTTGTTCAATATACCTTCAAGATGTATCGACTAAGTTCAATCGCCCAGACAGAAATGAGGATGTCATTGTTGAAAAAAGAAATTTATGGGTGTTTGAGTCCAAATGTCATCCTGTTGGCGAAACAAAGAACAAACATCTATCAATCATCGAAAAAAGCAAGATGGAATGGTTTGTCCTCGAAAACTACGCAGAAGTCAGGGAGTACATGAAGTGAGTGTTTCTATCTTTAACTTTTCACAATCTGTTAATTAGTATCTTTCATTCCTTGCTTATATTTGTGATCAATGTAGTGAATTCAAACATACACATCCCCAAGATGATCTTAAAACCAAATTCTGGGATGGTTTCTCCATAAGGTATAATACATATATAACACACATTACTCTACACTTGCTAGGTAATACATATATAACAAACATTATATATACTTACATTTTCAAAGTCGATATACAGTAGATTTTTTATTTTCTTATTTAGAATTTTGTCCATATTCACCTTCTTTTTCTTTTAGGAAATAAAAAGACTCATATTTCCATATACTTTTTTTTATTATTTTATGTTGTAATAGTTTTTTAGTTTATTTTGTTCCTCTTATCAGTTCTAAAATACAATATGCTGTATAATTTAGAGTGTGTCATCACAGACTACTTATTTTTATTCAAGTATTGATTTGAATTTACACAAAATCGAGTTGTGAATAGTAATGTGTAAGTGATCACAGCACAAACATATATTCCATTAACCATTTTCATTGTTTTAGTATTTTGATATAATGCTTTATTAAATTTTAAATATTATATTTTGATAAATGTTGATTTTTTTTACCACAACTAATCGAGCCAATACCATCCGAGGTTGTGACGAACGAAACCAAATCTGACTGAGTGACATCGGTACCAGTATCGGTATTATCTGAACCTGTACCGATATTCTTTATTATTGTTTTCAAACCTTACAAAACACATGCCAATATCCTCTTAGTCATATATATTTCTGTTGTTGTATCGAGGTGACGGTATCATATGTATACTGTAAGTCTGTAACAAACCAAGCCGATACCAACTGAATGCCCCATCGCAACGCACGGGAATTCACCTAGTTATCACTCTATATTAGTTAGGTCCATTCGATTATAACACAAAATTCTCCAGAATTCCACCCAGAGTTGTATGCTCTTTCAATTTGTGCAAAAATGACTGCTTATACTTACACTTCTTGCATAGTCAATGGTGTTAGGTTTAAGACACTTGAACGTGATACAAAATGTGCAACGCAGAAATCTGGGGTGGAAGTGGTTGGAGAGAACGGTGTGAAATTTTATGGCCAATTAGAAGAGATTATTGAGTTGCGCTATACAAATGATTATTCAACTGTTCTATTTCGGTGCAAGTGGTTTGATACTTGAAGGGGTATAAACCATGACAATAATGTCACCAGTATAAGCACTGAACGTGAATGGGACAAAGACGATTAACGCATATTTGCTTCGCAAGCCAAACAAGTGTTCTTCATCGAAAAAATGTCTCGAAACCCAAAAAATAAATATAGGTGGGTAGTTGAAAATGTTAATCATCGAAAACTTTGGGGTCGGCCATTAAGTGTTGACCGGGTCAAGAAGGTTCAAAATGTTGACAAAGACTTAGAAGATATTGACGTTGTCCACAACAACTCTTCATCTGACTGTCTACTTGTCATTGATATGACCCAATACTTTCAAATTAGATCTTCTCATGTTACTGTGGGTGAGCCTGCAATTGAAGTTGATCCCCTAACGGCTACCATCGATGAAGTGTTTGACGTCGAGACTGATTGTGATGAGGACGATCCCGATTATATGGAGTCTGACTAAAAGAAAAGTTATTGTAATTTATATTAATTTGTATTTGATAAACACTTATTGAAATATTTATTTGAATATGAGTTACACTTGTTATACTTTCCATTAATTTCTATTAGATACACATGCTGTAACATTTGTAACTTTTTAGGGATAATGATTTCGGTATTATTTATATTTACGTATCTGATGATGGATGTGGCCCATGGGGAGATGGGGGTGATGGCGCTGGTGATCCACCGCCTCCTGATGGTTTTTTTAAAGGCACACATGAGACGGATGGTAAGTCTTTTAATAAATTATTTTTTAGCCCTTATATTTGATATATTATAAATATTGTTACTAATTATTTTTGTTTTAATTGCAGCGGTTCCCCCGAACAGGGTAAGGGGGAAAGCCAAAAATGAAAAACTACGGTGTATGGTAAAAGCGGGGGGAGGGGGCGTATCCCTTACATTTGACAGAGAGGTCACGTATACCCCCGTTGGTGTACCAAGAGATTTATTTTCAAAGGAGGCCGGTTTGTATATGTGGTGGACCATCCCGTTCGATTAAATGGGATGGGATAAAGTTTCACAACCGCACAGGGAAGCCATCATGAACTACTTAAGGGTAAATAAGTTATATGCATATAATTTACGGGCCGTTAAACGGCTACGAAATCGCTGCCATTTACGGCTGCGTTCGCAGCCGTTTAAAGGCCAGTTTACGGCTGCAAATGCAGCTGCAAACAGTTGCAATTTTGCAGCCATTTGCAGCTGCATTTGCCGCTGTATAAAGGCTCGTCGGCTGCAAATGCGCCGCTAAACAGCTGATAAATCGCAGCCGTTTAACGATTCGTTTGCAACTCTAAACAGACCATTAAACGACTGCAAACGTGTCATTAAATGGCTGCGAAATCGCTGCGTTTGCGGCTGCGTTTGCAGCCGTTTAAAGTCCAGTTTACGGCTGCAAACGGTTGCAATTTCGCAGCCGTTTGTAGCTGCGTTTGCCACCATTTAAAGGCTTGTTTACGGTTGCAAATGCGCTGTTAAACGGCTGCAAAATCGCAGCCGTTTAGCGGCGCATTTGCAACCGCAAATGGGCCTTTAAATAGTTGCAAACGCGCTGTTAGATGGCTGCAAAATTACTGCCGTTTACGGCTGAGTTTGCAGCCATTTAAAGGCTAGTTTACGGTTGCAAACGCAGCTGCAAACTGTTGTAATTTCTCAGCCGTTTGCAGCTGTGTTCGCTGCCGTTTAAAGGCCCATTTACGACTGCAAATGCGTCGTTAAATGGTTGTGAAATCGCAACCATTTAACGGCGCATTTGCAGCCGTAAACATGCCTTTAAACGGCTGTAAACGCGCCGTTAAATGGCTGTGAAATCGTTGCCATTTGCGGATGCGTTTGCAGCCGTTTAAAGGCCAGCCAGCAAACGCAGCTGCAAACGGTTGCAATTTCACAGCCGTTTGCAGCTGCGTTTGCCTCCGTTTAAAGGCCGGTTTATGGCTGTAAATGCGCCGTTAGACGGCTGCAAATGCACCATTAAATGGCTGCGAAATTGCAGGCGTTTAACGGTTCATTTGCAGCCGTTAACAGGCCTTTAAACGGCTGCAAGCGCGCTGTTAAATGGTTGCGAAATTGCAGTCGTTTGCGGCTGCGTTCGCAGCCATTTAAAGGCCAGTTTATGGCTTCATACGGTTGCAATTACTAAGCTGTTTGCAATTGTGTTTACCGTCGTTTAAAGACCCGTTTACGGCTGCAAATACATCGTTAAACGGCTGCGATTTTGCAGCCGTTTGACGGGTCGTTAAACTTAACTTATATATTATATTTTAACTTGTTTATTTAATTCGTAGGAAAATTTTAACATTGATGAAGTGGAACATGATTGTCACACCCCAACTAATGGCGGAAACATCAGGGCGCGACACTGAGCGAAACAGATTATCCAGGTGAAATCCCTAACAACTAATTACCAGATATTTAATATTATGTCCCGTACCATAACATACCAAAGTAAAACAATTATTACAGACCAAATATCTCAAAGACAAATAAATGTTCCGACACCTCAGATTTAAATTGTTCGTTGTTTCTAGACTCATCCTACTTGATTCCACATAAGCAAGCATCTTAGCATATCAAACACCTGTTACATACGTTAAAATAGTGGTCAATACACATAGTGTAAAGCTGAGCATACAAGTTTAATAGTAATAATAGAGTTCGAAAGCGTTTACGCATAACCAGCATGTAACATGTTTAATGCGAGGCAAGTAGGTTATCGACAATGAAATATGCACATACGTGACTGCGAGTTGTAGAGTGTGTAACACATATCACCATTGAAGAAATACCCTTAGCAACCCCCGTCCATGACAGGTGCTGAGTCCAAACTATAGTACTATCGTTGCTAAGGTGTCAGGCAACAATCACTGTGTAAACATAACATACAAGCATTCATCGAGTAACACGTATAACATGCGGTAGAGGTTAACGTATAAAAGTGTTTGCGTTGTGTGTTCGATGTGATTTAGTATAAGTAACATATGTAACACCCAAAAGTGCTTAAAGCAAAAAAAGTGATCGAGTATACTCACAGCGATGGTAGTTAATGGATTGAAGGGAGCGCTAGACTGAGATTAGCCTGAACAGTTAATGATAGCATAAGCGAATGAACGGCGTGTTAAACGGTGTAGAGTGAACCAAGTGACGAATGGTAATCCGGTCGGATGGCAATTCGAATAGATGGTTATTCGATCGGATGTTAATCCGTTCGGATGGCCATTCGGTCGGATTGACATTCGTTTGGGATGGATGAGTTTGTGTAAGATGGCTTTGAAGTTTTCATTGTAGCATTTTGAAAACAGAGAAGTATCTCTACCTTTCAGGTCGTTCGATCGAACGGCAGTTCGATCGGATGGTGATCCGTTAGGCGAGGCATTTCCCAGAGAACAAGTTAACAACAGGATTGTCATTCGATCGGATGGTCTTCCGATCGGATGGTAATCCATTAGAAACTGGGGATCTTGAAAAATTGAAGTATTGAGTACCAAGTCCAATCCGATCGGATTGTCGTTCGATCGGATGGCAATCCGATCGGACGGCAATCCGTCCCATAATCTGAGCGTTTGCAAACTTGAAAATTCTTTGAGTTTTGAATTTTTTGCGTCTTAATCGAGACGGCATGACTACATGTTAAACAACAGGAATTCCATCAGGCCCAAGTCATCTGATAGTACGGGAATCACCCCAATCCGATCAGTTAACTGTCCTTGATGGGTGTTCATGTTTACCATGTAATCGGTTGTCTCCTTGATAGAAATTAGATCTTGGACCGACACTTCACTAGAAACGAGTAGAAGGTCTGAACTAACTCCGATTCTATCGGTTTTAAATGCATTGAGTGTAAAAGAGTTGAAAGAAAGTTACCAAAACCATCCTTCAATCCTTTTAACCTCGAGAAAGTTTAGATCTATGTGAAAATAGTGTTAAATCGTGTGGAAATCACTTGGATCTGAGTTATTCTTGGTGGAATGAGGCCAAAACTTGAAGTTTATAAGAACTCCATGATGTCATCATCCTAGAACACCTCAAATCCGCTGATTTCATGGTTAAAAGTTAAAATTCAAAGGTGAAAATGATGAAGAAATGTGTGTAGATCATAGAAGTACAAGATTTGAGTTAGAAACTTACAAGAATCGCGAGAAATCGAGAGAAAAGTGGGTTGGAGCGTCTGGTCGAACGAGTGGAGCTGTTACATCACTGTTTGTGCTGTTACATCACTGTTTGTGATGTGACAGGGGTAATTATAGGGTTTCCATAAGAGGAAAGGGAGCACTGGCCACGGATCAGATGACTATCCGATCGGATGGCCATTCGATCGAATGGTCATTCGATCGAAGTGGCTTGGTGAGTTAAGTTTCAACGTTTCGTTTTGCGTGTTGAGCGTTGCGATGTGTTTAAGCGGGTATCGATTATGCGATGCGATAGATTGATCACACCCACACAAATACTCTATCTAACGTACAATCAACCTAAATAACTTGCGTTTTGCGTTTGCGATGAGATTGCGTTGCGATAGAGTTGCGATTGCGATTAAACACCTCAACATAAACTTAACACGCACAAGTAACACATAATAGCACACACACGTAAAACAATATCCATAACCTACACATCGGGTTGTGATGTGATATCGGTGCGATTAGCGTTAAGTCGATTAGCAATTAACATGCGATTAAATGGCGGTTTGTTAACATGTACTCCACATAATACAACTAAAGTTATTTAAATAGATTCTCGATTACAAGTCAAGAAGTACAATCGATTAATTAAGCAAGGAGTGACATATCGCTATTAGCAATCTTTTCTTCCTTTGACTTTGACTTTGACTTGTACTTTGACTTTCAAAATTGCGAGTTGTTACAGCCTCCCCTACTTTAGGAAATTTCGTCCCGAAATTTAAGAAGTAGGCGTAACATATAGTTGTTCCCAGGTGAACTCGGCGCCGCGTTTGCCTTCCCAGCGAAACTTCACAATGGGAATGCGTGGGCGTCTGAGTACCTTGGTTTCTTGGCCCATGATCTCAACATGCTTCTCCACGAAGTGTAATGTTTCGTCCACTTGTAAATCCTCGAGAGGAACATGTAATTCCTGGCCGACCAGACACTTTCTGAGGTTCGAAACGTGGAAAGTCATGTGGACGTTACTCAGTTCCTCCGGTAGTTCACATCTGTAGGCCACTTTGCCAATCATTTCCAGAATTTTTAAGGGTCCAACATATTGAGGCGCGAGCTTTCCTTTCTTGCCGAATCTGATCACCCCCTTCCAAAGTGCAACCTTTAAGAGTACATGATCGCCAACGTCAAATTCAAGCGGCTTGCGGCGTCTATCGGCGTAACTTTTCTGACGACTCTGAGCTTTCAGTAGATTGTCTCGAATTTGGAGGATTTTGTCAGTCGTTTCTTGCAACAGCTCAGGACCGGTAATTTGCGCGTCTCCGATCTCGTGCCATACAATAGGCGATCGACATTTTCTTCCATATAATGTCTCAAATGGTGCCATTTGGATGCTAGAGTGATAACTGTTATTGTATGAGAATTCGACTAAAGGTAAGTGCGTGTCCCAATTACCACCAAAATCTATGACACACGAGCGAAGCATGTCTTCTAGGGTATGAATCATGCGTTCAGTCTGACCGTCGGTCTGGGGATGGAAAGCAGTACTAAGATTGAGAGTAGTACCGAGAGCAGATTGAAACGTTTCCCAAAGACGCGAAGTGAATCGACCATCGCGGTCATATATGATATCACAAGGTGTCCCGTGTCTACAAATAACCTCGTCGGTGTAGATTTGCGCTAATCGTTCCACATTATAGTCTGATGGCGTTCGCGGGAGCTTCGTTATGAAGTCCATAGCTATACTCTCCCATTTCCACATGGGGATCTCGGGTTGGACAAGTAAGCCAGAGGGTCTTTGATGCTCAGCCTTGACTTTCGAGCAAGTCAGGCACTTCGAAACATAGATAGCGATATCCTTCTTCGTGCCCGGCCACCAGTACTTGTAGTGCATGTACTGTTACATTTTGTCGGCACCGGGACGAATGGAATATCGGGATTTATGGGCTTCATCTAGCAGAATTTGTAGTAGATTGGTGCACTTGGGAGTCCAAATTCGGTCTAGATAATGAAATATACCGTTCGATTTATCCACCAGTTGTTCGCCATTATTGATGATCCTTTCCTTCTTCAGAGTGTGTTCGGTAAAACAAGCATGTTGTGCGTCACAGATAAGAGCTTCGAGATTGTGCTGGGCTTGAGTATTACGAACGCTATGCAAAAAGTTTCGTCGACTGAGAGCATCGGCGATGACGTTTGCTTTGCCAGGATGGTAACGAATCTCGCAGTCGTAATCATTGAGGAGTTCTACCCACCGGCGTTGGCGCATATTCAGCTCCTTCTGGCTAAAGATGTGCTATTGGCTCTTATTGTCGGTGAAGACCGTACACTTGGTACCATATAGGTAGTGTCACCAAATCTTTAACACAAAAACAACTGCACCAAGCTTGAGGTCATGTGTGGTATAGTTCTTCTCGTGGATCTTGAGCTGATGAGACACGTACGTGATAACCTTGTCTCGTTGCATAAGAACACAACTGAGACCGAGGTTCGAGGCATCGCAGTAGACTACGAAGTCGTCGTTTCCGTCAGCTAGCGCGAGCACGGGAGCGTTGCAAAGCATAACCTTGAGGGTTTGAAAGGCTTCCTCTTGTTTAGTTCCCCAAACAAAAGGTTTGTCTTTTTGCGTGAGGGAGGTAAGCGGTACAGCGATTTTTGAGAATCCTTCGATAAATCGGCGATAGTAGCCCGCTAGTCCGAGAAAAGAACGGACTTCAGACGGGTTCCTTGGTGTAACCCAACTCCTAACTACTTCTATCTTCGCAGGATCGACATGAATACCTTGACTATTGACGATGTGACCGAGGAATTGAACCTCCTCAAGCCAGAATTCACACTTGGAGAATTTGGCATAGAGACGGTTTCCCTGGAGTAACTCAAGAACCAAACGGAGATGTTGCACGTGTTCGGTTTTTGACTTGGAATAGATCAGGATATCATCAATGAACACGATGACGAAGCGGACAAGAAACGGTTTACACACGCGATTCATTAGATCCATAAAAACTGTGGGAGCGTTTGTCAAACCAAAAGGCATAACAACAAACTCGTAATGACCGTAGCGGGTTCGAAAGGCGGTTTTAGGTATATCTTCCTCTTGAATGCGTAGCTGGTGATAGCCTGAGCGTAAATCAATCTTCGAGAAACACGTAGCACATTGTAGTTGATCAAACAAATCATCGATTCGAGGCAAAGGATAGCCATTCTTGATAGTCAGCTTGTTCAATTCCCTGTAGTGGATGCACATCCGGAACGATCCGTCCTTCTTTTTGACGAAAAGGACAGGCGCGCCCCAAGGAGAGGTGCTAGGGCGAATAAAGCCTTTATCAAGTAGTTCCTGGAGCTAACTCGAGAGTTCGCGCATTTCAGAGGGAGCGAGGCGTTAAGGCGCTCTAGCAACAGGATTTTCTCAAGGAATGAGGTCGATTCGGAAATCGATATCATGAGTAGGAGGTAAACCAGGTAAATCATCAGGAAATACAGTAGGAAAATCACGAACCACGGGTACTTCTCCAATCATCTTTTCTTTCTTTTCCTTCTCCGCTACTACGATGTGTGCCAAGAAAGCTTGGTATTCCTTGCGGAGATACTTGCTAGCTTGGAAACATGTCACACCCCGACATTTCCACGTATTACCGGTGGGCCCGGTGGGGGAGTATCGTGACGTAGTTGATATTATTATAGTCAAACAACACAATATTTAAATACACAGCGGAAGCAAAAGATAGATTTATTTTAACCGAATAGAATTGTAATATTAAGTATCACAAAATAGTTGAAAATAATCCACAGGTGGATCAAAAAGGAACATTGTTCAACAGACTGAAATGCGAGACTCTTATTGATGCTAAGGAGAAAGCCAACCTATTTCGAGTAGTACCTGCACTTAACATTTTTGGAAAAATACGTCAGTTTACACTGGTAAATACAATCAACTGACTCATTTTGAAAAGTTTAATTACAAATTGATGTGAATGCACATGGCATAAAATATCTTTTATAACTTGGGATAATTATTTGAATATAATACTTGTAAAAGAATTACATGTTTCTTTTCCGTTCAGTAGCCCGGTTCGTGCCGGGTTAAAGATCAATAGACACACCACATTATTTATTTAGGCACTGACGGGTGTACGCCTACACCCCGTGCTTAGGTCGTGGCCATTTCGTAAAATGATGCCAAGGATATTCGGGACATGGTCATTAACCCCCCCAAAGGCGTTTAAGCAACAAAACATACTTTTAAACGGGTCATCTCGATAATACTTAACCACCAATCGATTAAGGTCGAATGCCCGACCAAGCAGTATCGTAGATTCCGTATCCCAAGCCCGTATAAGGGAAAATAAGTTAAAAGTATTTACCTGAGCTAAATATAAATTCAATTCCAGCCATATCAAATCAGCAAGTACAGATAGCTTTTACTGGGCTCCTAAATCTGGAATGAAGGTTTATAATAATCTATTAGAGTCCTAACGGGTCTTTAATTAAGCCTAAACTTAGACCGGTTAGTTTTAAAGGAAGATACGGTTCGAACGCATGATTAAGCGAAGACCGGAATAGAATGTGATTTAGACCCGACAAGTTTGAACACTTGTATAATATGGGTAAACCAAACACATTCTGGATTTTGAGATAAAAACGATAACGTTTGACCCGTTTCCGCTAATTTATGCAAACTAGTTACATAAACCGAACCGAACGCGAATAACGCATAAGGGTTAACCGAATGAGCCATGAACAGGTTTCCTAAATTAATATGCTTTAAATATGTTGTGATATCAGTAAGATACCTTCCATTATGCCAAAAACGAGTTTAATCACAATTTAAGCCCTGTAGGGGTATTTTGGTCATTTTAAAGATTATAAAAGAGATTAATTATAATACTGTAATTCGGGTCTGAAATAATCAGTAAAACAACTTAATTTAATAGGTTACATCAGTTGGTAATAAGTCTTATATGACAAAATGGTTTTAAACCTATACTATGTGTTTAATACGCGTAAAAAGCCGTTTTAAGCGATTTCCGGGTTAAACAGGAAACCTGAGTTTTCTGATCAGTTTATAAAGTTCAACATACTTCATTTATCATATAAAATCAGTGGCCAAATATTTGGTATCAATTTGTTATGTAAAACTCATTTTATACGCAAAAGGGTATAATCGGTATTTTTCACGAATCAAGGCAATAACCTTAAGTTATGATCAGTTTAAAAATAATTAAAAATCTTAAAAAATCCCAAAATATTATATTACATCAGTGGGTAAAAGGTTTGGTGTCAAAAATTGGGTTTAGATAGGCTTTATGCTAATTACGCCGTTTAATTAATAAAAAGCTTTCTAATTACGCTATTGAGCATAACTCCTAATCTAGACCTCCAATTGATGTGAAATTTTAGGGACATGTTTATAAATCAGTAGAAAAGATTATTGTCCGCTCACATTTCCAAAATTCTCATTTTATGGTCAAAAGGGCATTATGGTCAACATTAGGCAATTAACGGAAACGTGTAAATGAATCGGACAATCAATGAACCAACCACAGAGGATGATTCTATTATGTAACCTGGTTCTAACGAAGCTATAAGGCATTTCTAAATCCATCTAAATCAGGTCAGAATTGAAGTCAAAACAAAAGTCAAAGTTTTGCGACTTTCGGTTCCGAACCGAGCCAAAACAGAAAATTGCCGGGTCGAACATGCTTAGACATGTTCTTACATTTATTACTAAGTTATATTAGTGGTAAAACAGGTTACACACCTTCTACATTGCTACTTACGTGTTAATTCGCAAATTAAGTTTTTGTTGACTTTTTATAATGAACTTTGACCCGGCAAATGATCTAGTTAGGACGCGAATCAGAGGGTGCCCTTTTAAGGGTTTAATGCCCACAAAATTACCAACTTATAACTACCTTAAGTTTGACTAGTCACTGGACCGTTAGTGATTAATTGGTAAGTCAAACCTTAATTACGATGGTTTGACTTTAAAGCTATAAACTAAGCAAAACTTAATTAAGGAAGGTTAAGGAAGTTTACCAAAGTCCTAATTACGACCAGGGATGATTTGGGTATGCTCTTGAACTCCATAAGTCTTCAAGAATTGAGTTCAGAATGAATGATCAAAGTGGCAATAATGTGGAGCTTTATATAGTGGGTTTGATTGCTCAAGAGTGTGCCAAACAAGTCTATGTTGGATCCCTGATCAATCACAAGTGTCCCTAGAGCCTAAAAACATGCTAGTGCAGCCCATGGTATTGAAAACAAGTGTTCTAAGTCGGTTAAACGGGCTGGGCAGACACCTGCCAAGTTTTCTGCATCAGAGGACCCCTCGCGTGACGCGTAGGTCCCCTAATGATCCTACGCGTCGCGCGACGCCCCTTCTGACTGATTTTCAACTTTTAGTATTTGCTGTTTTGGTCCCTGGTCCATATAATCTTTATTTCAACCTTTCTTTTTGCACTATGAGCCCTCTAATTTGATTTCTAAGGACTTCAAGACTTAACCAATCTTTGTGAAGTCCTTGTCATCTTTATGGTCACCCGAAAAGCCTTAAGTTACAACGTTTACGCTTTTAACCCCTCGCATACGAATGTTAGCATAACTTTCTCATACGGAAACGAAACCTTGTGAAATTTTTATCACTTATTCTAGTGAGCATAATTAATCGTTACAAAGCTTCGGGTTCGCTAAAAGGTTACTCAGAGGTGTAAATTAAACATGTTGACACTTTTAACCCTTGCGGTTTGTAATCTCTCACTTTCTTCCACAAACGGCTTCATACGATTTATAATTCATTCGTTTAAGGGTATAAACATTGTGTAGGGTTGCTGTAAAGTATATTTATCTGATGTTGACATTTTGAATCCTTTTACACACGTAATTTCCTTGCTTGTCAACTTTAGTCCTTCTAACTTAATCCTTTACACGTTTAAGGCTCATGACACATGTCGATATAATATTGGACATGAAATTTCGAGGTGTTACATCCTCACCCCCTTAAAAGAAATCTCGACCTTGAGATTTACTGAAATAAATGAGGGTATTTTTCTTTCATTGTGGACTCTACCTCCCACGTGTAC
Organism: Helianthus tuberosus; assembly: GCA_030545235.1. Lineage (NCBI taxonomy): Eukaryota > Viridiplantae > Streptophyta > Magnoliopsida > Asterales > Asteraceae > Helianthus > Helianthus tuberosus. The sequence goes on along the minus strand of JARYGA010025437.1, from coordinate 765,209 downwards.
TCGGGACCTCTACGGGCATCCCATTTTACCTTTACGATCGGTACATGCTTCCTTCGAAGCTTCTTAACCTGTCGATCCTCGATCGACACAGGTTTTTCAACAAACTTCAAGCTCTCTTCTATGTGCACATCTGTATGTGGTTTGACTAGTGATTCATCGGCTAGACATTTCTTCAGATTGCAGATGTGGAATATGTTGTGAATACCACTGAGCTCTTCAGGTAAGTTTAACTTATAAGCAACTGATCTGACACATTCGATGATCTCGAATGGTCCTATGTACCTCGGGCTTAACTTTCCTTTCTTACCAAATCGCATTACCCCTTTCCAGGGTGATACTTTAAGCAACACTTTGTCACCTACCTCGAATTTCAGAGGTTTACGCTTTAAATCTGTGCAGCTTTTCTGCCTATCTCTGGCAGCTTTCAGGCGATCACGAATCTGGACAATCTTGTCCGTCGTTTCAAAGACTATTTCAGGTCTTGTCAGTTGGACATCTCCAATTTCCGCCCAACAAACGGGCGTTCTGCACTTTCTACCGTGCAAGGTCTCGAAAGGCGTGGCTTTGATGCTCGTATGATAGCTATTATTATACGAAAACTCGATTAATGGCAGGTGGTTATCCCAACTACCACCTAAGTCAATCACACATGCACGAAGCATGTCTTCCAATGTTTGGATTGTAGCTCACTCTGCCCGTCCGTCTGAGGATGGTAAGCCGTACTGAAATTCAAGCGCGTGCCCAAAGATTGTTGGAAACTTTTCCAAAAATGTGATGTGTATCTGGTATCTCTGTCAGAGATAATAGACACTGGTACGCCATGCAGAGATACAATCTTATCTACGTACAACTGGGCTAACATGTCGAAGCTATAAGTCTCCTTAATGGGTAGGAAATGTGCTGACTTAGCTAGTCAATCTACGATCACCCATATAGTATCATTTCCTTTCTTTGTTTTTGGCAACTTGGTGATGAAATCCATTGTCACCATCTCCCACTTCCAGGTGGGAAGTTCAGGCTGTTGTAGCAAACCTGACGGCTTCTGATGTTCCGCTTTGACTTGCGCACATGTCAAACATTTAGCTACATAGGTGGCTATAGATTTCTTCAAACCTATCCACCAGTAATTTGTCTTCAAATCCTGGTACATCATATCAGCTCTAGGATGAACGAAATATTTAGAACTATGGGCTTCCTGGAGGATAACATCCCGAAGTCCTCCATAAACTGGAACCCATATTCGTCCATTTAACCTTAGGATTCCGTCCTTGTCATAGGATAACTGTTCTTCAGTTACTCCTAACTTTTCATCAGGATAGTTAGCTTCCAGCACAGCTTCCTTCTGCGCAGCTAACAACCTTTCATTCAAACAATTCTTTATCTCAATGCTCTTGGCATTGATTCTTATAGGCTTCACTCTTTCCTTCCGACTTAAGGCATCGGCAATTACATTCGCCTTGCCAGGATGGTATCTGATTTCACAATCATAGTCATTCAAAGTTTCCATCCAACGTCGTTGCCTCATGTTCAAATCCTTTTGGTTAAACAGGTGTTGGATGCTCTTGTGATCAGAATAGATCACACACTTGATACCATACAGATAATGCCTCCATAGCTTTAATGCAAATACAACGACACCAAATCCAAGTCATGGGTGGTGTAGTTTTTCTCGTACACCTTTAACTATCGAGAAGCATAGGCAATAACCTTTCCTTTCTGCATAAGCACACATCCCATCCCAAAACAGGAGCATTGCTCAACTTCTGTTTGAGAATATCAAAAGATTCCTGCTGCTTAGGACCCCAATCGAACTTTGTTTTCTTACGAGTCAATGAAGTTAGGGGTGCAGCAATTCTTGAAAAAATTTCTATAAAACGCCTGTAATATCCTGCCAATCCCAAGAAGCTGCGAATCTCTGTGGGCGTCTTCGGCTCTTGCCAATTCATGACAGCTTCAACCTTAGCGGGATCTACCTGGATTCTGTGTTCACTAACCATATGTCCGAGGAATTGGACTTCACGAAGCCAAAATTCACACTTAGAGAATTTGGCATAGAGCTTTTCTCGATGAAGCAGTTTCAGAATGCAACAGAGGTGCTTCTCATGGTCAGCTTGATTCTTCGAGTAAATAAGAATATCATCGATGAAGACGATGACAAATTTATCCATGTAGGGCTTGCAGACGCGGTTCATGAGATCCATGAAGGCGGCTGGTGCATTAGTGAGTCCAAAAGGCATCACTAAGAACTCGTAATGACCATAACGAGTCCTAAATGCGGTCTTGTGTACATCTTGTTGGTGCACTAAATGTCTGTTAACTACGTCTTTAGTGAGTCTTAGGTCTTGATAGGTTAGATTGGAGCTCGGAAATGAAAAAGTTGATCTTAGAGTGTAATTCCGCTCCAAATGACATTTATGTCATTAGGAGCGAAATCAGGATAATATGTTAGTTTGTAATTTCGCTCCAAATAGGTCTAGTTCGTGATTCCGCTCCTGATGTAATCTTTGTGATTCCGCTCGTAATGTATTATGTATTTTGGAGCGGAATCGGGCGGTCTATAAATAGGTTAGTGTTGAGATCATTTGTAACTGCTGGAGCGGAAACAGGTCATGGTGTAGGTGTCGAAACTCTGTCAAAATTACATCAGAAACACTTGTAAAGACTTGTAATCAGTAATAGAAATAAGTTAAAAGGATCCGAGTTGTTGTGACTTTGTATACATTGATTCCGCCTTCGTATTCAAAGATGAACTGCCTTATACTGACTATTTAGGGTCGCACACGGTCCAACAAGTTGTATCAAAGCTCAGCACAAGGAGTCCATACCATAGCAGCTTGATTTTACCAGAATTTCTCATTTCTACTCACTTCTTCTTATATTTTTCTGAACTGAACTAGTTCCAACGGTCGGAATGGTCTGATTTTCGAGTATATTGTGTAAAACATAGTTTTAACAAAGCCTACAAAAAATCAGTTTAAAACTCAAAGTAAAAATGGTAAAAATGGCTTAAGAACCTGATTCCGCTCGTAACGTTCTTCGCATATAATACCTAGAAATCTGATTCCGCTCGTAAAGTTCATCTCTAAAAGGCTAATTCCGCTCGTAAAGACTTAAAAATCAGATTCCGCTCGAAACACAATTTTGATTCCGCTCATAATCAGATAAAGTCTGATTCCGCCTGAAACATATTATCTGATTCCGCTCGAAATCAGACTAAAGCTGATTTCGCTCGAATTCATTTTGTTGTTTTCGCTCAAAAGTCTGATTTCGCTCATAAGCTGATTCCGCTTGAATTAGTTGTTTTTCAAAATTTCAAAAATTTTCTAAGTGTTTGCTGATTTTGTTTCAGATACAAGATGGATGATTTCAATCCGTTTTATGATGTCTTTGCGTTTTCTGGAGATGGTGGAAATGGTACATCTTCGAGTAACACCAATGAGAACACGCCGAATACAAAGAAAAAGTTATCGGATGCATTGGAGGTTGAAAGTGCTTTTGGAACCTACAACTAACCCCCAAAGTTGATGGCTATCGAAGAATACAGTCGGTGGGCCAAGAAGTTTGAAGATTGGTTAATGGCCTTTGCTTTTCCTAGTTGGAAGAGTCTAAAAAATGGACACCATAATGGAAACAAAAAAGGTGAAACCTTAACAACAAATGAGGAGATAGATTTGTTTGTTGCTGAGCAGAAATGTGTTGCGTTTCTGTTTCAATCTGTTTGAGAAGATATAATATCTTTGATCGAATACTCTAGTGCTACAGATCTCTGGAACAAATTGAAAAACAAATGTATAGGAAGCACAGAAATTGTGAAAAACAAAAAGAAACTACTTAGAAAAGAGTTTGATTTGTTTGGGTGTTTAAAGAATGAATCAGTTTGTAAAATGATTGAGAGGTTTGGGCATCTGAAGCTGGAATTGGCAAGACATGATATTTCCTATTCTCGAGAAGAGCTAGTCGACAAATTGTTTGATGCATTACCAGATGAGATGGATTGGCAATATTATGCTTTGATGTTGAAGAATACTATCAAGCCACCAGAAGAGTTGACAGTAGACTTGTTGATTGAGAGACTAGAGAGTCACGAGTTGGAATTGAAGAAGACGCACAAAGTCAATCACTCATCATACCAGCAGAACTTGGATTTGTATTATCCAAAGAGCATGATACCAAAGAGTACATCTCCCAAGACTTCATTTTCTGCTGAGAATGTTTCCACAACGAGCAAAGAAAGTCAAAGCAGTGGATATCACAGTGGTTCTTCCTTAAATTCAAACCAGTCTGATGCAAAGAACTTATTTCAATGCAACATCGCTGTAGACTTAAAGAACGCTCAGAACTTCAGCGAGGAGTCTGCCAAACAACAGATGGTTTTCCTAGCATCTATGCTAGAATCTTATGAAAGTCTTGTAGCAGGGAAGATAGGCAACACCAACCTGACGAAAGAAGATTATGATCAGATAGATCCTGAGGAGATGGAACTAATCAACATAAGGTGGTGTATGGCCAGTGCAGTTCGTCGAGCACAGCGTTTCATGGAGATAACCGGAAGGAAGTCAATTGGTGGACCATCTACCAAGTTGCGCTTTTATAAGTCTAAGGTGACATGCTTCAAGTGTAAACAGAAAGGTCACTTTAAACGTGAATGCAGAAACGCGTATGCTGATGAGTCTGAAAACCCGTTCAGAGAAGATTACTACAAGAAAGCGATTTATCATCATAATAAATCGGAGCCGCCAAGAATGAAGCAGATTGAAGATAATAAAGAAAAATCTAGAGCTCTTGCGGTGATTCATGACGATGAAGGTTACGACTGGAGCGAGTTGTTACTTGAAGAGGATGCGGTTGGATATGCTTTTATGGCAAATACTGAACCTGTTCCTTGGAAAGATGCCAGAACTGAAGAACAGAAGTATAAACACAGAAAGATGTTGGCCACGAACAAATTGATCAGAATATATGGTATCTTTTCTGAGGCAAAAATAGCAAATAGATAGGATCCAGACAAAGAATGTTATCTTGACCCCTATGGAAACATTGCTATTGATCATAACACTCTTGATATGGAAACCATAATCCAAGAGTATAAAGTTGAAGATGATTATTGGCAGAATGGTGGGGAAGCGAAGAAGAAGAAGAGAAAGAGAAGAAGGAGAAATAAGAGAAAGAAAAGTCAAAGAAGATTGACACTGGGATCATTGACACGACACAGGAGTTGAATGCTGAAAACATGGGAAAGATGGCTGACAAGGTGTTGGCTGCTAATGCACTTGAGGTAGATTCTAAATCCGTTTCTGAGTCTAAAAGCCAAGTCAGTTCAAATGCGTCAACGACTGAGTCAGGTAAGAAGGTCAGTGGTGATGTTGACTGCAAAAATTGCATCAAGGAATGCAAGGTTTGTAGTACAAACACTTATCTCAAAGGTAAGAAGATTGAGGATCTGACTGCTAAAGTAAGAAGTGTTGAGGATCAAATCCTTGATCGTGACAAAATGGTGAAAGCTTCAACTGAACGGTTAAAAGAATTAACTAACAAAATTGAAACTGATAAAATTGATAAGGAAAAGGTTAGGAAAGAAAATGAAAGGTTAGTTCTTGAAAATCGTCAGATCACTGAAAATTTTGAGAAGCTTAAAAGCACGATTAAAGATAATGATGATAGAAACGGTAAAACTTACAAAGAAAATTGCCAATTGCAATGTGTTTTGAGAATTAAAGAAGAATTAATCAATAAACAATTGGATGAGATTGCTAAATTGAAACTTCAGTTTGAAGAAGCCAAGATTGAGAATGAGCGTATCAATTTGAAATTGAACAGTTACAGCTCTGCAAGCTTTGTTTTGCAACACATTATTCCCAAACCCATCAGGAAAGACAAAGTAGGCGAAGATGTATAATGTGATGGAACTGGGGTTGGGTTTCATCAAGTACCACCACCAGTTCTAGAAAATTATTCGAAAAAGCAATCTGGGTTGGTTAATCTTGAGGAAGAAAATGAAGTGAAACTTCCTGATTCAATTGATGTTACATTTTCTTCATCATCATCTGATAATAGTGTTCAAACTGAGATTGTTAAAGGCATGGCTGAAAGTGTTTTGGATAGTGATTCAGCTAGAGATGATGAATGTTTTCTGGACAAGTACATTCAGAAACCAAAATCCAAAAACAACTTAGGTGATGAACCGGGTCTTGTGATGTACAAGATGGCTGGATCTGATAAGTTGTATTCGGATTCTGAGTTTCCTCTTGAGAATGTGAATGTTTCAAAATTGACAAATGTGTTCAAAATGGTTGAAATCGATTTGTCTGAAGTAAAGAGTTTAAAACAAACAAAAAGGCAAATGAATTTTGAGAAAGATAAAGCTTACTACAAGAAACTTGTAGTTGCACCACGTTTTTATAACAACAATCGATACAATTGGTCGGGTGGATATCAGGGTGGTAAGAATTATCAAAAGAGAAATGTTCAAAACAAAAGATTTGCTGAGAAGAAAGTGTTTGTGAACGGTTCAAGTTCACTTTCTGATGAGGAAAATGAAATCTTTTCAAAATCAATGAAGATTTTTTTGCGAAGAGGGTCTCACAACCTCAGTCTGAAGGCAGAAGTCGGGTAGTTGATACTCGTACGTGTTTTAGATGCAACAAAGTTGGTCACATTGCAAGAAATTGCACCAACTACAAGCCTAAGACTGAAGTTGTTGAGAATCGAAAGAAGAAGATTGATGCAAAAGGCAAAGCTCCAATGGTTGTTGAGAAAGTTTTGAAAAATGAGAAAACAAAAGTCAAAACTGAACCTGTGAAGAATTTGGTAACTAAAAAAGACAAGTTCTATAAACGAGTTGCATCTTCTCAACAAACATGGAAGCCGAAAGTTGTTGATAAACCAAAGGTTTCAGAGTCAGAAAAACAATCGTCTTCTACCACACCGGTAAAGATGGATGTTCCTTTGGATTATTATGAAAAGTTGGAGAAACAATCTTCTACTCCACCTGAGAAGAAGAATGTTCAAAAGAGAAATCAACCAACCGGTCAACTTAAGATAGATGAGTTTTTCTTATACAAAAAGGTTGAGGTTGGATCAGATGAAAGTTTGAAAATGAATGATAAAAGTTTTCCGCCACTTTACACTACAAAAACTCACATTAAAGTCCAGTTACCTGAGTCGAAAGAGGCTTGGGTAGCATCAAAATCTCACTAAAGATTTTGGACTTGCCGGAGCTTCCTAGTTGTTAATCGTGAAGCATGAATCGGCATCTTTATTGAATTGTTTGTGATATGTGCAGGAACTTCTGAGTGCTATTTCATGATGGATCGTGGATAGTGGGGCGTCTCGACATATGACAGGAAAAACTGCATTGTTGTATGATGTTAGAAATATCAATGGAGGTTATGTGGGGTTCGCGGGAAACCAAGGTGGTAGAATTGTGGGTGAAGGAACGTTATCCAATGGGATTGTTATGTTTGAGAGATTTAACTACATTGCGGAGCTGGAAAATAATCTGCTGAGTATCTCACAGATTTGTGACAGGATGTATACCACTCACTTCACAGACAAAGAATGTTTGATCTTGAAACCAAGATTTGTTATCCCTAAAGAATGGATTATCATGCAAGCACCGAGAGTGAGTGATTTGTATGTATTGGACATGAGTGTAGCTACTACAACTACAGGTCAAGCTCATTGTTTTGTGTCTAGAGCAACAGAGAAAGAATCGAAGTTGTGGCACCGGAAGATGGGGCATATACATCTTAGAAAAATGAATCATTTGGTGCACAATGATTTGGTTCTGGGTGTTAACATTAAAGGTTTTCATCTGGAAGGGGAATGCATTAGTTGCATTAAAGGCAAGCAGAAGAAAAAGTCACACCCTAAAAAGCAAGTTAATTCAGTTTCCAGACCGTTAGAGAGACTACATATGGATTTGTTTGGTCCAGCAAACGTCAAAAGTATTACAGGGGATCTCTACTGTCTTGTGGTTACTGATGATTATTCCAGATTTTCATGGGTATCATTCTTGAAGTCGAAAGATGAAACGTTTGATAGTTTGATGTCGTTGTTCAGAAAGATTAAAAATATGTACCAAAGGCGTATCAGAAGAATCAGAAGTGATAATGGTACTGAATTCAAGAACAACAAGATGGAAGAATATTGTGATGAAAGAGGTATATTGCATGAGTTTAGTGCTCCATACACTCCGCAGGAGAATGGAGTTGCAGAACGTAAAAACAGGACGCTAATCGAAACGGCCAGAACAATGCTTGCTGATTCAAAGTTACCGATAAATTTTTGGGCAGAAGCAGTTTCCGCCGCATGCTATACGCTCAACAGAGTTCTCACCGTCAAGAAATTCAACAAAACATGCTTCGAGTTAATCAATAACCGCAAACCGAATCTGAAGTATCTAGAACCGTTTGGGTCACCCTGTACTGTTCTAGAGCCTTTTGGAAAGTTTGGTCCGAAGAGTATTGAAGGGATATTCATTAGTTATGCAAGTCCGTTACGACGAGTCTTCGTTCCAAGTCTGAAGCGGATTATTGAAGCTCCAAATGTTCAATGTCAAGGTTTTACAATGACGCCACAGAATCCTGGAGATTCATGGCGTTTTAATTATGACAAGTTGTGGGATTCGTTTGACATGATGGATGAACCAGAAGAAGAGGAAGATTTCTTTGATGAGTTGGATATTCTGAGAGAGTATGAAGAATCACAGGAAAGGTTTCTAGCTGAGTATTCAAGAAGACCTCGACAAACTTCAAATGATGTTGAAGCAGGTCCTAGCAATGCTGGTGAACATCATGATGTCCAACAAAATGAAGTTGCTGAAGATAATCAGTCGACACAAAATGATAATCAAGAATCTGAGAACATGCCTGTATTTGATCGTGGTGATTCAGATTCTGAGGGGGAGCAAATTTAGATTTCAAGTCAAACAAACCCAGTCAGTGAACAAGGTGTAAATCAGAATGTTACTAATCTGGAAGGCGATGTAGATGTTTCAGGCAAAGTGATGCCACGAACTCTTTCATACCATCTAGAGGAGCTGATCATTGGAGAATTGTAAACAGGCGTTCGCACTAGACGTCAAATTGACCAAGGCCTTACTTGTTTTTATTCTACAGTAGCACCTTTACAAACTGAGTTTTCACTAAGTTGTTTTATTTCGCAGATCGAACCGCGAACATACAAAGAGGCGCTAACTGAAGATTCTTGGGTCAATGCTATGCAAGAAGAATTGAGTCAGTTTGAGAACTTAGGAGAGTGGAAGTTAGTAAACTTGCCTGATGGTCAGAGGAAGATAAACACCAAGTGGATGTTCAAGTGTAAGAGAGACGATAGAGGAGTTGTTGTTCGTAACAAAGCTTGACTCGTAGTCCAGGGTTTCTGTCAGCAAGAGGGTATAGATTTCACTGAAGTATATGCTCCAGTTGCTAGACTAGAAGCTATCAGAATCTTCCTAGCATTTGCGTCTTGGAAAAACTTTAAAGTATATCAGTTAGATGTTAAATCGGCTTTTCTCTATGGGAAGGTAAAAGAGGAGGTATATGTCGGTCAGCCACCGGGCTTCACCGATCCAATCCACAAAGACAAGGTATACTTGCTAGACAAAGCACTGTATGGTTTACACCAGGCCCCGAGAGCTTGGTACGAGACATTGTCTCAACACCTACTAGCCAACAGATTCATTCGTGGAAAAGTGGATGCCACGCTCTTCACCAAAGAGGTCGAAGGTCATCTTCTAAGAGTTCAAATTTATGTGGACGATATCATATTTGGGTCAACAAATGATAAGTTGTGCAAAGATTTTAAACGAGTTATGAAGCAGAAATTTGAAATGTCATCGATGGGTGAGATGAAATTCTTTTTGGGACTGTAGGTTGATCAACTACCCAAAGGAATTTTCATACATCAAACGAAGTATGTTCATGATATCTTGGAGAAATTCGGGATGTCAGGTTCTACTCCTGTCACACCCCGAAATCATCAGAGCATTGGCGTGACTGGACTGGTATCGCCATTGCACAGCGGAAGCAAATATAGCAAAGACTTTCTAGAAATTGAACGCCCACTAAGTACTCGACTCCACTTGGTCCTCCTATTCCAACCGTGCCTTGTCTTAGAACTGTAACCTGAGAAAGAAACATGCGAGAAAAATCAACATAATGTTGAGCGAGTTCATAGTTTGTTTGTAAAAGATTTGAAATAAATCTTTTAAGTTATGAAAGGTTTGAAATAAATCTTTGGTATTGTGAAAGATTTGAAATAAATCTTTGGAATAACCGGTTTTTGAAATAGTATTGAGAAAATGAGTTTAAAAATCATTTTCAACGTTGTGTTTGTAGCACGTTATGTTCATAAAACCATGTATTTGTAAAGCCTTGTATTTGTAATGTTTATATAACCGTCAATGCCCACCCTGACTTTGACTCCTTACCCGCATAATCATGTGCTTTGAATTTTGTATAAAACATGGTATTTTAATTTGTATGAACAAGTAGTTTCGTAAATATATATGTCCCTGGTATGTAGCAAATAAGGGAATTGAGATCACCAATGGTTTGCAAGGTCACTGATATATGTGAAGTGCAAGTAGGGAGACTCAAACCTAGCAGATTTTTGCCACGACATTAGTATGTGGACAAAGTCACCCCGAGGTCCGTTTCAAGTTTGGCCTGGGGCTGGGCTCGCTACACCCAGATAGATCTACCGCTCCTGTCCCTCGGTCCTACCATGAGGACTAATGGCCTCATGTTGCTCCTACCCACTCACGTGATCTAAGTAGTAAACCTCCTTACGCTAACCATACCATGTATAAAATAAATCCCTGGTCACCCTGACCAGATTCCTGGTCACCCTGACCAGATTTCCTGGCTACCCTAACCAAATCTCCGGTCACCCCGGCCGAATATCATTCACATTTCGAAAATAAGCATTTGTTTTTATAAAAACCGGTATGTTTAGTATAAACCTTTCGTAAATCATTTGTGTTCCTCGAAATCCCTTCGTAATATGGTTTAGAAATACGAGTTTTGCGTTAGTTCAAAACTTTGTATGTTTTTGCAAAATGTGCATGACTTTCCACCCCGAAAACATTTATAAAAATGTAAAATAGTAAAAAGTGGGGGTTATGAACTCAACTGAATATTCCCTGTGCAAAGCTAGCTATATACGACTTCGTGATGTCGTCTCCAAGATGAGACTCGCTAGCGTGCATTCTACAATATTCCTAACACGGAATACCTTATAAGTTTCTAAATAAACGCAGTATCTAAACTACGTGTCATCGAGCCCTACCGAATCGTTAATCGAACGATTCAATCGGTAAATTGTTAACTTAATAAAAATGATTAAGTTAAACTTGTTAAGTTCCGAGAAGTCGTTTGTGTATATAGGGATATTCGTACGAAAGTAATATGTAATAAACTTGTATTATATATAGCGTCTTGTATATATTTGCCAAAAATATACGTATGTGCCGTCTAGGCGTATAAAATAAATATAACAGTTATATTTATTTTGTAAAAGAACCGTTGACTTGTATTGGAAGATAAATATATAACTATATTTATTAGTAGCGTTTTCGTGTTTAAAAATAAATATATATAAACTATATTTATTTTAGTAAAAGAACTGCCGAAAATGATATTCAAGTCGTCGTTGTCGTGATGTTGTAAAGTGTTATCCGAAATGTTATACACTTGTATTTGATGTTATAAAAATCGTTCGTAGTCGATAGGTAATGCTTCGTTTTATAATAAAACGCAATTATTTTACGGATTTTCTTGAAAAACGGGCAGAGTTTCCTCTGTTTTTGGACGCCCCGGACAACCAAGTTGTCGTTATTTTACAAAATTCAATCAATGTTCAACAAGATTCAATCATATACTCAATATATATAAAATTTTATGAGACGACAAAGTATAAACTAGACGTTATCGGTTCGAGCACGTTTGTCACGTGAGTAATAATATTATAAAAATAACAAAATAAACGTGACGTAAATTTTTACCAAGTTTCTAATGTCGAAACGCCAAAAAGGGTTGGTTGAGTTGACCGAGTCAACTGGGTTGACCCGCCGAGTTGACTTGCTGTGCTGACTCGGTTAACCGAGTTTGACTGAGTCGACCCGATCCATTTCATAAGCTGCTTCGAACCGTCCGACCCGACCCGTCTGAGTTGACTGAGTTGACTCGGTTGACCGAGTCAACCGAACCCAAAACTGAGGCTGCCCGCACCAACTGTGTTGACTCGCACCGAGGTGAGTTGACTCAAACCGACCGTGTTGTCTGAGTCGACTCGGTTTACAAACCGAGTCGACCGAACCGCACCCAAATTTGAAGTCGACTAAACTTGAACGAGACCCGAAACTAAATCAACAAGACCGAGCCACCATCATCTTCACATCACCGGTGAACTCACCGGCCCGAAGCACCAACCGCCGGGAAAAGTCAAGGACCACCGGACAACAGAACCGACCGGCGGTCCGAGCTTTTGACCGCTGGTTCTTTATCTCTTCCGGTCCCTCTCTCGGTCTCTCTCTCTCGTCTCTGGTTAACGCCGCCGCACCACCACCGGTTCGTGGTGGTGGTGGTTCATTCCGTCAGTCAGAAAGGAAGAAGGAAGGGGGGTGGTTTTACCGGAGAAAGGAAGGAGGAAAGGGAGTGTTTTGGCCGGACCTGTTCGCTGGACCACCGCCATCTACGGCGGCTCCGCTGCTGCCCAGTTCGCCGGAGAAAGAGGAAGTCGGGTGTGTGTGTGTGTGTGAGTTGTTGTTGTTGTCTGTGTTATGGTTCTTTTGCTGGTAAGGAAACCGATTCCTCTGTGTTTGCCTTGAGTTTGTGTGTGTATGTAGAGAATGGATGGGTCTTATTTATAGATCACAGGGTTCCTTATGTCTATTGTACAAATAAATAACATTCAGGTCATATGTTATATTTTTAGGGTCAAAATCTTTTGTAAAGATTTATTGTAGATTTAGTTGATTTTACTAGGATTTTGGGCAAGATTTGAATAGATTTAGTGTAGATTTAGGCTTGTGGGTTTTGGGCTTGGGCCCAGGGCCCACAAGCCCATCTCGTGTGTAAGTGGCTCGTAATTCCTACGAGACCCGTTGTCAAGGCCCGAACTCCGTTTAACGTCAAAAATAAAAACACACCAAACAAATACGGTCGGTAGTTGTTGTTTGCGCGCCCGTTCGTCGGTCATGGTAATAATTGCGAAAAATTGTATCGTTGTCGTCTTTAATCCGTTTTTCGATCCGGTTTCGACTGTAGTCACTAAAATATAATTTCAAAGCTAAAATATGTCGTAAAAATTTAATATCAATCGGCGTTGTCAGTATCCTGTTTGGTTTCAATCCGTTGTCGTTTAACGTTTCACCGGTTTCTCTGTAAACCACCATTCGCGCACTGTAAAGACGGATAGACGTTCCCAGGCTCTCCAATGGCCTAATTAAGTTAATTCGCGCTGTAAGCACTATTTATTATCGCGTTAATCGTCTGTTAATCACGTAATTAGGAGCCGTAAATCACGGGTTGTCACAACTCCGGCTTCCACCCTATTAGCAACGATTCATGGGATAAACCCTGATCTCACCGGAGAGAAGGTAGATGAAACGATGTATCGTTCCATGATCGGATCGCTGATGTATTTGACAGCTTCAAGACCCGATATCATGTACCCAACCTGCCTCGCAGCAAGATTTCAATCTAACCCGAGAGCATCGCACTTGATTATTGTGAAAAGGATATTACGCTACCTGAAAGGAACTCCATCGTTGGGGTTGTGGTATCCAAGAGAAGGCGATTTCACGCTCGAAGGGTATTCCGATTCCGATTTTGGATGCTGCAAAGTTAATGCTAAATCAACAACAGCAGGGTGTCAATTTTTCGGATCACGTTTGGTCACCTGGCAATGCAAAAAGCAAACCTCTGTGGCTTTATCCACATGTGAAGCGGAGTATGTATCTGCTAGTAGTTGCTGCTCATAGATCTTGTGGATCCAGCAACAGATGCGCGACTACGGTTTGCAATTTCTAAACACCCCTATCTTTGTTGATAATGAGGCAGCGATTAATATTACTAAAAATCCAGTACATCACGCTAAAACTAAACATATTGAAATTCGTCATCACTTCATTAGAGATTGTTTCGAGAAGAAGTTGATACGAATTGAGAAAATCCACACTGATGATCAAAAAGCTGATTTACATACCTAAGCATTTGACAAAAACACGTTTTCAGTATTTGCTAAAACTGAATGGTATGAAGCTTTTATCGGTGTTGGAGGAGATTATTGGCGTTGATGAAGGAGACATTGTAGATGATGTTGAGAAGCAATCTGCAATGGTTTGTCGATTTTTTACCTGTTTTGGTATTTAGGGGGAGGTATAGGGTAAATATTTCAGAAAATACAAAAACAATAAAAAATGACAAAAATACAAAAACATGATATATTTTCAAAATACAAAAACAATAGAAAATAGAAAAGAGCTCGTGTAAAAAGGGAAAATGATAGTACATCGGCTTGACAGTCACGGTATGCTAAAAAAATGGTATGTTTAAATGCGTTAAACAGTCTCGCTGATGATGTGTCGATAGGTTTTTGCACATTTAGTAGATTTGTTCGGGATATAAACTTAAAATCTTACTTACTTATTTCATGGGGAACACTACTTGGATATATAGGTAACCCCTGAAATTTCGTTTGAAAGATTCCTTTTTCTGATATACTAGGTTTTATACTCAGTGATATCTGGGGTATTATTCCGGGACTTCTGCTGAATGGAAGTTCTGACCTAGTCCTCGAATAATACTTTCCGCAATGCTTGAAACATAGCATCACCCTCAGCATATATGATAAGACAATAAAATTGCTTAGCAATGCTGTTGTAAAAAAGATCCTCTAAAGGGGACACACCCAAAGGTTGAGTCATGATCTCTCTGCTGAACGGTAGTTCTAACCTGAGCTCTCATGATTCTTCATAATTTATTAACCCCTTACAGATATCATTTGTGTTATACTTACCTGTAAGACTGAATATTGGGATCTGAAAATACTATAAGTTTAAGTCTCTAAAATACTAAATCTGTATCCTGAACAGATTGAAAATTGTGTGAGAATTTAAGTGGATCAGTATATCGACAATCTAAGTGAATTGTTTAATTCTGAGTATGTAATTGAAGCTTAACGGTACTTGTGACTTTTCAGATGGCTGATATGATTCCCTAACACGCTTATCCAAAAATATGTTTGTAAATAGTTTACTTTTACTGCATTTTAGTTCTGTATTTCATTTCTAGTTTAGAAATTTTATTCAAAATCCAAAAAGATTTTACATTTCTGCTTTATTTTTGACAAACCAAAGTGGAAAGCTGATCTTCAGATTCGATTTAAAGCAGATTCAGGAAGTTTCTGGACTGGAGGATGAGTCGTGAGCTAAATATGATAAGTTGGTGAAAATTGGAAAGTTAAAACAAGTTCATTAATTTGTAACTTGTAATTTTCAGAAAAACCAATTGAACTGAATGTCAGTGTGATTTGTCTAGGATCAACCAAGGTCATTAAGTTGGACTTGGTAGATTAATTGAGTAATCAGGGTCATTAACTTGGACCTAAATACTTAAGTGGATTTCTAACACTGAAGGTTGAATGGTAAGTTTTGATTGAAACTATTATTATCCTATATCTTATATTTGGGTAGAGTTCATGCAGGTAACAGAAATTCCTATGGCAATGAAATGATAAAAAGTTTGAACCAGAATTAAAGTCCTAGATGTTCGAGAGGGGGAGTCAGTGAAAGGGGGAGTCAGGATTCTGGATCAACAATCAAAGGGGAGTTTGAAAATAGAGCTAGATTGAGTTTCTGAACTTGTGTGAAGAAAGAGTTTTTGCAATGAGAAGACAGAGTTGGAAAGAGACCAAGACTGAAGACTCAATGCCGAAGACTTCGTCAACATCCAAGGGGGAGTCTGTTGGTGCACTAAATGTCTGTTAACTACGTCTTTAGTGAGTCTTAGGTCTTGATAGGTTAGATTGGAGCTCTGAAATGAAAAAGTGGATCTTAGAGTGTAATTCCGCTCCAAATGACATTTATGTCATTAGGAGCGAAATCAGGATAATATGTTAGTTTGTAAATTCGCTCAAAATAGGTCTAGTTCGTGATTCCGCTCCTGATGTAATCTTTGTGATTCCGCTCGTAATGTATTATGTAGTTTGGAGCGGAATCAGGCGGTCTATAAATAGGTTAGTGTTGAGATCATTTGTAACTGCTGGAGCGGAAACAGGTCATGGTGTAGGTGTCGAAACTTTGTCAAAATTACATCAGAAACACTTGTAAAGACTTATAATCAGTAATAGAAAGAAGTTAAAAGGATCCGAGCTGTTGTGACTTTGTATACATTGATTCCGCCTTCGTATTCAAAGATGAACTGCCTTATACTGACTATTTAGGGTCGCACACGGTCCAACACATCTTCATCTTTAACTTTCAATTGATGATATCCTGACCTTAAGTTAATCTTGGAAAAGTAACTCGCTCCTTGAAGTTGATCGAACAAGTCGTCGATTCTGGGTAATGGATACCGATTTTTGATAGTAACTTTGTTAAGTTCTCGATAATCGATGCACAGACGCATCGACCCATCCTTTTTCTTCACAGACAGAATTGGTGCTCCCCAAGGAGATGAGCTAGGTCTAATAAATCCTTTGCTTAACAAATCATCCAGTTGAGTTCTCAACTCTTTCATCTCCGTTGGTGCCAATCTGTAAGGTGCTCTTGCAACAGGTGCTGCTCCGGGAATAATCTCAATCCTGAACTCCACTTGCCTATCTGGGGGTAAACCAGGTAGTTCTTCAGGGAATACCTCTGGATATTCAGAGATAATAGGTGTAACGCCTCGTACTTCCACATTTGTATATTTTAGGAAATACATGTTCGCTTAAATTTATTTATTTGTTTATTTATTTTAATCGCAGTCAAAATCTGAGCAAGAAACGACAACGACGCACTTACGCGATTAAAAACGAATACTAACGCTATTTCACGTGCTTCTAGCTAAAAAAATAAACAAATAAATAAATTATTATTTCACGATTTTTAGAAATACGTTTTGGCCGTACAAGAGACTGAATATGCGCTAAAGGGGCCTTGGCCCCAACCCACTTGAAAACCCTAGCTATTTATACTCCCCCATCTTCTTCATTTTTTAAAACCCTATCCCCCCTTCACAAAGAGCTCTGTCTCTCTCTCTCGTTTATACCATTCAGACAACAAAAACACACACAAGACCCTACACAGCCACAACATCTTCACATCACCCCCCCCCCCGATGTCTGATCGGCGACTAGCATAGGGCCGGCGACGACTGCCGGCGGCGGCTCACACCACCTTCTCTTGTTCTATACCTCCACCACACCTACCTTCTCTCTAATCTGACCGACGAACGGTCGACACCACAACCACCGCCGTCTGTGGCAGCGTGGAGGCGAGACAGAAGGCGAGATCGAGGAGTCCAGACAGAGAACGAAATGCAGGAGTGAAGGAGGAGCCGGCGACGTTGCCGGAGGTGCACCGCGACAGTAAAGCCCAGCGACGGAGGCGGCGATTTCGGGAATCGGGTGTTGGATTCGGGTCTTTCGGGTATTAATCAGTAATTATCATTCTGATTCGAGTTTTGTCTCAAGCTTTCAGGTTTTATTCGGTACGAGTTCCGCCTTGTTTCGGGTCGTTTTCAAGGGTTCGCAGTGGTTAGGGTTTTGTCAGATTCGGTTCAGCGGACTATGTTTTCTGGTTCGACTTCTAGTGTCGGGTTCGAGTTTCAGTCAACGTCAACCTCGTTCAAGTCTCGGTTCAGTTGGTGCGACTCTGGTTCAGTTTCAATTTAGTCGGTTTGTCGATCCTTTGCAGGCTCGGTACGACGGTGGACTGCGGAAGTTTTTCCTGTTGTTCGGTATACTTTCCTTCCAACAAATATTTTATTTCCTTTCTCCTTGCTATTGTTGATATAATGACCGGCTATAGGTTAAATCGAAATAAATGGTGGTGGTTTTCTTTCTTTGTTCGCTGGGTTCTTTTAAAGAAGAAGACTTCAATCTTTTTACAAATGTATAACATAATTAAACTGTCTTCTATCATATTTCTAATATAAAATGATTAAAAGCACAATAAAGAAATCTTATTGGTTAACTACATCCTAATTTAATGAAATATGGGTTTTGTGGAATGAACGTTAATTTTGCAATGCTATTCATAAATCTAAGTTTGTACAAGTAAGTTTAGTTCGTATAATTTATATAGGGTAAACTTTATGGTATAACTCTATTTAAATAAATGGTATTTATAAACATACGTAGAATTATATGATTATATTGTTGCGTTTTGGAAAATACATCGACAGGTTAGTTGTCGGGATGGTCCAAAAACAGAGGAAACTCTGCCCAATTTTCGTTAAAACAATAAACACATACTTTATAGTCAAACCATAAATGAAGTCGTATCGGTTTCGAATAATTTTTATAACCATAGATATAAAGGTATACTTATTTTTTTGACAACACTTCTACAATACTCTTGATGGATTTAATTTAGAATTTTAACATAAACTATGTATAATAAATATATACTTTTATATCAACAAGTCATACTCTAAATTTCATTTTGAATCCTCTGTCATAATTTCCGCTTACTTTTACGCCATCTTTTGCCCATATAGGGTGACCTCGGTGTTCTGTCCTCCTAAACTCGCACACTCGTCAACACTTGGATAATCGGAAGACTTAGCAATAATGTGAGTATACTCGCAACCCCCTTTTTATGTTTACCACTTTTTGGGGTGTAACATGTTTAACTATTAAACTACACTTAAACGTTTTCTTTATGCAATGCAGAAAACAATCCTTATACATGAATGCTATGTTATGATACTTGATGCTTATGTGGGCCATACTTATGTAATATGTTTTAGTCATTAGCTTTCACGAGCCTCCATTTGACATGTATAGTGCTATAGGAGTAACGCACCGCCCCCTTTATACTTGGGTCATGTTGAATTTATTAAACTTTCTTGCGTAAACAGAGGATTGGCTAGAAATATTGCATGCCATGTTAGATCTTGAATAAACAAAGTTGCCATGTGGATTCGTTTTAAACTTTTATACTTATACTTATGCTTAAACTTGTATACTCGCCTTTGCTTTTGCATTGAACTTTATTTTAAACATGTTACAGGTTGAGGATGATGATGCTATGAAATGAAGTAGCGTTGATGCCCAGATACACATATAGACATTTAGGTTTAATCGTTGTATCAATTTTGATTATGTTGTATTGTGTTTCCCTTGAACTTGATGTTATTTGATTTCCTTGTAATGTAGAGAAATGAATTATGAAATGAAATCGGTTTATTAAATATTGTCACAAATAGCGTTATGATGTCTCTAGCAATCTTCACACTTCGTCTCATCCCGATGTTTCCGCCATTGGTTGGGGTGTGACAGATTGGTATCAGAGCCATAACTATAGGGAATTAGGAAAAGTAGGAATGCTTTAACCTAGTCTATAGTTCTAGAGCCTTATTCTTATGTTTTGCTTGAACCACTTGCATGATACATTATTTACTCCTTGTTTACTTGCTTTTGGCCTTTTAAACATATATGCCACTTTTGTGTTAATACTTGCTTTGTTTATTAATACTTGTTGCATTATCCCATCTTTATGTGCTATTCTTGAAATGCCTTTTCATATTATTTCTTGCAATACTTAGTATGCTTATACTTGTTGATGCCATTTTGAGCATAAGTCTTTTACTCAATTATACTAACATCAAAGCCACTCGTATTACACAAACGAAACGACTTCACCAAAATAGGCGTGAAACCCACAATTTGGTGGACGACCCTCAATCCATCTACTTTTCTTTTTACGCGAAATTCGCAATCAAGTTAGGAGTGAAATCCTCACCTTGATGGAGAAATTCAAATTTCGAATTCTAGTGGACCCTCGTCAAAGTGTCAAAATTAAATTTTGACCCGACGAGTACCAACCACACTTAGGATACTAAATCGCCAAGTTAGGGGTGAAACCCGCATCTTGACGACTAGTTCCACTCCTTGATTTTCATTAATCCCGCCAAGTCTCGAAATTTCAAATGAATTGGGGACATGTAGTAACCGGAAGGGTAAGTACCGTTAACCGACTTGTCGGAGAGAGTATTTTACCTATTAGGCCAAAGCATGCTCCTCAAATTCAAAAGACTTTTCAACCACTTTGGTTAGTCAACGTTCTGTTTTGGAACCATCCCAAATTTTATCGAACATATGTTATATTATTTATTTTATACGATGCAATCTTTCAAATACGAATTTACTTTCGATATTTTCTTCTCACACACACAACATATCGAATCTTTTCCATACATTTATACATATGCATGATTTCATATAATTTAAATTATTATTCCTTGCAACGATAAGTGGAGACATATCATCGAGATAGGAGTGATTTCCTTACCTTGACGATTAACTCCACTCCCTTTTTTTTTTCTTAAAACGACTTCACCAACGAGTTAGGGGTGATTCCCTTACCTAGGTGATCGTTACCAAAACGTCTCTTCCAAATATCTTATTATGCAAACTCGATCATGTTTTATACCTAAATTAGTTATCATTACTCAAAATACATACGTATACGTATACAAAATACATTGTTTCACCAAGCGTACTTTCTATCCTACAATTTATTTTCACTCAACTCATATACATGAGATTCTTAATCATATCTTAACCGTTTTACTACACAAATTTCCAAACCTTACGAAAGGGTACCTATCAATTTAATCGGTCCAATGAAACTCTTGCCCATGAACTTCATCTTAGACTTAATCACTAAAATATGCTCTCGTTATATCGTCATTTTAGAGACTTCCATTCTTAATTGAAACCAAACCAACCTTTCCTAATTACATATAGGATCTTATAAATATTATAAGATCGTTTTACCAAGGACTCTTTCCAACCTCAACAAATCATTTGTTAGAACTTTTAACAATCACTAAGTCCTTTTGTTAAAATTCTTTTCTAGGGATCCTCATTTTCACAAGAACTTCCTAAATTCATAATTTCTTGTTTAATAAAGCGAACTTGCTTCCGATTGAAAACCTTTTTCCTACACCAATTTACAAAACTCATGGGCAAGAAGACTTCTTGGAGACCGACCATCTTCGGATTTCGTAAACTCTTTTAAAACAAAAGTAGCATTTCCATTCATTACAAAATGCATTATGCTTAACCAATGAGTACTTTATATCCTTTTACATATGCAAACTATATTCTACCTTTCAAACCAAGCTAAATCTAATTTTGATACGATAAACTCAACGTTTCGTTTAAACAACTATACATACATATCGTCATACACGTTTTAGTCGTTTTAACGCGGTGATTTCATTTATAATCGTTCGTATTTACATACTTAACCTTTTGAACGATTTTATACACTTAAATCTGTGATATCCCAACATACACTATATACGTAAATTTTAATGTTTGTACCTACACTTACATTCACACGTTTTATGATTTTACTTATACACATACTACCTATACGTTTTATGCTTATGCTCGCGCACGTACTACTTACACATTTTATGTTTGTGCTCATACATACATGCGTATTCATACTTAAGCTTATGCTCATACTTTCATTCATACTCATACATTCGTACCTACACGCGAGCGTAATCCGAGGGATTCGCTTGCGTTGGTCCCATACATACTTAAGCGTGGACTTGCTTACATACTTTATTCTTATACGCACACATTCTTATTTTAAAAGTATACCTACCCGAATTCATACACAACTAGTACAAGCTATGCGGATCATGCGACGATCAAAATAATCGCGGGTGCACACGAGATTATAGTGATAGACGCATGAGAATCATATAGTGTACTACTGTGTATGGTAAGACACGGAACGTAACATGACACCGAATAACGGGACGGATATAACATGGTCAAAACATGGTGGATACGCTGCTGGTACTTCCTATATATAAGTGTTTTCACCATGTTACCAAACTTTCGTTAAACGTACCATGAGAAATTCAGTGTTTTGCAGACCTATTTAGACCTAGTACAAACTTTAAACAACTCACAAACGCATTATATCCGATTATCCACGACGAGACCTCATTCTTAACACGCTACTTTTGTCTATCCGATACTTATGCCATTCTTATACTCATAATCGTTACTAGGTCAATCGTTCACCCTTATACCTCAATTAATCTCCGCTGTCTCAAAATTCAAGGCCCCAATTTTAAACAATCATCTTCGCTTTGCCAAAACCCTTTCAAGCCTTCCTTCTGAATAAATTTCGGGACGAAATTTCCTAAAGGAGGGGAGACTGTAACGCCTCGTACTTCCACATGTGTATATTTTAGGAAATACATGTTCGCTTAAATTTATTTATTTGTTTATTTATTTTAATCGCAGTCGAATTCTGAGCAAGAAACGACAACGATGCACTTACGCGATTAAAAACGAATACTAACGCTATTTCACGTGCTTCTAGCTAAAAAAATAAATAAATAAATAAATAAATTATTATTTCACGATTTTTAGAAATACGTTTTGGCCGTACAAGAGACTGAATACGCGCTAAAGGGGCCTTGGCCCCAACCCACTTGAAAACCCTAGCTATTTATACTCCCCCATCTTCTTCATTTTTTAAAACCCTAACCCCCTTCACTAAGAGCTCTGTCTCTCTCTCTCGTTTATACCATTCAGACAACAAAAACGCACACAAGACCCTACACAGCCACAACATCTTCACATAACCCCCCCCCCGATGTCTGATCGGCGACTAGCATAGGGCTGGCGACGACTACCGGCGGCGGCTCACACCACCTTCTCTTGTTCTATACCTCCACCACACCTACCTTCTCTCTAATCTGACCGACAAACGGTCGACACCACAACCACCGCCGTCTGTGGCGGCGTGGAGGCGAGACAGAAGGCGAGATCGAGGAGTCGAGACAGAGAACGAAATGCAGGAGTGAAGGAGGAGCCGGCGACGTTGCCGGAGGTGCACCGCGACAGTAAAGCCCAGCGACGGTGGCGGCGATTTCGGGAATCGGGTGTTGGATTCGGGTCTTTCGGGTATTAATCAGTAAGTATCATTCTGATTCGAGTTTTGTCTCAAGCTTTCGGGTTTTATTCGGTACGAGTTCCGCCTTGTTTTGGGTCGTTTTCAAGGGTTCGCAGTGGTTCGGGTTTTGTCAGATTCGGTTCAGCGGAGTATGTTTTCTGGTTCGACTTCTAGTCTCGGGTTCGAGTTTCGGTCAACGTCAGCCTCGTTCAAGTCTCGGTTCAGTTGGTGCGACTCTGGTTCAGTTTCAATTTAGTCGGTTTGTCGATCCTTTGCAGGCTCGGTACGACGGTGGACTGCGGAAGTTTTTCCTGTTGTTCGGTATACTTTCCTTCCAACAAATCTTTTATTTCGTTTCTCCTTGCTATTGTTGATATAATGACCTGCTATAGGTTAAATCGAAATAAATGGTGGTGGTTTTCTTTCTTTGTTCGCTGGGTTCTTTTAAAGAAGAAGACTTCAATCTTTTTACAAATGTATAACATAATTAAACTGACTTCTATCATATTTCTAATACAAAATGATTAAAAGCACAATAAAGAAATCTTATTGGTTAACTACATCCTAATTTAATGAAATATGGGTTTTGTGGAATGAACGTTAATTTTGCAATGCTATTCATAAATCTAAGTTTGTACAAGTAAGTTTAGTTCGTATAATTTATATAGGGGAAACTTTATGGTATAACTCTATTTAAATAAATGGTATTTATAAACATACGTAGAATTATAGGATTATATTGTTGCGTTTTGGAAAATACATCGACACGTTAGTTGTCGGGATGGTCCAAAAACAGAGGAAACTCTACCCAATTTTCGTTAAAACAATAAACACATACTTTATAGTCAAACCATAAATGAAGTCGTATCGGTTTCGAATAATTTTTATAACCATAGATATAAAGGTATACTTATTTTTTTGACAACACTTCTACAATACTCTTGATGGATTTAATTTAGAATTTTAACATAAACTATGTATAATAAATATATACTTTTATATCAACAAGTTATACTCTAAATTTCACTTCGAATCCTCCATCATAATTTCCGCTTACTTTTACGCCATCGTTTGCCCATATAGGGTGACCTCGGTGTTCCGTCCTCCTAAACTCGCACACTCGTCAACACTTGGATAATCGGAAGACTTAGCAATAATGTGAGTATACTCGCAACCCCCTTTTTATGTTTACCACTTTTTAGGGTGTAACATGTTTAACTATTAAACTACACTTAAACTTATTCTTTATGCAATGCACAAAACAATCCTTATACATGAATGCTATGTTATGATACTTGATGCTTATGTGGGCCATACTTATGTAATTTGTTTTAGTCATTAGCTTTCACGAGCCTCCATTTGACATGTATAGCGCTATAGGAGTAACGCACCGCCCCCTTTATACTTGGGTCATGTTGAATTTATTAAACTTTCTTGCGTAAACAGAGGATTGGCTAGAAATATTGCATGCCATGTTAGATCTTGTATAAACAAAGTTGCCATGTGGATTCGTTTTAAACTTTTATACTTATACTTATGCTTAAACTTGTATGCTCGCATTTGCTTTTGCATTGAACTTTATTTTAAACATGTTACAGGTTGAGGATGATGATGCTATGAAATGAAGTAGCGTTGATGCCTAGATACACATATAGACGTTTAGGTTTAATCGTTGTATCAATTTTGATTATGTTGTATTGTATTTCCCTTGAACTTGATGTTATTTGATTTCCTTGTAATGTAGAGAAATGAATTATGAAATGAAATCGGTTTATTAAATATTGTCACAAATAGCGTTATGATGTCTCTAGCAATCTTCACACTTCGTCTCATCCCGATGTTTCCGCCATTGGTTGGGGTGTGACAATAGGTATGTCTTTGATCTTAGGCTTTGGTTCATCAAGGGTTACTTGTGCCATGTAGATAACACAACCCTTTGTCAAACACCTTGATGCCTTGAGCATGGACACTTGCTCAGGCATTCCGTACTTAGTATCTCCTTGGATTGTCAAAGGCTCGCCATGAGGAGTTCTGACAACCACTTGCTTCTTAGCACAAACAATATGGGCCTGGTTGCGAGACAATCAATCCGTGCCTATTACTATATCGAAACCGGCTAATTTCAAAGGAAGTAAAGACAAAGGAAAAGAGTGGTTCCTAATGGATATAACACATCCATCTAACATGGTTGACGCTGTTTCTATGGTTCCATCGGCTAATTCCACCTCCTATTTCACACTTAGGGCTTTAACAGGTAAATTCAGTAACTTACAAAACTTATTATTTACAAATGATTTATCAGCTCCTGAATCGAATAGTACTCTTGCATAAACATCATTTATGAGGAATGTACATGTGATCACATTGTCGTCCTGCACTGCTTCCTTTGCATCCATCCGGAAGACCCTTGCATTGGTCTTTTTCCCATCATCAGTCTTCTTTGCAAATTTTGGGCAGTTGGACTTGATATGCCCTTTTTCATTGCAGTTATAGCACGCAGCATCCTTGATTTTCTTACAGTCCAAGGTCTTGTGCTCAGAAGACTTGCAAATCCCACATGCTCTTGGTTGTGACTGGGATTTCGACTCATATCTGCACTTCCCTAAGTGCTGTTTCTTACAGATCTTACAATTGGGTTTATCACCCGATTGACGACCATCTTTCTTAAATCCAGAACCCTTTTTGTAGTCATTGTTTCCCTTATGTCTCTTATCCGATTGTCGTGAGCTATCATCTTCACGCTTCCTTTTCTCAGCATCAGTGTTTTTCAGCGATCTCTGCCTGACCGCGTCCAGAGTAAGAGATAATGCTATATCGGCTGCAGACTGGAAGGTAACTGGTCTAGAGGCTTTCACACTGGCCTTAACTTGTGGGGCTAAACCCCCGATGAATCGAGCTATCCTCTTGTGTTCCGGTGTCACAAGATAAGGGACCAACCTTGACATGGTGTTGAAGCTTGTAAGGTAGGCTTGACAATCCAGGTTTTTCATAACCAGTGACAAGAAATCAGCTTCAATCTTTTCAACCTCATGCTGAGGTGTGACAACTGTGTTCTGTAATCATCGTATAATGTAAAACAATGTCAGTTATCAATAAAACATTGTGCTTTGGTGTTATTATATGTGTTTTGGTGTTATTATATGTGCAATTGTGTTTATTAATTTTACAATTTGATTCGATACCGACTTCAAGCTTTAAATCACTTTCTAGAAGGTTATACGCAAACTGGTGCTTAAACGCAATCATTTTAACACGACATACACTCCAGAATTGTGACGTAAGCCAAACATACCCTAAATACCCCTTACATAACTTAGAAATAAGTTTCGAAGGATTCGGTATGGCGACAACACGTTTATTTGAACTAAACAACTAATTACGACAAAACTGCGAAACGAACGTTGGTGACCGCCCGGGTAATATTTAAATCCCACAAATATTCTATTATGATTAAAATCTTATTTTAATCAGGTTCGTGTTGAAAAATAAATTAAAACGCTCAAAAACGTTATTTTTCAAGTTTAAGCACGTACCGTATGTTTCTGCGCGACACAGTGCTTTTACTACGAAACATAGACAACGTAGCCAGTCTTGGCAAATGAAATTTATTTCAGTAATATTTTGGCGAGTTTATTTTTATAGAATAATAAAAATAATTTAGAACGCCATAAATCGGGATTTGAACGCTAGATAAAATACCCGGTACATAATTAAACACTTTAACGGAACAATACCCAACCAAACAATCGGACTTTACCCGTAACACTAAAATAATGCTAGAAGCATTGTTCCTATTTTCCTGAACTAGTTAGGGTCCCTGAACACCCTAACACACCTTATATTAATTAACACACTAATATACACCAACTAAACACATTAGAATCCAACTAATTAGTAACTAGTTCCATCACCATCTAACCATTACCCCCCCCCCCCCATCTTGACGGTTTCCAAGGGTGAGACACACCCTTGTTCCTTTTGATTATTTTATTTCAAATGTTGGCTATCAAGAAGACATGTTACATGTTGGTTAATGGGAGTTTTGGATTATAAATAAACACATTAGGCATCTCACTTCTCCCATCACCAACACAACAACAAATCACTTCTCTCCCTCACTTTCGGCAGCCACCATATCCACCATATCACCACCATCTAACTTCCATACAAGCATTCTATACACACACAAAGGTGCTAGAGACCGAACAAACAAGCTTGGTGCACTCGGAAGCTCAAGGACCTCTCTCGTTTTCTTTTATCCACCACTTTTATGCTTTGAAACTCCCCTAGCCTTGTGCTAGTAGTAAGTTTTCTAAATCTCCATCTTGTTCTTGTCTTTGGTGGTTAATAGATGATAGAATGATAAAAGTTAAGAAACTTTGAAGATCATGAACAAATTTTGAACATAATGTGTTATAGGGTGGATAAAGAGAAGATATATGTGTAAAACATGATAAATCTGAGTAATACAAACACTAATCTGCTGTAAATAACATATGTTATAAGATAAATCGTTATTAGAATGAATGGTAATCGTATGCGTACATTTTAATGGCACTTATACTACAAAAAGCATGCTGAGTTGCATTTTCAGCCGACTTTAACTGGCTGTAACAGGACCTTAATGAAACAAAAAATGTATTTTCTGAAGTCTAGGTTCATGTACTATGAAATACGGTTCTAATGGCACCAGAATCATAATTTTTGGACTCCGTTTACTATTTTTAAAGTGTCATTTCGTAACAGCAGCTAGAGCTGCATTTTTGCTGCTAAAAATGTGCGTCCTGTTTTCAATCATAACTTGAATTCTGTGTAGGGTTAGATCATGAAATTTATACTGTAGATGGTCACTGTTGTCTCCGTAATTCTCCCACTAGAATTTCGTAAATCGGACTCACGATGAATTTTTAATGAATTATTTCGTAAACTGCAATCAGAAAATAACAAATCTAATCATCAGTCCGGAAAATGAAATTTTATAAAATATTGGTAATGAACTAGACCCCGATATTTTTACACAATAATATTTGGATCGTTTAAGACATTTTGTAAAAATTTGGGAATTTTTGGAATAAGTTAACCATTTTATTTAAATGTCCGAAAACAGCCCAGTTTCATATATATTAAAACAGAAATGACATAAGTAGTATCTTGCATGTCAAAGTGTGGGTGTTGATTATTAAAATCATTCTTATTTAATTTAGGGCGGATAAACAATTGAGGGATTTTGTTATCATTTAAAAACGCACCCGAAGGTGAGTACATAGTCCCATATTTTACTATTTTCAATTGTTTTGGGGTGATTCATATGTATCAAAACGATTTCAATATTCTAACGATGGTTTCAAAACGATTGAGATGGTTTATACTAAACTGATAACGATTTTGATAATGTGAACGAACTTGTTGGTTGTAGTTACATAACGAATGACATTCATTAGCAATGATCAAGCCGACCAGTATTAGGTTATGGTACCATAGGATCTGACAAATCTCGTTATCAAACCGCACCCATGGTTATGTGTGGGTTAGGTGGGTAACGAATGAATCTGATGATTGTTAACTTACCCTTTGGAGGTTTGTTAATGCGAAAACGAGTTGAACAATAGACGGGTCACACAGGTTTGAATGTTATTAGCGAGACGACCAAAAGTAGTTTCACGATCTAAAACGAGAATGATTTAAACGACTAAAGCGATTATTAACGAATTAAACAATTTGGGTAAACACTTGGAAGCGATGTCACACAAACGAGGTTTTCGAAGCGTTATAAACTATACGAGTTTTATTAACGAGACTTTATTAAATAAATGTTTTGGGTTAAGAATCATGGCTACGAGAGTTTATACACTCTAACCAACTTGATTTGAGTTGGTTAGTTATGCCGCAATACAATACTTTTCAAAACAAGGTTTTTAATTGAGTATTGCAACATGTAAACTAGCCACGAATCCGACACTCTCAAAACCCTATGTACTCGCCAGCATTTCTTTGCTGACTTTGTTTTTACATATGTTTCAGGTGAACTTGCTTAGTGTTGATTGCGAATAGGATGCATGTACACTTAGGACCGTACGAGGCCTTAGTGATTTAATAACGATAATAGACTGTATTTGACTTGTTTGTTTAACTTAAGACAATGTTTAATATTTAAGAAAACGAAACTCTTTGTATCCATGGTTTGAAACAATAATTCTGTTACAACACTCCCAGACGTTTCCGCCGCGGTTTGTTGTTTTACGTGGTCGGGGTGTGACAGAAGAGTTGGTATCAGAGCCAATGGTTATAGGGAATTAGGTTATTATTAAAATTTTGACCTAGAGTATAACTTTCTAGGACCCCAACGCAAGTTGATTTGCGTTTAGATTTTAAAAACAAAATATGAATCTACTTCAAAAATTAATCATCCGTTCCAGGATGATTGATTACTAGGTTTTGAACCCTCTGTTGTAAGGTTTTGAACCCTTCCAGTTTGACTCATTTTTGGCTTAATGCCTTTTGAGTTTTCAAAATCTCGTCAAAGTTTGGGTCTAAATAATGTGAACACGTGCAAACTAGAAGAGTGAATGCCTGTACCCTGAGTTTTCTGTCTAAGGCTAGAGTGTTCGTACAAATCCACATAATCGGACCAGTCACTCTTACCTAGGAACTCTTGGGGTGAGTGTTCACTTATAGGCGAGCATGTCTTTGCGATACATTATTTTGATTAATTACTTTGATTACTCACTGCGTGTCGTTTGTTTGTTCGAGGTAACGAACAAATGATCGCCTTCCTTATGATTCGTCGATATTTTCAATACCCCCTTGTTTTTCCTAATTGTCGACCTCACTCATTTCTCATATTTCCTTGTTAGACAATGCCTCCTCGACGTGATGCACAATCTTTTACTGTTGAAGAACTCGCAGCCCTTGTCTCTCAACAAATGGCTGTTGTGCTTCCAGGCGTTGTGACCCAAACCCACGAGCTGTACAACAACAATAATAACAATGCACCGTGTAACTTCAAGAATTTCAATTCTGCTAAGCCGCTAAAGTTTTCTGGGTCGCAAGGAGCAACTGCACTCCTTCAATTGTTCGAAAGTATCGAGAACACATTCAGACATGTGCAATGTCCGAATGGGCGTAAGGTTGAATTTGCATCAAGTGTGTTTGAGAAGCGTGCTATTACATGGTGGAACGGAGTGATGCGCGATAGGGGTGCCGAAGTGGCATTGGCACAAACATGGGAAGAGCTTCGAGATCTCATGATGAGAGAGTTCTGTCCCCGTCATGAAATTCGAACTTTGGAACGAGAGTTTGACGATATGAAACAAGACGAGGGAGAACACCGTGCGTATACGGATCCATTTGAGGAGCTCAGTCTTTTGTGTCCTACTATGGTTACCCCGTTGGAGAAAGCGATAGAGAGGTATATCGGTGGTCTACCCGATTCCATACAGGATATTGTGACTGGCGTCAATCCTGCTACTGTTCGTCAAGCGATCGAGTTATCTGCTACCCTGACTGAGTCGCAAGTCAGGAAGGGTAAACTTACCTGCAAGGGTGATAAGAAAAAGTCAACTGATTCTACTAAAGACAAGGAAAAGGGTAAGGGTAAGAAGGGTGAGTCTTCAAAGAAGTCGAGAAAGCGAAAGGGTGCTCAGAACTATGCAGTAACTGCACAAACTGCTCAGAACCCTCAGAACCCACCAGTTCAACCTCCTGCGAAGAAAGTGTATGTTGGTACCGCACCTCATTGTGCTCGCTGCAACGGTCATCATGTTGCACAACAAGCTTCTAGACAATGCACAACGTGTGGTAAGCTTGGGCATCTGAACAACGTCTGTCGTTCGGATCAGAATCAGATTGTTCAGATTCAAGCTGCTCAGGTTCAAGCCCCAGTTCAGGGGAATGCTGCTAGATTCCCACCGGGTTCATGCTTCAATTGTGGAGAGTATGGTCACTTCCGCAACAACTGTCCGAGGTTGGCAAATGCAAATCTGAACGTGAATGTCAATGTCAATGTCAATGCGAATGCGAATCCCACTGGAATTTCATAAATCTCCCACTGGAATTTCACGAATGTCAATGTCAATGCGAATGCGAATCCAACTGTCCGAGGTTGGCAACGGTCATCATGTTTTCAGTCATAACTTGAGTTCTGTGTAGGGTTAGATCATGAAATTTATACTGTAGATGGTCACTGTTGTCACCGTAATTCTCCCACTGGAATTTCGTAAATCAGACTCACGATGAATTTTTAATGAATTATTTCGTAAACTGCAATCAGAAAATAACAAATCTGATCATCAGTCCGGAAAATGAATTTTTATAAAATATTGGTAATGAACTAGACCCCGATATTTTTACACAATAATATTTGGATCGTTTAAGACGTTCTGTTAAAATTTGGGAATTTTTGGAATAAGTTAACCATTTTATTTAAATGTCCGAAAACAGCCCAGTTTCCTATATATTAAAACAGAAATGACATAAGTAGTATCTTGCATGTCAAAGTGTGGGTGTTGATTATTAAAATCATTCTTATTTAATTTAGGGCGGATAAACAATTGAGGGATTTTGTTATCATTTAAAAACGCACCCGAAGGTGAGTACATAGTCCCCTATTTTACTATTTTCAATTGTTTTGGGGTGATTCATATGTATCAAAACGATTTCAATATTCTAACGATGGTTTAAAAACGATTGAGATGGTTTATACTAAATTGATAACGATTTCGATAATGTGAACGAACTTGTTGGTTGTAGTTACATAACGAATGAAATTCATTAGCAATGATCAAGCCGACCAGTATTAGGTTATGGTACCATAGGATCTGACAAATCCTGTTATCAGACCGCACCCATGGTTATGTGTGGGTTAGGTGGGTAACGAATGAATCTGATGATTGTTAACTTACCCTTTGGAGGTTTGTTAATGCGAAAACGAGTTAAACAATAGACGAGTCACACAGGTTTGATTGTTATTAGCGAGACGACCAAAACTAGTTTCACGATCTAAAACGAGAATGATTTAAACGACTAAAGCGATTATTAACGAATTAAACCATTTGGGTAAACAATTGGAAGCGATGTCACACAAACGAGGTTTTCGAAACGATATAAACTACACAAGTTTTATTAACGAGACTTTATTAAATAAATGTTTTGGGTTAAGAATCATGGCTACGAGATTTTATACACTCTAACCAACTTGATTTGAGTTGGTTAGTTATGCCGCAATACAATACTTTTCAAAACAAGGTTTTTAATTGAGTATTGCAACATGTAAACTAGCCACGAATCCGACACTCTCAAAACCCTATGTACTCGCCAGCATTTCTTTGCTGACTTTGTTTTTACATATGTTTCAGGTGAAGTTGCTTAGTGTTGATTGCGAATAGGATGTATGCTCACTTAGGACCGGACGAGGCCTTAGTGATTTAATAACGATAATAGACTGTATTTGACTTGTTTGTTTAACTTAAGACAATGTTTAATATTTAATAAAACGAAACTCTTTGTATCCATGGTTTGAAACAATAATTCTGTTACAACACTCCCCGATGTTTCCGCCACGGTTTGTTGTTTTACGTGGTCGGGGTGTGACATGAGGGCAGTAGTTCTCCTTGATTAATGATATAAACTGTTCCCAAGTCATATTGTACAATGGGATTTTCCCTGTAGCTTGAATCAAAGATCTCCACCAAGCTAATGCCTCACCCGTGAATGATTGAGACACGAATTTCACCACATCCTTATTAACGGAACCACTGATATCTACCACAGTGTCCATCTCATCCCGCCATGTCATGCAGTCTATAGCTCCTTTTTCCCCAGTGAAGTCCCTGGGTTTGCATGAAACAAAATACTTATAGGAGCAACCCTTATCACGGGGTCCTTGATTCAGTACTATCCTTTAAGATGGAACACTCCTTTGGTTTGATGAGTGATGGGAATTACTGTGATCAGTGTGAGTTTTAGAGAGTGTTTTAGAGTGTGGTGCAGATTGGGTCCTTGCATGGGTACCACTGGATTCATGGAACTGCCTATCCAAGGCTCGAGTAATGGCATTGTCTATCATTGCTTGCAGTTCTGCACCCGCTACGTTAATTCGGGTATCATCATGATTCTCCCTTGGGTGACTGTTGATCTCATCCGAGTCAGCCATGTAGTTTGAACTGTTACATAAGATATTGACAATAATTTATTCGGGAGTTTATTATGGAATTGTCTTTAATGGAAATTCATTAACCATGGTAAACATAGACCATATTGGGTTAATTTGTTCATCATATTTATTTAGGATTTATTATAATTTATCCTAATTATAAAACAATAACAGTATTATTAGTGGTACAAAAGACCTAGTCACAGGGACATTCTAAATTATGAGCCTTGATTTCAAGGAATCGAGGCATTAAGGTTTGAACATAGTTCTTTACCTTTTTCTGACAGGGAGTCGTAGACTACTACTGTCTTTTGTCTTATATGACAATGAGTATGGCCCGTAGGCACTACATTACTTATGGATGCTTAATATATAGTCATCTTAATTGATGGTTTAAACCCATGATTTATAGATCATTAGGTTAGGATAGGAATCTTCTGAAGAATCCTATTATAAAAATGGCGTGTTTGATTTTAACGAATCACGTCTGCCAGGAGCGTTAATATGTTTTCAGATGTTAACAGGGATTTGAATCTTTTTTTTTAAACAGGTCTTACCATTTTGGCCGGGTGTTTTAATGTCATGCAGGCTAGGTTACACCTTTAAGATTCTTATTCAATATTTAATAGGCAGATTATTTTTTAAAAGGAATGATTTTTAATTTATTTATTTAATGTATAATATATTATGCATATAATGATAAAAATGAAAATTTTAAAACTTAACATTCCATTAAACATTAAAAGGAGTACACATTGCCCTAAACGGGACTTTCAACATAAATAACTTTCCCACGCAGGGGCTAAACTGATAACACAAGTCCACGCAGGGACTATAAAGACAAGTCCACGCAGGGACTAAGTACAAAGATAAATGTCCATGCAGGGACATGATTACAATATTAACAACAAACAAATAAAAGATTTAACGATCCTTCTTGTTCTTTCCTTTAATTAAGTTTGCCAGACGCTTGAACATCCCTTGGTTTTGTCTACGGTCTTCTCGTACTTCCTGCCGCACCTCATTAATCCTTTGAAGGATCTCTTGATGCTGTGGTGGTGACATCAATGGCGGCTGCGGTGGTTGCTGATATAGTAGAGGTTGAGAAGGTGGCGGCTGATGATACCCATATGGTGGGTACCCATAATGTGAGTATCCGGTTTGATATGGGATCCCAAAGGATCCTTCTGGATGATGGGTATTGTAGTTTGCCGCTGCTGCAAGGTAAGGGTCGACCTCTGCATAGTTGTAGTTCGTGTGGACCGGCTACTCAAAGGGGTTATATGATGCCGCACCTGTGTATGTAGGGATTGGGTCTCCAAAACCCAATGGTGGCGCGACAGGCGCTGAAATTACTTCCGAGACGGGGTTTGAAGGTCCACCCATCTGCGGGTCTTCATGGAGTGGCGAGTAGTGGCTGCCACTTGATGGTTGAGGGGTGCTGATACGCACTCCTCCTGGCACGGACATCCGTGCGGTTGTTCTCCTTCGCCTTGGTGGCGCCGGAGGCCGTTGCTGAGCTGGTGGTGGTGGCGGAGTGACCGCGACATAACGATGATCCTCAGAGGGATCCTACTGCTGCTGCTGCTGCAGAGAGTTGTGATAACTGGGAGTAAACGCCCAATCGATCTGTCGGAATCTTTCTTCATAACCGTCGGGACCATTGTAAGGTGATCCCACGAAAGGTGACCCATCCGAGATTTCGATGGGGTGGTTAGGAGTTCTGGACGGTGGCTCTGCAGGATCGGTGTCCTCATCCATGTCCATCGCATGGTCTCCAGAGAAATGGTCTTCAGGTCCTAGTGGGTTAAAACCCACGGGTTCTCCAAGGTAGTTCGCCGGGTTGAACCGGCTCTGAAAGAAGGGTGTTGGGTCATCAAAAGGTGAGTTGTGACCCTGTAGGGGAATGTAGGATTGGTGGGAATTATGGGGCTCATTATCAGAATGAGGCCCATAGGATTTGTGAAACAAAGTGGAAGAGCTCGAAGAAACTGAGCGCCTCGCTGGTTCAGTATAGGTCCTCATGTTATCTTGAGGACTCTGGTTATGTGAATCGGACGGTGTTCGCCGGTGCGAAGGCCCGGCCTCATGATCATTTGGGGCAGTAATTGGCCCTTTGCCTCTTCCTCTTATTCTGGGTGGCATCTTACCTGTCAATATAAACAAAGATAACAACAAGGAATATATATATAGAAAGCAAAATAAAAACAAATCGGGATTTGTCCTAAGTTCTTTGTCTAGACTCAAAAATTTAGGAATGTGCAACTGTGTAACTGAGATTAAACACAAAAGGCTAGTGTTTAATTCACTCAGTGTTGGCTCTGATACCAACCTGTCACACCCCGATATTTCCACGTATTACCGGTGGACCCGGTGGGGGAGTATCGTGACGTAGTTGATATTATTATAGTCAAACAACACAATATTTAAATGCACAGCGGAAGCAAAAGATAGATTTATTTCAACCGAATAGAATTGTAATATTAAGTATCACAAAATAGTTGAAAATAATCCACAGGTGGATCAAAAAGGAACATTGTTCAACAGACTGAAATGCATCCAAGCTTGCGAGACTCTTATTGATGCTAAGGAGAAAGCCATCCTATTTCGAGTAGTACCTGCACTTAACCTCTTTGGAAAAATACGTCAGTTTACACTGGTAAATACAATCAACTGACTCATTTTGAAAAGTTTAATTAAAAATTGATTTGAATGCACATGGCACAAAATATCTTTTATAACTTGGGAAAATTATTTGAATATAATACTTGTAAACGAATTACATGTTTCTTATGCGTTCAGTAGCCCGGTTCGTGCCGGGTTAAAGATCAATAGACACACCACATTATTTATTTAGGCACTGACGGGTGTACGCCTACACCCCGTGCTTAGGTCGTGGCCATTTCGTAAAATGATGCCAAGGATATCCGGGACATGGTCATTAACCCCCAAAAGGCGTTTAAGCAACAAAACATATTTTTAAACGGGTCATCTCGATAATACTTAACCACCAATCGATTAAGGTCGAATGCCCGACCAAGCGGTATCTTAGATACCGTACCCCAAGCCCGTATAAGGGAAAATAAGTTAAAAGTATTTACCTGAGCTAAATATAAATTCAATCTCAGCCGTATCAAATCAGCAAGTACATATAGCTTTTACTGGGCTCCTAAATCTGGAACGAAGGTTTATAATAACCTATTAGAGTCCTAACGGGTCTTTAATTAAGCCTAAACTTAGACCGGTTAGTTTTAAAGGAAGATACGGTTCGAACGCATGATTAAGCGAAGACCGGAATAGAATGTGATTTAGACCCGAAAAGTTTGAAGACTTGTATAATATGGGTAAACCAAACACATTCTGGATTTTGAGATAAAAACAATAACGTTTGACCCGTTTCGGCTAATTTATGCAAACTAGTTACATAAACCGAACCGAACGCGAATAACGCATAACGGGTAACCGAATGAGTCATGAACAGGTTTCCTAAGTTAATATGCTTTAAATATGTTTTGATATCAGTAAGATACCTTCCATTATGTCCAAAACGAGTTTAGTCACAATTTAAGCCACGTAGGGGTATTTTGGTCATTTTAAAGATTATAAAAGAGATAAATTATAATTCTGTAATTCGGGTCTGAAATAATCAGTAAAACAACTTAATTTAATAGGTTACATCAGTTGGTAATAAGTCTTATATGACAAAATGGTTTTAAACCTATACTATGTGTTTAATACGCGTAAAAAGCCGTTTTAAGCGATTTTCGGGTTAAACAGGAAATCTGAGTTTTCTGATTAGTTTATAAAGTTCAACATACTTCATTTATCATATAAAATCAGTGGCCAAATATTTGGTATCAATTTGTTATGTAAAACTCATTTTATACGCAAAAGGGTATAATCGGAATTTACCGAATCAAGGCAATAACCTTAGGTTATGATCAGTTTAAAAATAATTAAAAATATTCAAAAATCCCAAAATATTATATTACATCAGTGGGTAAAAGGTTTGGTGTCAAAAATTGGGTTTAGATAGACTTTATGCTAATTACGCCGTTTAATTAATAAAAGGCTTTCTAATTACGCTATTGAGCATAACTCCTAATCTAGACCTCCAATTGATGTGAAATTTTAGGGACATGTTTATAAATCAGTAGCAAAGATTATTGTCCTCTCACATTTCCAAAATTCTTGTTTTATGGTTAAAAGGGCATTATGGTCAACATTAGGCAATTAACGGAAACGTGTAAATGAATCGGACAATCAATGAGCCAACCACAGAGGATGATTCTATTATGTAACCTGGTCCTAACGAAGCTCTAAGGCATTTCTAAATCCATCTAAATCGGTTTAGAACTGAAGTAAAAAAAAAAGTCAAAGTTTTGCGACTTTCAGTTCCGAACCGAGCCAAAACAGAAAATTGTCGGGTCGAACATGCTTAGACATGTTCTTACATTTATTACTAAGTTATATTAGTGGTAAAACAGGTTACACGCCTTCTACATTGCTAATTACGTGTTAATTCGCAAATTAAGTTTCTGTTGACTTTTTATAATGAACTTTGACCCGACAAATGATCTAGTTAGGACGCGAATCAGAGGGTGCCCTTTTAAGGGTTTAATGCCCACATAATTACCAACTTATAACTACCTTAAGTTTGACTAATCACTGGACCGTTAGTGATTAATTGGTAAGTCAAACCTTAATTACGATGGTTTGACTTTAAAGCTATAAACTAAGCAAAACTTAATTAAGGAAGGTTAAGGAAGTTTACCAAAGTCCTAATTACGACCAGGGATGATTTGGGTCTACTCTTGAACTCCAGAAGTCTTCAAGAATTGAGTTGAGAATGAATGATCAAAGTGGAAATAATGTGGAGCTTTATATAGTGGGTTTGATTGCTCAAGATTGTGCCAAACAAGTCTATGTTGGATCCCTGATCAATCACAAGTGTCCCTAGAGCCTAAAAACATGCTAGTGCAGCCCATGGTATTGAAAACAAGTGTTCTAAGTTGGTTAAACGGGCTGGGCAGACACCTGCCAAGTTTTCTGCATCAGAGGACCCCTCGCGTGACGCGTAGGTCCCCTAATGATCCTACGCGTCGCGCGCCCCCCCTTCTGACCGATTTTCAACTTTTAGTATTTGTTGTTTTGGTCCCTGGTCCATATAATCATTATTTCAACCTTTCTTTTTGCACTATGAGCCCTCTAATTTGATTTCTAAGGACTTCAAGACTTAACCAATCTTTGTGAAGTCCTTGTCATCTTTATGGTCACCCGAAAAAGCCTTAAGTTTCAACGTTTACACTTTTAACCCCTCGCATACGAATGTTAGCATAACTTTCTCATACGGAAACGAAACCTTATGAAATTTTTATCACTAATTCTAGTGAGCATAATTAATCGTTACAAAGCTTCGGGTTCGCTAAAAGGTAACTCAGAGGTGTAATGTTGACACTTTTAACCCTTGCGGTTTGTAATCTCTCACTTTCTTCCACAAACGGCTTCATACGATTTATAATTCATTCGTTTAAGGGTATAAACATCGTGTAGGGTTGCTGTAAGGTATATTTATCCGATGTTGACATTTTGAATCCTTTTACACATGTAATTTCCTTGCTTGTCAACTTTAGTCCTTCTAACTTAATCCTTTACACGTTTAAGGCTCATGACACGTGTCGATATAATATTGGACATGAAATTTCGAGGTGTTACAACACACGACATGAGTTGTAACTTCTTCAGAGTGACTTCGCTATAAACACACAATTGATCACCATTCGCAAGGGAGAAACGAATCATTTTATCGAAACAAACGATTTCAGCACGGTTCTCCCAAAGGAAATCCATACCTACTATGACATCAATGCTATCGAGCTGCATCAGGATGATGTTAATAGGGAAAACATGACCGTTGAGATCGAGAGTATAGTCTCGTAGAAAGGAATTGACGGTGACGGTCCTTCCAGTGGCAACTTCTACGTCGAAGGTCGATGGGAGGTTAACGCGTTTATGGTTTAGGAGCCTTTCGAATTCGAATGATACAAAACAGTTATCGGCTCTAGTATCAAACAAACATGAAGCATATATATCATTTACGAGAAACGTACCATTAACCACGTTGTTGTCTGCTTGAGCCTGGCGGGCGTTGATGTTGAAAACTAGCATGCGGGCTGCTTGTTGTGCTGGCTGCTGCTGCTGTTGCGGTGCTGGCTGCTGTTTCTATGGTTCTTGCTTCACCATTCTGTTTAGGCAGGCGTTTGCGAAATGGTTGGGATCACCACACGCAAAGTAGGCTCTTGCATGAGCAGCGGGTGCATGAGCTGCTTGCTGTCCTTGCGGAGCTGGTAGAGCAGGAGCTTGAACTGGCGCTGGAGCTGGAGCTTGGCGAGGACCGGTATGGCAGTTAGCGGTGAAATGGCCGTACAGGTTGCAATGAACACAGAACCGACATGTGATACCAACCGGGTGATGATGGTATAAGTAGGGCAGAGCGGGTGTGGACCAGTATATGCACGTTTGGCTGATGGTGCATTGGCCACAGGCGTCGCTACTTGGCGGTGTTGAGGTTGTGGTTGGGCAGGTACAGCTTGGAGTGGTGCGACAGTAACTGCACAGTTCTTATCGCTGGAGCTGTTGTTCTTTCTCTTGCGAAATGAGAGCTTTGAAGATTGCGGTGCGGTGGTAGTTTCAGTGGCGGAAGTAGCAGTGACTTGATGAAGACTCTTGGCAGCTTTATCGAAATAACCAGCCCTGACTCGCTTATCGTTGATCTCAACAGCGAGCAGGTAGTTTTCCTCAATAGTTGTCGTTTTCGCAACTTGCACAAAGTCTGCAACGTAATCCATAAGAGCACGGATGTATTTCTTGATCGTAATCTCAGGAGTAGCAACTTGGCCTGGACTGATGAGACTCGGCTGCTTGAAGGGAGCAGTTAAACCAATGTTATCTCCACCATCCTGCTTGATATGCCAGAACTCGTCCTCCAACTTTTGGAGCTCGTGGGGAGGGCAGAACTCTCGCATCATGATGTCCTTCAACTCATCCCACGTCAGCCTATAAGCTGCATTATTCCCTCGTTTGTTTCTCCCGGCAGTCCACCAATCTAGAGCTCGGGATTGGAAGACACCGGTGGCGTTAACAGTGCGAAGGTTTTCTGGACAACCTCTCTGGTGCAGGGTGACTTCGATTGAATCAAACCATTGAAACATGGCCGTAGGCCCATCTTTTCTGGTAAATTATTTCGGGCCGCAGGCTTTGAACTGCTCGAAGCTAAAAGCCGCTTTAGGAGAATCTGTCCTGGATTCTTCTGACGATTTGCTAGCATTTTCGTTCAGCTCGCTAACAACTTGCGGAATGACTTTCGCCATCTGCTTAGCGACGAGAGAGGCAATTCACTTGTCGGCGTGATTACGTCTAGCGGCGCGGGAGTGGTGTGTACCGAATGACGACATTGTCTGCAACAGACATCGCCATGGGATTCAAACTCTATGAAATCGACTCTTACCTCACGCATACTTCTTCTAAAGCTCAGGCACACATAAGTCCACGTAACCAGAAAGGCACATAATCCACATAAGCACGTAGTGCACGTAATCACATAAGCACATAGTCCACATAATCACATAACTACATAGTCCACGTAAGCACAAAGCACATTAAACCACGCCTTAAGCTATATTTTGCACGTATTCGCCTACATATATTGCACGTATGCACCTATCCTTCATAGTTGCGTAAAGCGATCGAGGGTTGTGAGTGCGAATAGCGAGTAGCGAGTAGCATAGCATGCGATTTGTTAACGTTGTGTAGTGAGTGGTGTGTGTTGGGCGGAGTGAAAAGCGTGAAACCAAAATCACCAGTACCACTGTACTGTTTATCTCAAAACGCTAACAATTAAGAATATAAAAACACATAAAATTTCACATAAAATCGATATATTTCTCAGAGTTAGCGGCAGCGAAATCCAGAATGAAAACACACAAAATCGAGAATATATTGTCTGCGGCTGTTAGACGTTGACTATCCAAAGTGATTCAACTATTCACAAGGACATCGAGTGCACGCTTAGGCCTTCTGGACTGTGCTCTCGCCTCAATCCGGGAAATAGGCATGCATCCTTCTAGTTTCAGCGTGACTTCAAGCCGTTGGAGTCCGTCTAGACCTTAGTGAGAGTTTTGCAAAACCAAATTATAGAGTAGAACAGGTCACCAAGGTTCGGGCTTCACCCCTAACTTAGCGACTCCATTCCGGCTTGTGTGATGGAATCACGTGTTAGACAGAGAAAATCTGCATCGAAGTATGGATTTCACTCCTGGTTCAACACAGATTCTTGTGTTTGTAGTAAAAAGTCGCGTCGAGCAAGCGATCTAGTCAAGAGTTTGCGGTTTCCACACCTAATCTCGGCCAAATCACTTTGTTTACACGAGAAGTTTGAAAACTGTGTGAGTTGCCAGCCTTAGGAAAAGCTGACCTTACGCGAAGTGGTAGTATGCGATGTCCGCTGAAGTGTATAGCGTTCAGCGAGTCCAAGCGAGATTAGCAAGTAAGCTTGCACAAAACCCCTACCTGGTTCGCACAAGTCGGTCTGTTGGTACTTAGACTATAGACTAGGTTGTTTCTAAAGCATCGACCCGGACTAGGTCGAGTCTTACCTAATTCCCTATAGTTATGGCTCTGATACCAATCTGTCACACCCCAACCGATGGCGGAAACATCGGGGCGCGGCACTGAGCGAAACAGATTGTCCAGGAGAAATCTATAACAACTAGTTACCAGATATTTAATATTATGTCCCATACCATAACATACCAAAGTAAAACAGTTATTACAGACCAAATATCTCAAAGACAAATAAATGTTCCGACAACTCAGATTTAAATTGTTCGTTTGTTTCTAGACTCATCCTACTTGATTCCATAGAAGCAAGCATCCTAGCATATCAAACACCTGTCACATACGTTAAAATAGCGGTCAATACACATAGTGTAAAGGTGAGCATACAAGTTTAATAGTAATAATAGAGTTCGAGAGCGTTTGCGCATAACCAGCATGTAACATGTTTATTGCGAAGCAGGTAGGTTATCGACAATGAAATATGCACAGACATGACTGCGAGTTGTAGAGTGCGCAACACATATCACCACTGTGACATGTGAAGAAATACCCTTAGCAACCCCCG
Source organism: Helianthus tuberosus (assembly GCA_030545235.1). Lineage (NCBI taxonomy): Eukaryota > Viridiplantae > Streptophyta > Magnoliopsida > Asterales > Asteraceae > Helianthus > Helianthus tuberosus. Next base: position 722,732 of record JARYGA010025437.1, on the reverse strand, counting down.
TCCACGACAGGTGTTGAGTCCAAACTATAGTACTATCGTTGCTAAGGTGTCAGGCAACAATCACTGTGTAAACATAACATGCATGCATTCATCAAGAAACACGTATAACATGCGGTAGAGGTTAGCGTATAAAAGTGTTTGCGTTGTGTGTTGTTGGATCGTTGTTTGACCCGATTGAGTCATTCAGAAGAGTTGTAAGTCCAGTTCAAAGGCGGAATCAGAGAACTAGACACAAACACAGCTTGTTAATCTTTAATCTGTCAATTATATTGCTTTTAACACTGATTACAACCTGACAGAAAACCGGCAGCACTTCGTTACACTTTCAGAGGTCGCGTACTGAATGAACTAACAATCCCCCTATTTATACTAGTGTTGATTTCGCTTCAATGTACATGCCCTTGAAGCGAAATCACTTAATTCTGATTTCGCTTTTATGGACATTGTCCATTGAAGCGAAATCAGCACTATAACTTCTAACTTTCGACTCTCGAATCTCGTGCACTGGATAATCTAACCTATTCTAATCTATATCATGATACAAGACAAAGTCAATAGACGTAATGCACTAACAGACTCCCCCTCGGATATTGACGAAGTCTTCAGTGACTATTCTCTGTTAAGACACCTTCTTCAGTCTTGATCATTCTTTCTTTTCTTTCAAGATGTAACATTGTAAGCATCCGTCACTCTCTTTCTTCTTCTATCAGCTTCAGGCTCCCCCTTTCATCAAGCTTCCATGTTTTGGGATCGACACCTAGCTTTCCATCTACAAGCTTTTCCATGATTCAAGCTTGTCTTCAGACTCCCCCTTAGATTCTACTCTCGGGATCGTAGTCTGGACTATTCCTGCAATCACTCATACAACAATAAGTAACAGCATTTTAATCTTCCAGATATCGTAATCTGACAATTCAATCTCCTTAAAATCACTTCTCATGAATTTGGCAGTTTCATCGAATCGTATCGGAAACTAGCTCTATAACAATATAAGCATCCAAATCCCCCACAGTTAATCATCCAAGTCCAACTTAATGACCTTGGAGATATCACAAACTGTTTTTGAATTTTTTTAATTTTAAAACTTCAAGTTTCAAATTAATGAACTTGTTTTATTTTCAGAAACACAATCAGCTTACTTAGATTTTGAAACTCAGCACTCAGACATCAGTTGTCAAAAATAAAGCAGAAATCAAAATCTTTTTGTATTTTCTGAAAATATAAAGCAGTAAAGAAATATGTACAAACATATTTACAAATAATATTTTTGTTTGAGAATGCGTCAGAGGATCATATCAGTTTTTGACAAGTCACAAGTACCGTTGAGCTTTAAAACACAGTAAGAATTAAACAATTCACTTAGATTGTCGATATACTTGTCCACTTAAATTTTCATACAAATTTCAACTGATTCAGGATACGAATTAGGTGTTTTAAGAACTTAAACTCATTCATGTGTCCCACCTCTTGAATATACTCCCGTATCCAGAATCCCAATAATCAGTCTTACAGGTGAGTATACTACAATGATATCTGTATATAAATTAGGTATGCGAGGGCCGAGGGATCTCAGGTCGATACTTCCGTATACGCAGAGAGATATCAGCTTCGACTTTTCGGTGTGTCCCCTTTAGAGGATCTTTTTGCTTACAACAGCAGCATTTATCAATTTTATTGTTTCAGCATGCTGAGGGTTTAATGCTGTGTTTCAAGCATTGCAGCAAGTATTAGCCAAGGACTAGGTCAGAACTACCGTTCAGCAGAAGTCCCGGAATAATACCCCAGACATCATTGAGTATAAAGACCTAGTATATCAGATTAAGAGACCTTTCAAACGAGATTTCAGGGGTTACCTATATATCCAAGTAGTGTTCCCCACAAAATAAGCAAGTGTGAAATTTAGGTTTATATCCCGAAAAAGTTTACTAAATGTATAAAAACCTACCGACACATCCACGGTGAGATCGTTTAACACATTTAAACTTTCCAATTCTTTAGCATACTGTAACTGTCTACTGATGTACTATCATTTCCTCTTTTTACGCAAAACTCAAATTTTTGAATTTTATCATGTTTTTGTCATTTTCAAATTTTCAAATGTTTTTGTATTTTCTAACAACAATACTCCCCCTAAAATGCAAAATCATATAAAGAAAATTTGACAACCAACACTGATAGCTTTGTCTCGCCATCCATTTTCTGCTTCACATGCTCTGTTTTGCAGAAAATATAACGTACCCCCATGATTTACAACCCATTGATCTTAACAGTTTGAAAACCGTTTTTCAATCTGATGAAAGTAATCATGTTTGTTCAGCCGTGAGGGTTTCGGCATATTCAATCAACATACATTCAAACAAAATTAAAAACAACATATATTTTTTGTTTTTCAAAATTTAACAAACTAAAAACATATTTTTGGTTTTTAATTTTTCAAATTTTTAGGGTTTTGAAAATATTGTTTATTTATGTACAGAAAACACTCAAACTAAACTCCCTGTTCAACCAAACCAGGGTCCTGCAACCTCTTCCTGTGCCAGGTTGCTCCAACTACCCTTCTCACAATCTTCAGCTTCGTTGAGCACCTGCACATTTCAAACTTTATCAATCATTTGAACAATTTAGCCCAGGTCTGTTGGACCTTAGGCATTTCAACACAATAATTTTCATTCAATTTTGGAAACTCTTTGTCACTTAAAACTTTTTCAATTTTAACTTCAACTTTCTCATCTTTTACCGACGTCACTTGTTTCTTAGCACTCCACATTTGACCTTTCGGAGTACCTCTTTTGTAAAAATTTGTCTCTTTTTGAACCTTTTGATTTTGAACAACATTTTTAGGTTTCCAAAACTCTTGAGGTTTTGTCATATCAACATATGTTCTCCAACTCTGTGTTGTTCTCAATCTGGGTGTGTGAGAATTCCAGGTCTGTCTTGAATCGAACCTGTTCGGGTTTGATTTCCAATTTTGATTTGAAGCAAACTTGTTTGTATTGTACCTCCAAGTTTGTTTCGAATCAAATCTGGTTGACCTTGATTTCACATCCTCAGATTTCTGTTTTTCAACATCAACAGGCTTTGGATTTGGACACTTTCGTGCAACATGTCCAATTTGATCACATTTAAAACACACTTTCTTTGAAACATCCTTGGCCTGTTGTTGTTTCTTTTTCATAGTATCAAACTCCTCATTAGACTGTCGTCCAAATTTGAGTTTTTCCTCTTCTTTCAAACTTTTCCCTTGAACAAAATTCATCTTTTGTTGCAAATTTGGTTTTTTACTTAGATTCCAATTCCGTTTCTTTTTATAACCCAAACCAGCCTTCATGTTTTTCTTCTTAAAACCAGGTTTGTTATAAAAAGATTTATGACCTTTACCAGCAAACTTTGGAATCTCAGACTTCTCAATCTCAACCATTTTAAAAACTTTATCGACCTTCTCTGAAATCACATTCTGAATCGGGAATACAACATCTAAGAATAATTTGTCCGATCCAATCATGGTATAAACCAATCCTTTTGAATCATCATTCAAATTTTTCTCGGATTTTGTGTTTTTCAGATAACCATCATAAAGATTTCCTTCATTTTCATCCTGTGATTCAGACTTACCTTTTGTAGACTCATCTTTCAAAACGCTTTCAACAACCTTACTTACCACCTCTGAATCATTAGCATCATCATATTTGGAGTAGGTCACATCGATACTTTCAGGTAACTGGTCAGCTATATTCAAACCCTTTGCCACCTTTTCCTCATCATAAAAAGTATAATTATTTCTCAATGGTGGTGGTACCTGATGAAATTCTGAACCAATACCCTTTTTGCAACTTTCAGTATCTTTGTCATCTGGTGTGATGTTGAAGATGCGCTCGAGAATGTACGAAGAGTTATGATAACTTTGAAGTTTTGTAACAACCTTTTCTTTTTCAGCCAAGACTTGTTTAAGATTTGCAATTTCATCAACACATTTGTTTAATTCAATTTGCTTTTCTTTAAACTGTCTCTCATACATTTCTTTGGTTGTTAAAGTTTCAGACAATCTTTGATCAAAACTTTTGACTTGGCTCTTCAAAGTATCATAAGCTTCTTGTACTCTCTGACTCGAGCACTTTAAAGAATCATACTGTTTTTGTAAATCTTGAAATTTCGATTCTTTTTCAACACAATCGACACATTTTGTAGAACACAGTTGTCTATAAACATCATTATCTTTTTCAAGACCTTGACATTTCTGTGTCAATTTTTCAACTTTTAGTTTCAAAATTTCTTCTTTTTCAATCATATCTTTACATTTTATTGTGAAACCATTTTCAAGTTTGCTTAATTCATTATCTTTTGTTTTTATGATGTCATCTTTTTCAGTACAGGCTTTGCACATTTCTATGCAATTCCTGCACTTGTTTTCTTTTTCATCAACCATTTCAACATTAGATAGATCAGAAGATTTTCTAACCTCGGTCTCATTCAGCACTGGTTCTTCTGATTCATCTTTCTGGTCGTTCTCCTTTTCTTCTTTCTGAACTTCTGCATTCTTCTGTTCTTCTTCAGCTTTCTGTTCCTCTTCAGCAAGCTTTGCAACAGTCTTCACTTCTTCAATCAACTTCTTCAGTTCTTCTTCTTTTCTCTTCTTCATCTCTACCACCTTTGGTAAACTTGCTTCAAAAACTTCTTTTAACTTGATCATCAAATTTGGCAAATAGCTTTTATCAGAAAGCCTTCTTGTGTTGAACGTGCCCTCACTTGGAAACACATTGGTTACAGCATCAAAATCCACTTTTGATGGATCAACTACTGGATTACCCTGTGGATCCATGTAACACTCTAATTCTTCATTCCATCTCTTGGCTCTTTGTGCTTCCTTAAATGGTTCATTCAATTTGCCAATCTCCCATCTTGCACTGTCTCTTCTCCACCATCTGTCATGATCATCATTTGCAACAAATGCATAACCAACTGCATCTTCTTCAGGTAGAACCTCTTGACTCCAGTCATACCCTTCATCGTCATATATAACTGCAAGAGCCCTTGATTTTTCTTCTGTTTGCTTTAATCTTGGTGGCTCAGACTTGTTCTGATGGTAAATCGCCTTTCTGTAGTAATCTTCATTCAATGGATTTTCAGAATCATCAGCAGCATACGCATTTCTACACTCGCGCTTAAAATGACCTCTTTGTTTGCATTTGAAACATGTCACCTTGGATTTATCAAATCCCAATTTGGTAGATGGTCCCCCAATTGACTTTCTCCCCGTGATCTCCATGAACCGCTGTGCCCGACGAACCGCACTGGCCATGCACCATCTGATATCCATTAGTTCCATCTCCTCGGGGTCTAATTGATCATAATCTTCTTTCGTCAAGTTGGTGTTGCCAATCTTCCCTGCAACGAGGCTTTCATACGATTCAAGTACAGATGCCAAGAAAACCATCTGTTGTTTTGCCGACTCTTCGCTGAAATTCTGCCCATTCTTCAGATCCACTGCGATATTACACTGAAACAAATTCTTGGAAGCAGATTGACTTGAAGTGTTTAAAGAAGATCCACTATGAAAACCACTATGAAGACTTTCATTGTTCACTGATCTTGAGCTTTCTGCGGAAAATGCTGTTTTTGGAGACCCAGCCTGTGGTGAATTTCCTCTGTAGTAAAGCTCTACATTCTGCTGATAAGCTGGATTGTTGACTTTAGATCTCTTTATCTCCAACTCATGCCTTTCAAGTCTTTCAATCAGCAAATCCACTTTCAAATCTTCAGGCTTGATAGTGTTCTTCAACATTAAAGCGAAATATTGCCACTCTTGATCATTTGGCAATGAATCAAACAATTTATCCACCAGCTCCTCTTCAGAAGGTAAGATCTTGTGTCTGTTCAGCTCCATTTTCAGATGTCCGAATCTCTCAATCATTTTACAAACAGTCTCATTTTTCATACAATTGAATAAATCAAACTCTTTACGCAACAATTTCTTTTTGTTTTTAACAATTTCATTACTTCCTACACATTTTCTTTCTAACGCTTCCCACAAACTCTTTGAAGTCTTTTCTTGTTCGAGCAATGAAATAATATCCTCTTTTACTGACTGTTTGATCAATGTTATCATTCTATGTTCAGCCACAACATTTTTTATATCTTTTTCTGTAAAATCTTTTGCATCTATTAACTCTCCTCCCTCTGTTACTGGTGCAACGTATTCATGTGTCAGTTTTAACCAGCTTTCAGTAGCAAAAGCTTTTATCCAACCCTCAAATCTGTTTTTCCACCAATTATAATCTTCAACTTTCATTAACTTTGGTGGCTTTTGTTGGCTTCCATACATGTTCTCGAATTTCAAATTCTCCGAAATCTCCTTTGAATATTCTTTCATCTCAGATCTTCTATCTGATGATTCGGAATTGAACGCGTTGTAAAAAGTATTGTAGAACTCTTCGCCGTTGCTTGACATCTTCAATTAACCTGACAACAAACAAACACAATCAGTACAATTAATAACAAATAAATTGTAGCAGACTGACACTCGATCGATGTGAAATAATCTCGACACGAAAAAGTCCACTTTTGACTCAAAAATGACACTCGAGCGAAATCAGACTTATAATGTCCGTTGAAGCGAAATCAAGTTTTGTCCACTGGAGCGAAATCAACTTTTGTCCACTGGAGCGAAATCAAAATGTTGACACTGGAGCGGAATCACATGTATTAATGGTACATTAAAATGAAATCAGGTTGTCATTGAAGCGAAATCAACTTTAAGATAGTCCCTTGGAGCGAAATTAGGTCTAAGATGGTCCTTTGAAGCGAAATTAGATCTAAGATGGTCCTTTGAAGCGAAATTAGATCTAAGATGGTCCTTTGAAGCGAAATTAGATCTAAGATGGTCCTTTGAAGCGAAATTAGAGTGACCTATAAGCGAAATCACATGTTGTCCGTAAAAGCGGAATCAACTCCGAAGCCATTTTGGTCCATTTTTAGGTCGAATTTCAATGTGAAACTTTCAAGGGTTTATCTATATCCAATTTTAAACAATCTGTGAAATTTTGAGCGAATTCCGACCGGTAAAACTTTCTGAACAGATGAAAGAAGATGTAGAAGTCAGAATATAAACGAAATCAAGCTAAACTCTTCTTCACTAGCTCTGATACCACTTGTTGGATCGTTGTTTGACCTGATTGAGTCGTTCAGAAGAGTTGTAAGTCCAGTTCAAAGGCGGAATCAGAGAACTAGACACGAACACAGCTTGTTAATCTTTAATCTGTCAATTATATTTCTTTTAACACTGATTACAACCTGACAGAAAACCGGCAGCACTTCGTTACACTTTCAGAGGTCGCGTACCGAATGAACTAACAATCCCCCTATTTATACTAGTGTTGATTTCGCTTCAATGTACATGCCCTTGAAGTGTTAGGCCCTAAAGTGTGAGACTGACGCATCAAATTAACACAACGGGTTATGGTTACGAACTGGGTCTTACCGGGTTAGTTTATATTAGGTTTTGGACCTTTAGAGGTCACTTGGGCCAAGCTTTAGGCCATGTGGGCCAAGCAGGCCCAAGGGGAGCCCATGTAGGGAATTGGGCTTGAGTTAGTATATAAACAAGTTTTTAACTTGTTTTTAGGTTTGATCATCATAGTTACAATTTCTCTAGAGAGAGAGAGGCAATTGGTGGTGAACTTGTACCAGACGATTTTGCTTGTCAAAGTAATAGAATCGTGTGCAAGTTTAAAGGTGATTCGGTTTGTTCATCGTTTCCATATTTTCGGTTCGTATTTTCATATTTTTCGATTTGTTCTTGAATCACATCAAGTTTGGATTCCGCACAAACTTGGTGTTGTTTGATATCATTGAAAGATCCATTTCACGGGACTTACAAGTGGTATCAGAGCCATTAGAACCTGTTTCTAGGCTCGGTGTGATATCAAGGATTCAAGATTTTCGCCATTTTTGAGTTGTTGTTCTTCGTGTTCTTGGCGTTCATCGTAGTGTTCATCGATATTTCATCTAAAATCACTATATTTTGGTGTTTTTGATTTTTGAAAAAAAATGTTAAAAGATTAGAGGAAATCTTTTTATTTTTCTTGAAAATATCCTGTTTTTTTAAATTCCCAGATTTTCGGTGGAAAGTTATTGATTTGATTGAAACTTTCCATATTTTTATAAAATACAACTTGAATGTTTTGAGTTATCCTTTGTCTTGTTCTCATCTGGTTTCGAGTCCCTCACTGACAAAGGTTCCCATCACGTGCAAAGGAATCTTCGCAGGTCTCGAGTTGTTCGGTTCCAAGTCGCAACCGTCTCATCTTCATCAAGCATTGAGTCGCAACCATTTTCCTTACAACATCAACATCATCAGTCGCAATCAGAAGTAAGGTCTCGGCTCATCCTGTTTAGTTTCGACTCGCAACCTCGATTACGAGTCGCAACCACCGTTTCGACTCGTTCGACTCGCAACCATCATTCCGAGTCGCAACCGAGATACCGGTTCATCACGTTTTGTTTTCGAGTCGCAATCATCAGCTGGTCTCGAGTCATTTGTTCCTGTGTCGCAACCGCGGTTTCGAGTCATCTTCTCCATCACCGTGAAACCTGCAACTCCTCCAACCTCACCTTCTTCAATCATCTCGTCTCCAATCTTCATCCTCTCCGTTCAAACTCCGATCACCGGTCACCGTTTATTACATCTCTTTGCCTCCGATCACCGGAACCTGCAACATTAACCCACCTCCGGTCATCGCTACGTCTTCGGTTTTGGTCACCCCTGTCGTTCACCATTAACCGCACACCGATTCCGCACTCCGAATCCGACAACCTCCGCCATAAACCTGCAACTTCATCACCTCCACCGTTTTTCCTCGAGCCCCGACGTTATCTGCCATATCATCTGTCTTCAGTATCCTCCGACACCGTCATCAATCATCACCATCTCCAGTGAGGTGTTGACGGCAGATAATTAAATTAGGGTTACGGGGTTTTTGTTTTTGAACGAAGAAGAAGACGTACAGTAACATTTTGTTTTTTAGGTTTAATAAATATATTAATTATAATAATCTAATCATTTTGTCATCATTACACAATCATTAATTATAATAATAATAACTATATACTTTTCTAATTAAATAAAAAGTAAAAGTTAAAAAATATACTTTCTAATTAAATTTAAAAAAAAAAAGGGGGTTTGTTTTGGTTTGTGATAACGGTTTTGAAAGGGTTTCGAGGTGCAGTTCAGAAAGCGGGTTCACGAGTTGGAGTTAGCTAGTACACAGGTTCTCGCTTTAAGCTTGTGTTGAGGAAATTGTTAAAAACACACATTTTTGGGATCACTTCTTAAAAATGTCTTCTAAGAGAGAGGTGCTTGAGCAGGAATTCCAAGGATTTAGATACTTTTCTGGTGAATCTATAGAAGCATTGATTGGTCGGTTTGCTGAACTGCTCTCAAAAATGGAGAAGGCAGAGATGGTGGTGTCTACTCACATGAGCAATAGAAAGCTTCTGAATGCTATAAAAGAGATTCCAGATCAGGCAAACTGTAGTTGGTTTACAAATGTTAATCAGATAATAGTGACAACCGATTGTTACAGAATGAAGCCGGATGAGCTGATCTCAATCATCAAATCATATGACAATGCTGGCAAACAGTCTACTCAAGGCAACACATCTGCTGCAGTTTGCTCATCCACACAAAATTCAGCATTTATGTTTAACAAACCCCTGGCTCAAGAAATTACTCGTGATCGTGAAGAGATACTTTCTGTCTTTTGCACTCCTGAGTGTAGAGAAAGAAATGAGGCATATCGGTTACACAACGCTGAGTTGATTCAAGAATACAACGACATAAAAAATAAAAATTTTACTTTATCAAAGAATGAAAAGCTTTATAAAGATAAAATTGAAGCTCAGTGAAAAGACATCATCAAACTTAAGGATGATGTAAGTGTAAAAACAGCCCATTTCTTGGAGGCACAGGAGAAGGTATGCATTTTGATCAAAGAACTGGAAGATATCAGAGAAAGATATCAAATTAACGAACTTAACATTAAAAAGTATGATTCTTCCAGCAAATTGGTCAAAAACTTGTGTGATCAACAACTCGCATACAAGGAAAATAAAGGGCGTGGTTTGGGTTTCAATCAAGTTCCTCCTCCATATAATGACAACTACACATATTTACCCATGACTGAGGAGGAATTGATGAATGAGGACAAGATGGCTTACGGTCCTAAAATTGATAAGTCATCAATCAACAGCAGACCTTTTGATAAACGAGCGAGTCCTTCGGTAAATTTTGTTTCAAAGGGTACTTTTGATCCTAATGCTTCGTCTTCCCCTGCAGATGAAGTAGTTGAAGTAAAAGTTGAAAATGTAGTTAGGGATGAACAAGCATCAGAGTCTGGTTCTTATGAAAATTTAATAAATGAACTTAATCAAGACTCTATTTCGTCGTGCGATATTTTTAACTCGGTTTTTCGCTCTGTGATTAATTTCAGGCCTGACGGTTTGGGCGAAAACGTTGATGCTTGTGAAACAAAGACTGAAACGACAAATGAAACAAATGAGCCAGTTGAACCATCTGATTCCAAATGTGAATCATCTGAAGCAACTGATTCTGAGAAATTGGAATCAGTTGATTCTAGTGGATTCAGCTCAAAGGCGTCATGTGCAGAACCTTCTTGTGCTGAAATTTTGTCTAATGTTTCAGCTGAAGTTTTTGCTGAAGTTTCTGGTGTTACATCTGATAAACCAGAAGTCTCGGATCCTATCAAAGCTGATGAAGTGAAAACTGATGTGAACAAGGCTCCAAGTACGCAAGCTGAACAATCTGAGCCTTCTGTTAGTGATGAAAAGGTTCAGATCAAGCAACAAGAGCCGAAGCAAGCAAGTAAAGGACGTGGAAAGAAGAGGCCTAAACATCAAAGACAAGCAGGCTCTCCACAGTCCTCAAAGGGCAGCAATAGTCCTCAAAAGGCCCGTGATGTGAAAAATGTCTTTGTTAAGCCAGTCTGTAATGGCAAATGTGAGAAATATGCATTTGACTGTGCTAACAAGGGTTTCAGAAAGACTGGTGAGATTTCTGAACAAGACTTGCAGTCTAAGGAAAACAAGAAGAATCAAAGGAAATCTCCACCACAGAAGGCCCTTGCAAATGACAAGTATAGGCATCCAAATTCATCGTCGTCTGCAGGAAATGTGCAACAAAAACAAGCACAGAAAGGACCAGTTCGTCCTTCAGGGTCTGCAAGAGCAAATCCAGCTGATCAGAATGCTTTCTACATGAAGAGACAAACATGCTTCAATTGCGGCATTGCTGGTCACATAGCTCGGAACTGCACACATCGTCCCTACGTACCGTATTATGCTCAAAATCAGAGGGTTACATCAAAGGATAAATACCATTCTAAGCCAATGAAGGTATCTTCACCTAAGGCAATGAAGAATGTGAATCCCAAGGTTAAACCTTCTGATGGGGATTGGAACGCTGCTAAAAACAAACGCAAGGCTGTTAAAGAACAAAAACGTTTTTTCTAAAACTAACAAGCCTGAATCAGCTAAAGTTGCTCAACCGAAGGCAACAAACACGTTTGTTAAACCGAAACAGATTTGGAAACTCAAATCCAAGGCAGCAACGTCTCCAATCCTTGAAACGAAAGGGGACTTGTGTTTGAAAGAAGTGTCTTACTTTGATGCTTCAGGAAATCCCAGGACCACGATGGCCTGGGTACCCATGTCTTACTAATCTCCTTACCTTTCAGGAACAACCAAGGAGGAGCTGTTGACAATCTCTGGAATGTTGATAGCGGTTGTTCCAGAGATAAAAACGGGTAACATTTCACTGTTGCAAAAAGTTCAATTTTTTTTTCAGATGATATGTTTCCTTTGGAGGAGATTAAAGAAGTAAGAAATGATCAGCAAAAGGTACCGTTTAAATTCAGTACTTTGATTTGAATTTGATTAGTCTTCAATCTAATGACGGAACGGTTAAGCAAAAAAAATTTTTCTCTTTTTCTTAGTTTATAACTTTGTACATATTGTGTCCTTTCTCTAGTAAATGGTAAATTTGCGCAAAAATACAAGATTTATGCACAAATTTAGGGGGGGAGAGGAACATATAGATAAATATAGAGTTTAGGGGGAGAAAACTCAGAAAATACAAAATGAGTTTGCTGTAAATATGTATTGTTTTAGGGGGAGAAAATGAGAAAAATACAAAAACATTTGAAAAATGAAAAAGCCAAAAAGAGAAATTGCATGATATGGGAAGTGAAATAAATGTTCGTGTTAAAGGGTTTTGACTAACACATGTAAGGTGCCATAGCTGAAAAGACTAGGATCTACTGCGATATGTCGATAGGCTTGACGCTCAACATGATACAAGATACTAAGTGATATAAACATAACGAACTATGTACCATGTGGGTAACATATCAACGGCGTATGATTTTATGGTCTTAAATCTTGCGTTGATAGATAGCCAACATCTGAGGTTTCGGGTCTTTATATTGTTGAATCATCCGAGGATATCTTGGTTGTTCTTCTGTTCAGAACCCAGGAAAGAAAGTCACTTGGAATTAGCTCATTTCTATTTGAATGTCTGTATGTTGTCCCGATACACACAATTTTGATCTGATTCTGAAATCTTCTCTGAAAAAGTCGTGTACCTCCTCTGCTGCATCCAGATATATGCTGACCTGGAGGTGCTAGGCAACGACAGCTTCTGCTGCATCCAGATACATGCTGACCTAGCTGTACGTTGTCGCGCTATAGATCTAATACACCCGAAAGAGGCCCTCAAGTGCCCAAAAGAAACCCAAGAAACCTATATCAAATTGAGAAAAACTCATTTGATCTGTATATTATACCATCTCTACTTAAGATCTATTCTGTTCTCTTCTCAACCTATTCCCAGTTAAGATTTCAGAAATCTGGATTGGACTTGTGAAATATGTGGTAGGGAAGATACTTGCATGATAGAGTGTGCTGGTTATATTTCCAGGATTTGATTAGTATTTATTTGGGTGTTCATTGTTAAAGAAATCAAAACATGATAAAACAGATTATATTTTGACCTAGACACAGTCATGATATCTTAAAGGATGACATCAGTATACTCACCTGCTACGATGAATAGTTGTGCTTACCTTGATCGCGGGGGTATGCCTTGGAATGGGTCACACGGGTATAATAGTATAATATTACCTAAAGCATATCACGAAGTTGAAAAATTGAAAGTTGAGCGTTAAAGTTTAAGTGGACAAACATATTGGCAATCGCATAGACCAGTTTGATTAGGCTCGTACTGAAAAGTGTTCCTTAGTCTGCCTGAGAACGAATTTTGATCCCATTGCAATTGTAATTGTATATTATGGTAGTTGTTTATATTTTGAGTTTTTATTTGTTTTTGGTTCTTAAAAATTAAAAAAATACAAAAAATAGTGTCTTGTTTTTTCTTAAAATTAAAAAATATAACCGTTCTTGAAGATTTGACTGATCATCAAAAGTTAAAAGAATTTAAATTGTGAAATTTCATGTACCTAGTGTTCATGTGGTACTCTCCCTGTTGCATAAGAAATGTTTGCTTATGAGTTTGTGAGTATGTGCAGAACTTGATTTCAATCAAGAACAGGGGTTGTTGAAGACTGAGATGCTGTTAGCTGTTGACGAAGCATGGAGCAGCACAACAACAAGATGTACCTGAGTCAGAAGAATCGGATACGCAACGCCGTCTGACAGTGAAAGTACATTTGAAGAAGTACCATGAACCTGTTTGAAAGACAAAGACTGAAGAAGAAAAGAGCTGCTGAGAATCCTCCTCTCACATTCTTTTTGACAAAGATATTTCAAGTAAAGCTGATCGAGATCCTGATATGAAGCTAACCACAAGAGCTGAAGAAAGAGACCCAGTGCTGAGAGTTCAGAAGTCAAGAACTTCTACAACATCTGCAGCATAGAGACAACCATAGACTTCGTTGAAGACGTTGCTGAATTCATGCTATGAAGACAATTTGATGGCATCAGTCTAGGGGTAGATTGTTAGGCCCTAAAGTGTGAGACTGACGCATCAAATTAACACAACGGGTTATGGTTACGAACTGGGTCTTACCGGGTTAGTTTATATTAGGTTTTGGACCTTTAGAGGTCACTTGGGCCAAGCTTTAGGCCATGTGGGCCAAGCAGGCCCAAGGGGAGCCCATGTAGGGAATTGGGCTTGAGTTAGTATATAAACAAGTTTTTAACTTGTTTTTAGGTTTGATCATCATAGTTACAATTTCTCTAGAGAGAGAGAGGCAATTGGTGGTGAACTTGTACCAGACGATTTTGCTTGTCAAAGTAATAGAATCGTGTGCAAGTTTAAAGGTGATTCGGTTTGTTCATCGTTTCCATATTTTCGGTTCGTATTTTCATATTTTTCGATTTGTTCTTGAATCACATCAAGTTTGGATTCCGCACAAACTTGGTGTTGTTTGATATCATTGAAAGATCCGTTTCACGGGACTTACATGAAGCGAAATCACTTAATTCTGATTTCGCTTTTATGGACATTGTCCATTGAAGCGAAATCAGCACTATAACTTCTAACTTTCGACTCTCGAATCTCGTGCACTGGATAATCTAACCTATTCTAATCTATATCATGATACAAGACAAAGTCAATAGACGTAATGCACTAACATGTGTTCGATGTGATTTAGTATAAGTAACGTATGTAACACCTAAAAGTGCTTAAAGAAAAAAGGGATCGAGTATACTCACAACGATGGTAGTTAATGGATTGAAGGGAGCGCTAGAGTGAGATTAGCCTGAACAGTTAACGATAGCATAAGCAAATGAACGGCGCGTTAAACGGTGAATAGTGAACCAAGTGACGAATGGTAATCCGGTCGGATGGCAATCCAAACAGATGGTCATTCGATCGGATGTCAATTCGTTCGGATGGTCATCCGTTCGGATGGCCATTCGGTCGGATTGACATTCGTTTAGGATGGATGTGTTTGTGTATGATGGCTTTGAAGTTTTCGTTGTAGCATTTTGAAAACATAGAAGTATCTCTTCCTTTCAGGTCGTTCGATCGAACGGCAGTTCGATCGGATGGTGATCCGTTAGGCGAGGCATTTCCCAGAGAACAAGTTCACAGCAGGATTGTCAATCGATCGGATGGTCTTCCGATCGGATGGCAATACGTTAGGAACTGAGGATCTTGAAAATTGAAGTATTGAGTACCAAGTGAAATCTGATCGGATTGTCGTTCGATCGGATGGCAATCAGATCGGATGGCAATCCGGTCGGACGACAATCCGTCCCACAATCTGATCATTTGCAAACTTGAAAATTCGTTGAGTTTTGAAAGTTTTGCGGTTTAATCGAGATGGCATGACTACATGTTAAACAATGGGAATTCCATCAGGCCCAAGTCATCCGATAGAACGGGAATCACCCCAGTCCGATCAGTTAACTGTCCTTGACGGGTGTTCATGTTTACCCTGTAATCGGTTGTCTCCTTGACAGAAATCAGATCTTGGACCGACACTTCACTAGAAACGAGTAGAAGGTCTGAACTAACTCCGAGTCTATCGGTTTTGAATGCATTGAGTGTAAAAGAGTTGAAAGAAAGTTACCAAAACCATCCTTCAATCCTTTTAACCCCGAGAAAGTTTAGATCTATGTGAAAATAGTGTTAAATCGTGTGGAAATCACTTGGATCTGAGTTATTCTTGGTGGAATGAGGCCAAAACTTGAAGTTCATAAGAACTCCATGATGTCATCATCCTAGAACACCTCAAATCCGCTGATTTCACGGTTAAAAGTTAAGATTCAATGGTGAAAATGATGAATAAATGTGTGTAGATCATATAAGTACAAGATTTGAGTTAGAAACTTACAAAAATCGCGAGAAATCGAGAGAAAAGTGGGGAGCGTCTGGTCGAACGAGTGGAGCTGTCACATCACTATTTGTGATATGACAGGGGTATTTATAGGGTTTCTATAAGAGGAAAGGGAGCACTGGCCATGGATCGGATGACAATCCGTTCAGATGGCCATCCGATCGAATGGTCATTCGATCGAAGGGGCTTGGCGAGTTAAGTTTCGACGTTTCGTTTTGCGTGTTGAGCGTTGCGATGCGTTTAAGCGGGTATCGATTATGCGATGTGATAGATTGATAACACCCACATAAATACTATATCTAACGTACAATCATCCTAAATAACTTGCGTTTAGTGTTTGCGATGAGATTGCATTGCGATAGAGTTGCGATTAAACACCTCAACATAACATTAACATGCACAAGTAACACATAATAGCACACACACGTAAAACAATATCCACAACCTACACTTTGGGTTGCGATGTGATAGCGATGCGATTAGCGTTAAGTCTATTAACGATAAACATGCGATTAAATGGCTATTTGTTAACATGTACTCCATATAATACAACTAAAGTGATTTAAATAGATTCTCGATTACAAATCAAGAAGTACAATCGATTAATTAAGCAAGGGGTGACAGATCGCTATTAGCAATCTTTTCTTCCTTTGACTTTGACTTGTAATTTGACTTTCAAAAATGCGGGTTGTTACAGTGATTTAGAGGCGAAAAACTTGAAGGGTGGAATTAAGAGTCTGCTTATGAAGCGGTACTCTGACCGCAAGCACGATGCTAAAGAAATATTTCTTAGTAAGGGAGGTTAGGATGATGTTTAGAGGGCAAGGGCATACCATCCCAAGGATATGGCCCATGATAACTGGTTGAGAACCATCCAAGGTTTCTTGGACAAAAAATATATTAAAAGAAGCGAGGCTAACAAAAAAGTACGCACGAAACAACTATCCCCATTCAGCGGGGGGGGGGGGGGGACAACGTCATACGGTAGCACTGCCTATAAAAATGTAATGTTTTATATATATGTGTGTGTGTAAGCTTTTGTTTATTTAATGTCTAATCTATATTTAATGTTAAACGAGATATAGATTGGGTACATGCGTACTCCAAAACCTACACGGATAATCAGGGAATTGGATTTACCCAGTTGCTGAACAGAATTACATAAGTATTTCTTTTAAGTATAATTTTCTATAACAAACAAGTGTGTATATATATATATATATATATATAATCATCTTCGTAAAATATAGCAGAATTTACAGCAGGCCACAAATGAATGGAGCGGTGATGGTCCTCCAATTGGCCCGTATAAGGAAGCGTTGGGAGAGCGGCGAGGATGGTACTGGGGGATGGGGCATAAACCTTCTTCAAACACGCCCTCGAACTTGTCGGCTTCGCAACCTCAGACTCAAGAACCCTTTTCTGAGGTAAACTACGCAATTTATAAAATGATAAACAAACGCATGTTTTCTTGTTAAATATATGTTGGTAGCGTTAATTAATACGCTAATATACGTTTTAATATTTACTATTGTAGGAATTTGTTAACAATTTTTTCCAAACCCCGACCTTTCTAAATCAACTTGACAGCTATCTTGGTTCAAAAGGAAAACAACAGGCAAATGACTATGATTCTGATAACATATTCGATAACGAAGATGAGGATGATTTCGACTAGTGACTTGTTATTTTTAACGTAGGATGATAATGTAGGACTTAAACGTTGTAGGATGATAATGTAGGACTTAAACGTTGTTTATAATTTTATTACTTTTAGTATATGTTTATCACCTTTGTTTGCATTGTTTGTAATTAGGCATGTTTTGTTTTTCGACCGGAAACAGGCTGTATGCAGCTATATTCAGCTGTTGTGCCAAAAAAAATTGACTTTTAGCGTTGACGTATGTCGCCGCTATTAATGCTTAACCATTACCGACCAACGTAATACCGTCGACCCTTTAGCAACGACATGCCGTCGCTAAAAGTCTAAAGGCAATAGTGGCGAGGGTGTCATTAGCGGCGACAAAACAGGCAACACCGGCCGATCTATACGGGCGACCCTTTAGCGGCGACAAACAGGGCTTGTAGCGGCGACAAACAGGGCTTGTAGCGTCGACACCTGACACCGTAAAAGGCGCCTGTTTCTTGTAGTGTATGTAAAACCAATTTAAATGGTTATGCCAAAAACTTACACATAATGTATATGTTTAAATAATCGGTTGTACGTGTGATCCATATTAGAGCATTCACATCCCTTCCCCCCAAATTATGTGAGGGAGTTTTTTATTTTATGAAAAGTGGTTATAGGTAGTTGTGAGTAGAGAAAAGAGAATGTTATTGTTCATCTGTAAATTTGAGGGGATCTTTTATAATTTTTTAATATATATTGAAAGTGGTTGTGAGTGAAAGAGAGAAAATGTAATGATAAAGATATTGCAAACTATTATTTAATTGAAAATGAGAGAAAAAAAGGGTAAAAATATAGAATTTAATGTGAATTATAACAACTCTCCAAAATATTTCCAACACCCCTAATATATTTAAAGTATCCCTACATGTCTTAAAATACCTCCCGTATATGATATTTGGCCCTAAATACCTTTATATAATTAAAAATAAAATAAAAATCAAATTTATTAGTCTCTCGCGGGCCGCGAAGACTTGTTATTCATCCAACGCGGGCCTTGAGCGAGAGGACAAGAGGCACGCCACGGAAGCCGCCACGTGTCAACACGTGACGAAGCTACAACGGTGATCGGAACAAGCTAGGCCCTACGGACCCTATGTCGCGGGCCGCGTAAGACCACCCCTAGGTCTACGCGGGACGCGAGAGACTGGCGGATCGCAACTATAAATAGAGGCCATCAGCTTTCATTTCCGATCGTTCACAACTTTCTTTCTTTCTCCATTTCTATATAGTATACACTATACCCGGGCATTATACCCCCCTAAATAACGAAGTTCTGCCTCGTTGTAAGTATCATAAACCCCGGTTACGTATTAGATACGTTGCCCGATTGATCTAGGATTCCGTAACGGCTGTCGTGTTTCTGCCCGACGTAGTCGTTGGAATACCGTCTTGTGGAGGGTATTACTAATGTAAATATTGGGTTGTTATACTAACGCATGTGCAATTGTGTAATTAATAGATAATCACCAAGAAATCCTTAAGGAAAACCCTAAGACAGCAATGTGAGTAATCTACTTTTTGTAAACTGTTTTTTACAAAACCTCATATGATTAACATTATATTAAACAGTGATTGAGTATTTGTATTCTACAATTATCGTCGGTATATTGGGGTTTTGTATTTTTGTTACTACATTGTGAGTAGTAACATGACCACAAGTCGGGTTGACAGTACCGTGGGTGGTAATTAAAGTAGATGGAAACAAATGTAATTGTGCGACCACCCTCAATACTGTACAATGGTTTTACTTAACTTAATTAAACTGGGATTCACTCACCAGTATTTCCCACTGACAAAATGTTTTTAAACGCGTTTCAGGTAACAAAATGTGAAAGCCAAATAGAAGCCAGCTGGACAGCACTGAAGGCTTGGAAAAGTGGCTATAAAAGTTACCTAAATAAAGAGATGTTTTTATTTAAATAAAATAGGGTTTATCCCTATAAAATATGTGTACTTGAAACTTGGAAATTCCCATATGTTTAATATCATAAAAGCGTGGTATTTTACTCTAATAACATACTTCCTAACTATGGTCCTGATGTAAATTCCGCTGCCAAACTGATAAACACCGATACCACTGAAACTGGCCGCGGCTGCCCGTTCCCGGGTAGTTAGGGGACGGGGCTACCAAAGAAGGTGGTATCAGAGCTAAGCCATTGATTCAGCCACAGAAGTTTTCTGCTGACACCAAGATATTATTCATAATGTTAGGAAATTAATTACGGAAATACGTGCATATCTGTATATTATTGTTGTATGTTAATTGACTATTTGTTAGTTTACAGTATGAGCAACCAAGGACCTTCCGATGCCTACCGTCAGTTGTCTAGCTCATCTAGGAGCGAAGGCACCTCTTCACAGCCTACCCTCTCAGGGTATTCAGCTGACAATGAAGATGGGATATTCGTGTTTAACGCTCAGTCTGAAGAGCCATTCACTCCTAAGAAGAGAGGACGGTTCAGCAGAGGAGCGCATGAACGTAGAAAAAGAATGAAAAAGTTACAACAACAGCGTGCTTTAGCAGTCGTTAAGAGAGAAACAGATGCTCACACTCAGGATATGCTGAATAGAAGTCTAGCAAATTTTCATATTCTAGCAACTACAGCTGCAGACCCTAATCTAGAGTAACTCATAGCACCCCAACCCTTACCACTGTTTCCCACACAGCCAATGGAAATTGAAAACAACCCAGAAAACCAATTCCCAGCACCAGCCTTTGACCCAGAAGAGATACCTAGAATACCAGCACCCAATCCCTTAGACCCAGATTACGACCCGTGGTTTGACGACCATAGGGATTACCAACAACGTTACCCAATACCAGAAGACGAACCCATGCCAAACCTAGCAGCCTACCCAGACCTGGACCCTCTAGATCCCTACTATGACAATGACCAATTCATCAGGGAAATTCTAGAGAATCCTTATCCTTACCAAGAACCCATGCCCCAGTTCCCAAACCCAGTACCAACCCCTGCACCCCCAATGAGTGCAGAGAATGTGCAAGAACTCCGAACCTTTGGTGAGGAGATTTTAGAAGGTAGCGAGAGAATGAGACAAATAGGAGAACGACTCGTTTGGAAGTATGACGAGCGTAATATGGAGTTCTGGATGAACCCATACCAGTAATAGTAATAATAATAATAATATATAATAGGCGTGTATGTTTGAAAAAAAATCTAGACAATAGCTACGGATGCCTAATAGTACTGTAATTTCAATTTCAGTTGTATTGTAATATATATGGATGCATAGTATAAGAAAGAGTAAGTCGCAATGTTCGACGATTTTGACCAACATGTGCGTTGTGTGATTATTTGCATTAAATATTATTTTGTGATATTAATGTGTGATAAATGTTTAAAATTCAGATGGACAACGAAGTGAACCAGGAAAACCAGAGTAACAATAACCTGAATAACAATAACAATGGAAACCAAGTGGATAACAGCGTCATCCAACATATAGTGGCACAAGGAATTATAGACGCGATGCCATATATTATCCAAACGGTTAGGGAAGCAGATAATAAAAGTAATCATGGCAGTAAACAACCTACTGAACCTGAACACAGCGTAAACAATGGACCCATACTTCAAGTGCCCATTCCTAAAAGAAGAAGAACCATGTCTTATGGTTGTTCTTATAAAGAATTCTGGTCTTGTAAACCAATGGAATTCTCGGGCAATGAAGGGGCCGTTGCAGCTCTACGTTGGATAGAAAAGACTGAGGCAGTCTTAAAAATAAGCAAGTGCGCAGAAGAGGATAAGATAATGTTTGCTTCCAATCTGTTTAAGAACGCAACTTTAGAATGGTGGAACACTATCCTCCAGTCTAGGGGAAGTGACCGAGTCTACAATATGGAATGGAAGGAATTTAAAAATATGGTAGAAAGGAAATTCTGCCCTCCCAATGAAAAAGAACAGATAGCAAATAAATTCCTAAACCTTAGAATGACTGGAGTGGATAGTAAAGGTTACACTACGCTATTCTTTGAATATGCTAGAATAGTGCCGACCCTTGCATCACCAGAACCAGTATTAATCTCCCGTTACATATGGGGATTAATCAGCGAAATTAGGCATGTAGTCAAGGCAGCTAGACCCCAAACTATAGAAGAAGCTGTAGAACTAGCAAACACCTTGACTGATGAATTAGTACGTACACGAGAAGAGGACCAGAGAAGGAACCTAGCTCAAAGGCTTACCCAAGAATTTCGTTATGGAAATTCCAACCGAGGGAAAAATGTAGGTTCTACCTTTGCACCTTACTGTAAAGCTTGCAAGAAGAAGCATTCAGGAAGATGCTCCATTTACTGCAATTTCTGCAAGATACCAGGACACAAGGAAGAAGATTGTAGGAAGAAACATAATAATGGAATGTGCTTCAACTGTGGAGAAAACGGTCACATCAAGTCGAACTGTCCGAAACTAGTTCCAGCCATGAACAACAAGAATACTAAAAATGCTAGGGCATTTGTTCGGACTGCAGAAGAAGCCAATATGATTTCGGATGTGATCGCCGGTACGTTTTTAGTTAATGATATTTTTGCTAACGTATTATTTGACTCTGGTGCAAATGAAAGTTTATTAATACTTCATTTTGCAAACTTCTCAATCAACCATTAACTAAACTCCCCCAAGAATGTTTAGTAGAGACATCAAATGGAGAAACCATTAAGATTTCTGAAATCTTGCAGGGAGCAAGAATAGAATTTCTAAATCAAAAGTTTATTGCAAACCTTCATCCAATGAGTCTGGCAGGATTTGATGTTGTGTTAGGAATGGATTGGTTAATAACCAATAAAGCCAGCATTTTATGTGATCAAAAGTCGATCCAAGTAAATTCACCAAGAGGTGAAAAGATCACAATTAAAGGAGATAAGCCCTCTAGATCCACAAAATTAATCTCTGTAATGAAAACGGCTAGTTATATAAGAAAAGGATCATTAGTGTATTTGATTTCCGTAATCATTAACACTAAAGGAAAAGAACTGAAGGATATTTCAGTAGTATCCCAGTTTCCGGATGTGTTTCCAGAAGAACTACCAGGATTACCGCCAGACAGAGAAGTTGAATTCAGAATCCAACTACTACCAGGGACAGCACCAATTGCCAAATCACCTTACCGTTTGGCACCCGAAGAAATGCAGGAACTGAAGAAACAGTTAGATGAGTTATTGGGAAAAGGATTCATACAGCCAAGTTCATCGCCCTTGGGGTGCACCGATCTTATTTGTCAAAAAGAAAGACGGGTCAATGCGAATGTGCATTGACTACCGTGAATTGAACAAAGTCACGATTAAGAATTGGTACCCATTACCGAGAATCGATGATTTATTTGATCAATTGCAAGGAGCTCGATTTTTCTCAAAAATCGATTTACGGTCATGATATCATCAATTAAAGGTACATGAATAGGACATTCTTAAGACTACATTTAGAACAAGGTATGGCCATTATGAATTTACTGTCATGCCATTTGGTCTAACCAATGCCCCAGCCGCATTTATGGACATGATGAACCGAATATGAAAGCCATATTTGGATAAATTCATAATTGTTTTCATAGATGATATTCTTATTTACTCTAAGAATAAAGAGGAACATGCTAAGAATTTGCACGCACTTCTAAGTTTATTAAGGAAAGAAAAGCTTTACGCAAAGTTTTCAAAATGCTAATTTTGGTTAGAACAGGTACAGTTTCTCGGACATTTAGTTAATCATGAAGGAATTCATGTGGACCCCACAAAGATCGAGGCGATTACCAAATGGAAAACCCCTGAGTCACCAACCGAGGTTAGAAGTTTCTTAGGATTGGCTTCTTATTATAGAAGATTTATCCGAGATTTTTCTAGAATAGCCATTCCTTTAACTAAGCTATCCTGTAAATCTGTTAAGTTTGAATGAGGACCAAAACAAGAAGAAGCCTTTAGAATTCTTAAGCAAAGACTAACCAATACACCCATACTAGCGTTACCAGAAGGAACTGAAGATTTTGTAGTCTATTGTGACACTTCTAAATTAGGTTATGGATGTGTGTTGATGCAACGTCAAAAGGTTATAGCTTATGCATCTAGACACCTTAAGAATCATGAAGAGAATTATTCAACCCATGATTTGGAATTAGCAGCCATAATTTTTGCCCTGAAGATTTGGAGACATTACCTTTATGGTAGTAAGTTTATCGTTTTCACAGATCATAAGAGTTTAAGGTATGTTTTCGGGCAAAAAGAATTAAATATGAGACAAAGACGCTGGATGGAATTTCTTAGCGATTATGATTGTAATATCCAATATCATGCAGGAAAGGCAAATATAGTAGCCGATGCTTTAAGTCGAAAGTATCATGAAAAGTCAAAAAGAGTACGTTCTCTTAAATTAAATCTACAGGTAGATTTAAATGAACAGATTTGAAAGGCACAAGAATCAGTAATCAAGGATGATGCTGAGAATTTGAAAGGAATGATTAAGGAACTAGATCAAGGAACTGATGGAATTTGGAGATTCCATAAGAAAAGAATGTGGATACCTAAATTAGGAAACCTACGCTACCGTATATTAGAAGAAGCCCATAAATCTAAGTATACGATGCATCCTGGAAGTGATAAGATGTATCAGGATTTAAGGAAGAATTTTTTGTGGATAGGAATGAAGAAAGATATAGCAACTTATGTTTCTAAGTGTTTAACTTGTTCACAAGTTAAAGCTGAACACCAGAAACCCTCAGGCTTGTTGCAGTAATTAGAAATGCCAGTTTTGAAATGTGAATTGATAACAATGGATTTTGTTACCAAATTACCCAAAACAAGGAAAGATAATGATACAATCTGGGTGATTGTAGACAGGCTAACTAAGCCAGCTCATTTCATACCAATGAAGGAGACTTTCAGTATGGAACAATTAGCTAAGTTATATGTAAATGAAATAGTTTCATTACATGGAATTCCTTTATCAATTGTTTCTGATAGAGATAGCCGTTTTACCTCTCATTTTTGGACAAGTTTCCAAAAAGCAATGGGAACCAAGTTAAATCTAAGCACCGCTTATCATCCTCAAACGGACGAACAAAGCGAAAGGACAATTCAAACAATTGAGGATATGCTTAGAGCTTGTGTAATTGATTTCGGAGGTAATTGGGACGATCACTTACCATTAATAGAATTTTCTTACAATAACAGCTATCACACAAGTATCAATGTTGCACCATTTGAAGCCCTTTATGGACGAAAGTGCCGAACCCCAGTTTGTTGGGCAGAAATTGGAGAAAAGCAACTATCTGGACCAGAGATAGTACAAGAAACGACCGACATGATCATTCAAGTCAAGGAAAGACTGACAGCAGCAAGCGATCGACAAAAGAGTTATGTTGATAACAGGCGAAAACCGTTGGAGTTTCAAGTAGGAGACAAGGTATTATTGAAAGTTTCTCCTTGGAAAGGAGTGGTAAGATTCATCAAAAGGGGAAAACTAAGCCCCATGTATGTTGGACCTTTTGAGATTATTAGAAGAATAGGACCTGTAGCCTATCAGCTACAACTGCCAGAGGAAATGGCAGGAATACATGATGTATTTCATGTATGTAATCTCAAGAAATGCCTAGCCAATGAATCACTGGTAGTACCTCTTAAGGATATAGAGGTAAATGAGCAGTTAAAATTTATGGAAAGACCTCTACAGATCGAAGACAGGAAAGTCAAGAATCTCAAACACAAGATATTGGTTTTAGTCAAAGTGAAATTGGACTCCAAGAGAGGACCAGAATACACTTGGGAGCTTGAATCAGAGATGCAAAGGAAATTCCCGCACCTCTTCCAGTAGACCCCGAGGACGAGTTCTAAAACAAGGTGGGGAGGATATAACAACTATCCAAAATATTTCCAACACCCCTAATATATTTAAAGTATCCTACACGTCTTAAAATACCACCCATATATGATATTTGGCCCTAAATACCTTTATATAATTAAAAATAAAATAAAAATCAATTTTATTAGTCTCTCGCGGGCCGCGAAGACTTGTTCTTCATCCTACGCGGGCCGCGAGCGAGAGGACAAGAGGCACGCCCCGGAAGCCGCCACGTGTCAACACGTGGCGAAGCTAGAATGGTGATCAGAACAAGCTAGGCCCTACGGAGCCTATGTCGCGGGCCGCGTAAGACCACCCCTAGGTCTACGCGGGGCGCGAGAGACTAGCGGATCACAACTATAAATAGCGGCCATCAGCTTTCATTTCAGATCGTTCACAACTTTCTTTCTTTCTCAATTTCTATATAGTATACACTATACCCGGGCATTATACCCCCTAAATAACGAAGTTCTGCCTCGTTGTAAGTATCATAACCCCCGGTTACGTATTAGATACGTTGCCCGATTGATCTAGGATTCCGTAACGGCTGTCGTGGTTCTGCCCGACGTAGTCGTTGGAATACCGTCTCGAGGAGGGTATTACACTATTACTAATGTAAATATTGGGTTATTATACTAACGCGTGTGCAATTGTGTAATTAATAGGTAATCACCAGGAAATCCTTAAGGAAAACCCTAAGACAGCAATGTGAGTAATCTCCTTTTTGTAAACTGTTTTTACAAAACCTCATATGATCAACATTATATTAAATAGTGATTGAGTATTTGTATTTTACAATTATCGTCGGTATGTTGGGGTTTTGTATACAAAATTTGTTACTACATTGTGAGTAGTAACATGACCACAAGTCGGGTTGACAGTACCGTGGGTGGTAATTAAAGTAGATGGAAACAAATGTCATTGCGCGACCGCCCTCAATACTGTACAATGGTTTTACTTAAGTTAATTAAACTGGGATTCACTCACCAGTATTTCCCACTGACAAAATGTTTTTAAACGCGTTTCAGGTAACAAAATGTTGTTGGGAAGTCACCGAGTGTTTAGCCGCTCATGGTTGTCCTCACAGCTTCAATCTTCATCGTGGACGGATTGGACATGAGAAACAGCTTGAATGGATGAGGTTTATGGTTAAAGTTGTTGGGAATCGCCTCTAAGTTCGTATGGAACGGCTGGAATGAAAGTGGTAACTTAATAACACAATTTGGGTCGTTTAATAGGTTTTCCCATAATTGGTACTCCCCGCGTATCACGGCAGATTCCCATACACCCCCGGCGTGTCGCGGGGGCTTACCATTTGACCGACTTTGACTAGATGACCTCTGCGTGTCGCGGAGGTTGATTCCACTGATGTCGCGTGTCGCCTGGGTAACCAGGTGGGTTATTTCTGCTTCTAGCCCTGCGTTGACCTGTCAAACCCGTTTTTAAGTTCGTTTTCTCTTTTTAACACCTGTTAAGCCAAATATACTAACACACGATAAGTATATAAACAACTACGACTTGACATGTTTAACGCACTAAAAACCAACACAAACTGCTATAAAATACAACATGTTTTGACCCAACTTCACGCCATAAAAACACCCTAACCGTTCTCCGTTTCAATCACTGAACGCATCATTATCTAATGCTCCTCGTAACAGTGTCGCCGTGGCATCAGGAGCACATTTGAGTTTCGCCACCTCCCCGAATATCTCCATGAGTGATGCAGATGTTAATGACTCCCAAAGCTCTGTCCCGAAAGTTATACAGGAAATGGTGATGTCAACCCAACTTGGTGGCCGCGGCGACGGAAATTCTAATGATTTAATTCAGGCAGGAAATATAATTTGGGTGTTATGTTATTGTGGGTGGGACCTACTCGACTATTGTTGGGATTGGTGAAGGTTCTTGAGGTAAGATGTGGTTGTTGCTGAACCAAGAGAAGATGGAACTTGAGTGGTGGTTGACCTCTCGCTGGGTTTCTCCACTGAGGAGATTGAACCGAAGAGTTACTGGTGTTGCTGGTTTGGAGTGGAAAAGATGAGATGGAGTTTCGGAACTTGGCAGCCATGGAAGAAGATGAAGTTATTAAATGCTAATTTCATTTATTTATTAAATAATTTAAATAATTAGGTATAAAGACTAAACTACCCTTATGTGACTATACTTAACTAAATATTTTAACCAGGTTAGGGCCAAAGGACGAAACATCCAATAGGTTTTCCAAATAAATGATTGTGACTGTAATTATGAAGGTTATCCATTGCAACCCGCTACAAACATAAAGGACGAAAACTGTAATTTACCCTAATAATAATAATAATAATAGTATCTAAGACTATGGGGTATAGGGCGGGGGTTGGGGCGTGGGTTGGGTACAAATGCCCAAGTCACCACCTCGGGTGGGCTTGGGTTACGGCGTGGCCCCATTGGCGGGGGTTTCAGCCCGGGCGTTAGGCGGTGCTACGAACATGACATGGCGGGATCCCATTGGCCAATACTACTAGCCGTTTGGGCTAGCCGTTGGGCATGAAATTTATAAAAAAAAAATTCCTATATAAATACCCAATATCAAACACATTTTTCTCACACAATATCAAACACATAAAACACAATCTTGCCATGAGTTCTTCAAGTTCAAGTGAATCGTCATCAACATCTGACGATGGTGCGGAAATATTTCTACAAACGATCGCGATGGTGGTGAAAGCTATCAACAATTGAATTTTTGATCAAGTCAAGGTATATACATCACAATCTTCGATCTGATTTGGTGGATCATGTTTCAACGATTCCTGGGTTCGAAACCGACGAAGACGACGATTCAAACGAAGAATGATTGTTTTTATTTTGATACTATGTTTTTTTGTAATTAATATGTATGTTTATGTAGTTTTTAATGGATTATATATATATATATATATTAAAAAAAATGATGTGGCTTGGCCACGCCACCCCAGTCACGCCCACCATACCCCTATGAACTTGGGTTTGGGTATTGCGTATAGTGTTATATTTGTTATATAGTGTTACATAGTTTTATATGGTGTTATATGGTGTTATATGGTATTATATAGTGTTTATATGGTGTTATATAATGTTATATATAGTGTTATAATACACTTTTCACACTTCTGGATTAATGTACAGGATTCTCAAACTATATATATATATATATATATATATATATATATAGGGGATCGCTAGAATGAGAACCACCACGAGTTATGAGAACCACGAGAACCGCGCCCCGCGGGTGGCCGTCGGCGACGAAATTTTTTTTACACCTAGATCCGTATATTTTAGTGGGGGGTTTAAATTTTCGGTTCAAACGGCGCGCCCGAGGGGGTAGTTTTTTACGCCCAAAGTTTGGGTTTTTTTAATTTTTTTAATTTTTCTTTTTTTTTTACCAAACTTTGGGCGTAAAAAACTACCCCCTCGGGCGCGCCGTTTGAACCGAAAATTTAAACCCCCCACTAAAATATACGGATCTAGGTGTAAAAAAAATTTCATCGCCGACGGCCACCCGCGGGGCGCGGTTCTCGTGGTTCTCATAACTCGTGGTGGTTCTCATTCTAGCGGCTCCCTATATATATATATATATATATATATATATATATATATATATATATATATATATATAGGGAGCCGCTAGAATAAGAAGCACCTCCAGTTATGAGAACCATGAGAACCACTCTCCACCAATCATAATCAGCCAACAAAAAGGGTAGTTTGGTCATTTACCCTAAATGTCTAATCTCACCCCTCTCTCTTCATTTAATTCACATCCTCTCACCTCTCACCTCTCTCCTCTCTCCTTTATTTAAAGTTGCAGACTTATATCCTCTCTTATTTCATACTCTCTCTCTCTCTTCATTTTCATTTTTTGAAACACTCTCTCTCTCTGTTATCCTCTGATGAAGATGAAGATCATCATCTCCATCATCTTCAGGGTTATGAACACCTCCATCATCATCGACAGCTTATGAACACCACCGGCATCGTCTCCGGCATCTTCATGGCCGTCACCCACACCCCCCGCCTGGAACTCCTCCTACCTTTCTCACACTCAGAACCCCACTCTCTCTCCAACACACTTTGTCTTGTCCGATTTTACAGTTGATCGGAGCCGGGTACCGGCGAATATCGATGACGGCCGGTGCCGGTGAGATGATTGGGTATTTTAGCTAAAAATGATGGGTTTTCTTTACTAAATTGGTAAGAATTTAAGCCTTTGATTTTCTGGTGGGTTTTGATTATTTTGGTGGGTTTGATGATTTTGGTGGGTTTGTAAAAATCTGGTGGGTTTTGATTTTTTTGGTGGTGTGGCAGTGGGTGCGGTGGTGTTGGAGGCGGTGGCGGGTGGCGTTGGGGATAGTGGGTGGGTGGAGAGGGCCGGCGGCGGTAGCTGATGTTCATGTTGAATCTGTGGGTTTTGATTTGTGATATTTAAATCTGTGGGTTTTGATTTTTGATATTTAAATCTGGGTTTGAATGTTGTTTATTGGGACCTTTTTTGATCATGTTGAATCTGCGTTTGAATGATATTCTGTTTTTTGAATGATGTTCAAGTTGAATCTGGGTTTGAATGTTGTTCATGTTGAATCTGGGTTTGAATGTTGTTCATGTTGATCTGTGGGTTTTGATTTGTGATATTTAAATCTGTGGGTTTTGATACGATCGACGGGGTGGCGATGATGCAAAAAAAAAAAACCGTAGATTTTGATGACGATGGCGCGGCAAGGACGGCGGAGGGTAGGGTTTTTGATCCTGCAACCCCACTTTTACAGCCTCTTGATTATCGGATAATCTGAGCCAAACCCCATATTTTTTTTCGAGATACCCTTTGTTTTTTATATTTGTTGGGTTTTTATATTTTTTTTTAGGCGTCGATGATGATAACAATATATCTGAGACACCTCTCGAGTTTTACGTAAAACGTTTTACGTTTTACGTAAAACGTTTTACGTTTTACGTAAAACGTAAAAAGTAAAAAGTTCTACGTAAAACGTAAAACGTAAATTTTTTTTTACTAAAACGAAAAAAAACGTTAACGTAAAAACGTTAAAGTAAAAAACCCGGTGCGTAAAATGTAAAAACGTAAAAACGTTAACGTAAAAAACCGGCGCGTAAAACGTAAAGGGTTTTACGTAAAATGTAAAAAGGTTTTTACGTAAAACGTAAAAGGTTTTTCGTAAAACGTAAAAAGTTTTAGGTAAAACGTAAACGTAAAAATGTTAACGTAAAAAACAGGCGCGTAAAACGTAAAAAAACATTAACGTAAAAAACCGGCGCGTAAAACGTAAAAAGTGTTACATAAAAAGTGTTACGTGAAAAAATCGGCGCGTAAAACGTAAATCCTAAAAAGTGTTAACGTAAAACGTAAAAAGTAAAAAGTTTTTGTAAAACGTAAATCGTAAAAAGTGTTAACGTAAAACGTAAAACGTAAAAAGTAAAAAGTTCTACGTAAAACGTTAAACGTAAAAAACGCTCGTAAAAAAAGGGGCGTAAAAAAACAGGGCGTAAAATGTTCCGTAAAAAAAACGCTCGTAAAAAAACGGGGCGTAAAAAACGTAATATAAAAATCTGTTTTTTATTCATTAAAAAAAATTATCATTAAAATCTGAATTTTAAATATTGTTTTAATATAAAAATCTGTTTTTTAATAAAAAGTAATAAATGATTAGGACAAAAATGACATTTAAAAATAATATTTATAAAAAGACAAAAAAAAGCAATTTTACGTAAATACCCTTTATCAATAAAATAATAAAAACATAATAAGACAAAAAGCTTTTAATATTAATATTAACAACTTTAAATCTCAACCATTCATCTAGTTGATCAAAGGGCTAGAAAGTGGTTCTCATGGTTCTCATAACTGGAGGTGGTTCTCATTTTAGCGGTCCCATATATATATATATATATATATATATATAGGATAATGCTAGACAAAAAACCCTCAAATTCTTAGAAAACTCTGGAAACCTAAATGGGAACCCATTTTTACCCAACCTCCCGACATTTTTTTTTTGAAAAAAATTACACATGTAATATACATGTTTTAGAGTGTTTTGGTCAAAAAAAAACAAAAAAGCGCCGAAGGGATTTTTTTTTAAAAAAATAAACAAAATTCAGTGCCTAACAAGTGTTAGACAAAAATGCTGAAAGTTGCTGAATTTTTATTTTTTTTTTAATATCCATTCGGCGCTTTTTTGATTTTTTTGGCCCAAAACTCTTAAAAACATGTATATTACATGTGTTATTTTTTTCAAAAAAAAAAAATGTCGGGAGGTTGGGTTTTCTAGGGTTTTTTATATAGATAGGGTTTTCTATGTAGCCCTCCCCTATATATATATATATATATATCTATACTACTTTAATAAGGATATGTGAAGGACAAGATGGTAATTGAACAAGGTGTTGAAAAACACTTAATGCACAATGTACAACTGTTAAGGCACAAGAAAACACAAAACCATTTACCCTTTACAAGGTTATACATCTGCCGTCCAATTGTTTAACTTTCTCACACGGATCAAGATCGGGACCGTCCATTTGACTTCACACGGATCACCATATGCTTTCTCTCTCAATGCTCACACATCTCACAAAACAACATCAGATCTTCTGTCTCTCTTCTCTCTCTCTTCTCTCTCTTCTCGGCGATCTAGGGTTTCATGAGATCTATCACCAGATCCGTTTGAATCTATCACCAGATCCGTTTGATGAGCAGATCAAGGGTTTCATGAGATGTTCTGGCAAGGGATCCACAGATTTGAACAAGGGATCCGTTTTATCTGGCAAGGGATCCACAGATTTGAACAAGGGATCCGTTTGATGTTCTGATAAGTTGCTTTATCTTTAATCTTGATGTAGATTTGTTAGTAGATATCTTACCATGTTCTTTTGTGATTCTTACTTTTCAGGTGAAGCGGTTGACGGATGTTCGAAGGACGAAATCTGAGGTTTACGAAGGATTTTCTCATGTGTTTTGTGATGAATCGACTCAGGTTAGGTTCTAAATGTTGATTTATCTTTAATCTTGATGTAGATTTGTTAGTAGATATCTTACCATGTTCTTTTGTGATTCTTACTTTTCAGGTGAAGCGGTTGACGGATGTTCGAAGGACGAAATCTGAGGTTTACGAAGGAGTTTCGCATGTGTTTTGTGATGAATCGACTCAGGTTAGGTTCTAAATGTTGATTTATCTTTAATCTTGATGTAGATTTGTTAGTAGATGCGGTTATTTCAAATTAGGTTGAAAGTTTTGTGATATTTGAATTTGTATTTTTGGTGATGATAGTTAGATTAATTTCAGATATGACATAGTGAAAGGATAAATTGTTTTTGTAGTTTTGATTTTACTTTGTTCTGTTATATTTTGATCTTTTCCTTCATTTTTGGGACTGATAAGTGTCATGGTTGTGTGATAATTATGATATTTAGGTCATTTAGATATGGAATTGTGAAAAGATAGATTGTTATGTATTTTTGATTTTAGTTTGTTCTGTGGGATGCTCGATGAGCAGATCTAGGGTTTCATGAGATGTATCACAAGCTTTATCTGGCAAGGGATCCACAGATTTGAACAAGGGATCCGTTTGATGTTCTGATAAGTTGCAATGAGTGTTATATATCTTACCATGTTCTTTTGTGATTCTTATCTTTAATCTTGATGTAGATTTGTTAGTAGATGCGGTTATTTCAAATTAGGTTGAAAGTTTTGTGATATTTGAATTTGTATTTTTGGTGATGATAGTTAGATTAATTTCAGATATGACATAGTGAAAGGATAAATTGTTTTTGTAGTTTTGATTTTACTTTGTTCTGTTATATTTTGATCTTTTCCTTCATTTTTGGGACTGATAAGTGTCATGGTTGTGTGATAATTATGATATTTAGGTCATTTAGATATGGAATTGTGAAAAGATAGATTGTTATGTATTTTTGCTTTTAGTTTGTTCTGTGGGATGCTCGATGAGCAGATCTAGGGTTTCATGAGATGTATCACAAGCTTTATCTGGCAAGGGATCCACAGATTTGAACAAGGGATCCGTTTGATGTTCTGATAAGTTGCAATGAGTGTTATATATCTTACCATGTTCTTTTGTGATTCTTATCTTTAATCTTGATGTAGATTTGTTAGTAGATGCGGTTATTTCAAATTAGGTTGAAAGTTTTGTGATATTTGAATTTGTATTTTTGGTGATGATAGTTAGATTAATTTCAGATATGACATAGTGAAAGGATAAATTGTTTTTGTAGTTTTGATTTTACTTTGTTCTGTTATAGTTTGATCTTTTCCTTCATTTTTGGGACTGATATGTGTCATGGTTGTGTGATAATTATGATATTTAGGTCATTTAGATATGGAATTGTGAAAAGATAGATTGTTATGTATTTTTGATTTTAGTTTGTTCTGTGGGATGCTCGATGAGCAGATCTAGGGTTTCATGAGATGTATCACAAGCTTTATCTGGCAAGGGATCCACAGATTTGAACAAGGGATCCGTTTGATGTTCTGATAAGTTGCAATGAGTGTTATATATCTTACCATGTTCTTTTGCGATTCTTACTTTTCAGGTGAAGCGGTTGACGGATGTTCGAAGGACGAAATCTGAGGTTTACGAAGGATTTTCGCATGTGTTTTGTGATGAATCGACTCAGGTATGTCACTCGCAACTCGCAAGGAAACCTTTTTTTAGGATCTGAATTTAATTAGTTATACCTTTGGTTAACGACTGTCACGATCACTATTATTACAGAACAAGCTCACTCCGATCTTCTGGCTGCCGGAGAAAGTGTATCTGCTTGGAGAGTCTCGGAATTGGCTTTGGCGACGCTGAACACTGCTTCATTCGAATCGATGGGGGCTTCATATGCAGAATGTTCCCTCACTTAGTGGTCTCATGCTCACTCAAGCAGAGGTAAAGTAAAGTTTATCATCATTCATCAATTTTCTTTTCTTTTTTGTTTATAATAAAGCTTTTTATATTTGCAACTTCACAAAATGTGATTTATATTAAATTTATTTTAAGTTAATAGTGTACTGGTTATAACTAATATCAAATCTTTACTAATACTTGATTTCTTTTTATGATGGTTGACTTTGCGAGAACTAACGGAGCATTAGTGTCAAGAATGGGCTGAGATTCGAATTCAGTCGGTTTTTCGCTCTTTTTTGGTAATTTCTAAGCCTTGAATATTAATTTTTAACATGCTATGCTACTGAGAGAATATAAACTTGACTATATTCTCTGTTTTTTGATGTGTTTTGTTATTTTTATGCTTTTTGTTTTTTAACTGATCTTAACCCATTTGACTTATGCTACAGACAAAAAGGGATCAAGATCGGGACCGTCCATTTGACTTCACACGGATCACCATATGCTTTCTCTCTCAATGCTCACACATCTGACAAAAAGGGATGCCAAAAGCAGGGAAGTACAATCTACAGGAAAAAGCAACACTTTACTTTTGTGTGAAAGACAGCTTGCTTGCTGCAGTCTCTATAATATATCAACACTCTTCCATACACTGTTTGAAAGACAGCACTGCTTCCTTCAGTCTCTATAAATAATCCAGAGATATCTACACTCTACTCACACTTTACAAACTCTCAACTACACTCAACTGAAATTGTAAGTTTATCTCAGTTGAATAATCCTACTTTCAAAACATCAACTTAACAACTTCTATTTACTTCGATTTCAGAATATATCAACTCTTTGCATTCGGATCTTGCGTTGTTTCTCGGCTCTCACATCAAGGTTTTAAAATTTTTGTCGGCTTTTCACATCTCCCTCTTGCATTGTTGTAAGTTCTTTCAAATATGACATAGTGAAAGGATAAATTGTTTTTGTAGTTTTGATTTTACTTTGTTCTGTTATATTTTGATCTTTTCCTTCATTTTTGGGACTGATATGTGTCATGGTTTTGTGATAATTATGATATTTAGGTCATTTTTGGGGATGATAAGTGTTGTAGTTCAATGAAAATTATGATAGTTAGGTCAATTTTAGATATGGAATAGTGAAAAGATAGATTGTTATGTACTTTTTATTTTAGTTTGTTCTGTGGGATGTTTTGATATATTTTTTCATTTTTCGGGATAGTGAAAGGATAAATTGTTTTTGTAGTTTTGATTTTACTTTGTTCTGTTATATTTTGATCTTTTCCTTCATTTTTGGGACTGATATGTGTCATGGTTTTGTGATAATTATGATATTTAGGTCATTTTTGGGGATGATAAGTGTTGTAGTTCAATGAAAATTATGATAGTTAGGTCAATTTTAGATATGGAATAGTGAAAAGATAAATTGTTATGTACTTTTTATTTTACTTTGTTCTGTGGGATGTTTTGATATATTTTTTCATTTTTCGGGATAGTGAAAGGATAAATTGTTTTTGTAGTTTTGATTTTACTTTGTTCTGTTATATTTTGATCTTTTCCTTCATTTTTGGGACTGATATGTGTCATGGTTTTGTGATAATTATGATATTTAGGTCATTTTTGGGGATGATAAGTGTTGTAGTTCAGTGAAAATTATGATAGTTAGGTCAATTTTAGATATGGAATAGTGAAAAGATAAATTGTTATGTACTTTTTATTTTACTTTGTTCTGTGGGATGTTTTGATATATTTTTTCATTTTTCGGGATAGTGAAAGGATAAATTGTTTTTGTAGTTTTGATTTTACTTTGTTCTGTTATATTTTGATCTTTTCCTTCATTTTTGGGACTGATATGTGTCATGGTTTTGTGATAATTATGATATTTAGGTTCATTTACTTTGTTCTGTTATATTTTGATCTTTTCCTTCATCATTACAGGAATTTTTTTTAAAACAGTACTGTATTCAAAACAAAATAAAACGCCGTATTCACAAAACAATACTGTATTCACAAAGCTGTATTCAAAACAATACTGTATTCAAAACAATACTGTATTCAAAACAATACTGTATTCAAAACAATACTGTATTTAAAACAATACTGTATTCACAAAGCTGATTGTTATAGTAATTATGTGTATGTGTAAATTATAGTAAATTGTTTTTGTAGTTTTGATTTTACTTTGTTCTGTTATATTTTGATCTTTTCCTTCATTTTTGGGACTGATATGTGTCATGGTTTTGTGATAATTATGATCTTTTCATTCATTTACTTTGTTCTGTTATATTTTGATCTTTTCCTTCATCATTACAGGAATTTTTTTTAAAACAATACTGTATTCAAAACAAAATAAAACGCCGTATTCACAAAACAATACTGTATTCACAAAGCTGTATTCAAAACAATACTGTATTCAAAACAATACTGTATTCAAAACAATACTGTGTTCAAAACAATACTGTATTCAAAACAATACTGTATTTAAAACAATACTGTATTCACAAAGCTGATTGTTATAGTAATTATGTGTATGTGTTCATGTATGTGGATTTCTTATTTTATATGTTTTCTTTTAACGTTTAAAACACGTGGTAAAAATAAAACGCCGTTTTGATTATATACATGAGATGAAACTTGCATAGAATATTTCAATAAAGAGAAAAAAAATAGGGATATTTCGTAATACAAATTAACCATGACCAGTGGTACAACATAATCTTCCGTTAACAACATTAGTTTCTAACCATATAAGTCTAAAAAGTAAGTAGTCAAATAAATTGGATACTCTAAATTCAAGTATTATCTATTTCTCTTTTTGTATTTTTCAGTTTACAAATCACTCCAAACACATATCAATTGAGAGGTATGGGCGGTGGTTATCCAATTCCCGTTGAATCACTAGGATCAACAAACCATTTAAACCTTCCTGATTCAAACCCTCTAACTTCAAACCCACCTCCGGTGTCAACCCCACCTCCGGTTTTAACCCCACCTTCGGTTTCAACCCCACCTCCATTGGCAAACCCTGAATATGATGATCCATTTGGTTGGACGGATGAAGAGTTGAATTGGGCGTATGACTATACCTTCGCTCAACTACAATTTGGTGGACTACAAATTGAGGGGTGCCATCGTCCGGTGCCAAACACTCCTATACTTCCTATGCATCCTCCACCTTCAAACCCCCCTTATGTGGAAAACTACAGTCAAACACAAGAACTACCGACCTGGGCTGAAGGGTACGAAACTGACCCTGGGGCGGTTTACGAACCACCATTGGATGAAAAAATGGTTTGGGAACCTTAGAACAACTTTTATGATGACTGTAGTTTTTTTTTTTCTCGAATTAGTTTGAATCTTAATTATGTAACTTTTAATTATGTATTAGTTTAAATTTAAATTTGTTGCTGTTTAATTTTAATCATGTTTTAGTTTAAATTTTATTTCTGGAGTTTTTATTTTTTTAGTTAACTAATATTGAACACTTAATAGGATATGTCTGATCATTTTTCCGTTGAAGAATTTTCATCATTGACAAATGATAGAGCATGGTATAATATAATCTTTGTTAAGGTGGAGTTTATTTGGCATGACGTCGATGGAAAGAGATTAGTGGTTATATTTCTTGATCAACACGTAAGAACATTATTTTAATTTACTTTGTGTTATATAAGCGTTTTTCCACCACTAAATTTCTTTTCATTTTAGAGACAAAAAATTGTTGCGTTCGTCCCACAAAATTTGATACACAAATATAATGACGCGTCATTGATGGGTGGTTTTTTTTCGTTGAATCATTTCCAAATTGAGAATCTCAACTATCTTGAGTGCCCAAAGTACCAGAATTACGTGTTAGTTTGGTCCGAGAAGAAAATTGTCATCAACGAATATACAAAGCTTTCTTCACTTATGCTTACGATTCCAAGGGGTGCTTCTTTATATCCATTGGTCCCTTCCATTATAGAATTGAAGCATGACAGGAGACCTCAAATGGATATTGTTGGTACATATTAATTCTCTATCTATAATTTTTATTAAATATATAAAACTTTATATATGGTCTATACGATTTAACTGATTTGGTTTTAGATGTGGTTGGGAGAATAATAGAAGGCAAACGTGATCGATGTTGTTTTGAACTTTCTCTTCAAGATAAGACGTACGTTATTATTTATTATTAACATATTACAAACATAATATTTACGTTATATGTAAGAAAATATTATTATTAGAAGAACTTTAACCCAAAATCGTAATATACAGTGGTCACACAATACAATTGTTTTTGTCTGCCCTGAAGCCTTCCGATGTTATACGTTCCATTCGAGCCGTGCAACAAAGGTCCATCATATATGTATCACGTCTCAAGTTGGTTCATCTACCAGATAGTATGTTATGCTTTACACATGAACATTCTAATAATTAGTTAGATCTAATGGCTCATGTAGTTTAATAAAAGTTATATTTTATTTGTTATTTCAGTTAATATTTTGAAGTCTACGGAGTTGAGTACGATTGCGTACGAACCGGATATGGTCGAGGCACGGGATATGTAAATTATGGATCGTTATCCAATTTGTGTTTAAGTTAGAAACATTTGGTGTTGTTATTTGTTTAGTTGTTGAATATTAAAGTCTCTCTTGGTGTTTCGTGTTTTGCTTTTTGTTTCCCTCATATTGATGTAATTGTAGAAGTATTTATAATCTATCACCAAGGTATAATCTTCTTAGATTGGACAACTAAATAATCATTATCTGTATTAAACGAAGGTATAACCATGGCTGACCTTCCTACTCATACAATCGTGTTTGAGATATTAACGAGGCTGCCAGCAAAGGATGTAGGTCGTTCTAAGAGTGTATGTAAGCAATGGTATGCGTTATTGTCAACACAAGATTTCGTAAAGATACATTGTTCTCGCTCAGTAGTTTCATCTAACCAGAGAGTTCTACTAATTGACGACCTAACGTGTTCTGTTCGTCCAATCATCTCTAATAACAATGACTATGGTCCAAGCTCAACAGTTACATTTCCATTCCATCACCAAAATAATGATGTCTCAATACTTTCACATTTGAACGGATTGTTGTGTGTTTGCTTGAATCATACATACGAGCTGCTTCTTTGGAATCCAACAACTACTGCTTTCAAGCGTTTGTCAACCCCTGATTCTCATGGATTCTATATAAATAACCTTGATGCCATTGGTTTGTACGTTGACGCTGACGATGATTACAAGGTCTTGCATATAAAGCGTAGGAGTGGTGTACTTGGTGTCTATGTTTATTCTAGGGAAGTAGACTCTTGGAGAAATATTCCTTTCATAACAAGACAAGAGTACCTAAGCCCTCATTTCAATTGGTCAGCTGGCACATTTTGTGGTGGTACTCTATATTTCACTG
Organism: Helianthus tuberosus; assembly: GCA_030545235.1. Taxonomy (NCBI): domain Eukaryota; kingdom Viridiplantae; phylum Streptophyta; class Magnoliopsida; order Asterales; family Asteraceae; genus Helianthus; species Helianthus tuberosus. The sequence goes on along the minus strand of JARYGA010025437.1, from coordinate 683,021 downwards.
TTTGCGAATGTTGGATTGGAGGTACGAATGTGGTGATTTGTTTTGATGTTAATTCGGAGCAGTTCAAGGAGATAAGCTTTCCACCCGTTCCTTCTAATGGAATGGTTCAAGGTGTTTTAGTTAATGTAAAAAATGTGCTTCACATGTTTGCTAGCACTGGCATGTTTGAGATGACAATTGACCTATGGACACTACAAGGGGATTACTGGATTAAGGTCTTATCATGTCCTCCGATCCCCCCGATATCATTGTCATTGTGGTGCGATATAACACATTATGTGACAAATGGTAATTGGTTTGTGATGACTAAATTAGGGAAGTTGTTTACAATTGAAATGGATATGAAGCCCTTCGAATGTTTTTATCCCGTTTCTTGGTTTCGAGGTTTTAAGGGTGCGGTGTTTGTGCAGACCATTGTTTCACCAAGTATTTAGATTGGCTTTCACTTAATGTTATCATTATGTATGTCAATGTTTTAAGGATTTGTGTTTTTTTTTTCTCTAAGTCATGATATTCCGTTTAAGTCATGTATTTTAATGTTATCATTATGTATTTCAATGTTATCCTTCGGTTTGTTTTTCTCTAAGTTATGTGTTGGAATGTTGTTATGATTTGAGAATTTCATCATCTATGATAACTCTCTTTTATTTAATTTGCAAGGTATTTGTCATTTTTTCAATTTACAATGACTAATGGACTCTCAAACCCTCGAAATCATGCTTCTAGCTCGAGTGCATCTACTAAAGCTGAAAAACGAAAAGAGTATCAAAAAAGATACTATGCTGCACGCAAAGAAAATAACAAAGTATCTAAATTTGGGAGTGGTGATGCCCCCCAAAGTGCTTCATCAATATCTTTAATGAATAATAGGTCAACAGAAAGGACACCGTTAAGAAGTTTACAAACTAATATTACTCAATTTCTACAAACAACAAATGAGAACGCCTCAAGTGTTTCTACTACAAAATGCAAGGAGTAAAATGAAGGATGTTCTAATACACCAAACGATAATGGAATGCGTATTTCAAATGGCAGTCAAGTCAACCAAACCCCGATAGATGATGTAATTGACGTAGTCAGGCATAGAACATCACGAGGTTTCTATTTATTTAACAAAGATTTCTTTTTCGAACTTGACATCTTTTACAACCTTCATTACTTAATACACCAATTTTTTTAGGTATTCAAATTCATCCGCGTACTTTATTACCCCAATTTGCTGAAGTAGTTGATCAACCTTCCCTCCAACATGGGAGCGTAGAAGATGATCCTTATAATTTTGTTTACAATGGTGTACCTGGAGAGCATCGTGTTTTAAAGGAACGAGGCGCATGTCCTAATTGTGGAGCAAAACGATTTCAATTTGAATTTGATACCTTTTGTTGTATGAGTGGGAAAACCGTGTTAGCAAACTTAGAAATTCCAGAGGAATTGTACCGACTTTTCACGTCTCAAGATGAAATTGGAGATTTGTTTAGGCAAAACATCCGTGCTTATAACACCAATTTTTCTTTTGCCTCAATGGGTGTGACATTGGATGATACATTGAACAATATGAGAGACGGCGTATATACTTTTCGTGCACATAAAGGAATATATCACAGAATCGACCAATTAGTTCCGAGGGATGGGACTCCTAGGTACTTGCAGTTGTATTTTTACGATCCTGATACTGAGTTAGATCACAGACTCCGATGGCCAAATCTTGATCGGCGTATTACTCAGATTTTAACACGCGTTCTTTCTACAAACCCATATGTCGATACATTTAGAAGACTTGCGGAACTAGGACCTCTGGACAACTATAGAGTCACTTTGAATACTTCGGTTGAACTTGACCAAAGGGTGTACAACCGACCAACGACATCAGAGGTATATATAATATATTATATTAATTGCAATTATTTAATATAATTGCTTATTTTACTTACTTATAGTTCACAATTATATAGGTTGCTGGTATTTGGGTTGAAGGTAATGACAATATCACTTCGTATAAACGAAGTATTGTAGTGTACGGTAGGTCTGAATATAGACAAACTATTCAGCCGTACTTCAGTTGTTACGATCCATTGTCGTATCCTTTATTTTTTCCTAATGGTGAGTCGGGTTGGCATGCTAACATACCACGTCAAGGAGTATCAATCAATGAGGTTCGCAACAATGACAACATCGAAGGAGAAATGGAAGGTACCAACAATTTGTTATCCTTTTTAAGTGAAGATCATAAAAATAGCGTAATGCGTTTTATTTTTATTAACTGTTTGTTTTTAATACATCTTCATCGTTCAGAGGCTAACACACGAAGTGGTAGAACAACCGTGGCTATGCGAGAGTACTACTGTTACAAGTTCCAGATTCGATCTACCGATAATGTGCTTTTGTTCGGTGGTAGGCTGCTACAGCAGTTTGTGGTTGATGTTTACATCAAAATTGAGACGTCACGCTTAGAATTTTGTGAGAGAAACCAGGAAAAAATTCGAGCCGAATTGTACCAAGGTATTGTGGATTGCGTCAATACTGGCGAGGTTCATGCAAACAGAGTCGGGAAAAGAATTGTGTTGCCTGCATCTTTCATCGGGGGGCCTCGCGACATGCGACGTCGGTTTCTAGATGCGATGACGTTAGTTCAAGACGACGGCAAGCCTGATGTATTCCTTACAATGACATGTAATCCTAAGTGGCCTGAGATATGTGATAACTTACATGTTGGTCAAACTGCTACAGATCGTCCAGACCTTGTTTCAAGAGTGTTCCGGGCTAAATTAGAAGATCTTAAGGATCAACTCTTCAAGAAACATGTCCTCGGGGAAGTTAAGTCATACGTCTATGTCATTGAATTTCAAAAGCGGGGTTTGCCGCACGCACATTTTCTCCTAATCATGTACCCGCAACACAAGATCAATAACGCGGACCATTATGATAAGGTTGTGTGTGCTGAAATTCCTAACAAACTAACACATCCCAGATTGCATGAGATGGTTGTCAAGCACATGATTCACGGTCCTTGCGGCAATTTACGATCAAGCAGTCCTTGTATGCAGGGTGATCCTAAAATTTGTCGTTTTCACTATCCTAGACAATTTAACGAACAGACGACACAAGGAGAAGATTCGTATCCGTTGTATCGAAGGAGAGACACCGGGATAGAAGTGGACCTACGAGGACAAACACTTGATAATAGATGGGTGGTCCCATATAACCCAAGGCTTTTGATGATGTTTAACTGCCACATGAATGTTGAAGTTTGCTCAAGTATAAAATCTGTGAAATATCTTTTCAAGTATGTTTATAAAGGACATGACAAACAGGTTATTCAAGTCGATCAAAGTGAGCCAGGGGTTGTTATTAATGAGATAAAAAGATTTCAAGATGCACGCTACATATCGCCCCCAGAGGCTATGTGGCGAATTTTTTCCTTCTCTCTTTCTCAAATCTTTCCTGCTGTTCTAGCCTTACAACTTCATCTCCCAAATAATCAGATGGTTAGATTTAGAGATGATGACTTGATGCCTAATATTGTTGATAGGGAAAGGGATAAGAGAACCATGCTAACAGCATTTTTTGATCAGAATAGAAACGATGAAACAGCAAGGGTACATTTGTATAAAGATTTTCCAAAACACTATACTTGGAATGGAAGCACACGCCGTTGGAGTCGTCGTTTCGGTAAAAAACAAAGAGGTCGTATCGTTTCCGCTAATCCAGCCGAAGGAGAAAGGTACTACTTACGCCTACTTTTGTCAAATGTCAGAGGGCCTACTTCTTTCGAACATCTTTGCACAGTTAATGGTCAACGGTGTGCGACATTTCGGAAAGCAGCTCTTGAGTTAGGCTTAATAGAAGACGATGAATATCTATCACAATGTCTCGAAGAAGCCTCTACGTTTCAGTTTCCCAATGCTCTTAGAAGGTTATTTGCGACCATAATGATTTTTTGCCAACCTGGAGATATTCGAAAGTTATGGAATGACCACTTTGATTCACTATCTGAAGATCATCGGTTACACTGTCAAAGTATAGAACGAGTTCAAAATATGGTTCTTACCGAAATAAGTGTCTTGGTACAATCCATGGGTAAAAATTTCAATGAATTCGACCTTCCTAAGATAACTGACGATGTTAACTTACAAGATGCAGGTTATCGTGAGTTACAAGAAGAGTATGGGATTGTTTTGGAACCTGAACACTTGAGTGCCAAACATTCACTTAATCCGGACCAAAAAAATGTGTTTGATGAGATCATGATGCATGTTGATAATGATCTTCCAGGCGTGTTCTTTATTGATGGTCCAGGTGGAACTGGAAAAACATTTTTGTACATTGCCTTGCTTGCTGAAATTCGGTCACGTGGTCTTATTGCTCTCGCAACAGCTTCATCAGGTGCAGCGGCTAATAATATGCCAGGAGGTAGAACGGCTCACTCGAGATTCAAGATTCCTCTTAATCTTGAAAATAATTCAATGTGCAATATTAAAAAACAGAGTGGGGCCGCTAAACTGATTCGCTCTGCCAAAATAATCATATGGGATGAAGCGTCGATGGCTAAACGACAAGCGATAGAGGCAGTCGATCGTACATTCCAAGACATTATAGGTGTTAGTCTCCCATTTGGTGGAAAGATAATGGTTATGGGAGGTGACTTCAGACAGGTGTTGCCGGTTATCAAACGTGGCACTCGAGCACAGATTGTAGACTCCAGCGTACGAATGTCACCTCTTTGGTCTTTGACTAAGAAGATGCGGTTGACCATAAATATGAGAGCGCTGAAAGATCCATGGTTTTCTAAATTTCTTTTAAGAGTCGGCGATGGAACTGAAGAACCAATCGAAGGAAACTATATCCGCATACCCGATGACATGACAATTCAGTGCAACAACAGAGAAAACGCTATAAAAGAATTGATCCATGCCATCTTTCCATCAATTGAAGATAATGTATATTCTTCAGATTATATAATCTCTAGAGCAATATTGTCCACTAAAAATGATAGTGTTGACGAGATTAATAATCAAATGATTGAAATTTTTCAAGGGGAGGAAAAAGTTTATTACAGTTTTGATGAAGCTGAAGACGATCAGCGCAACTTCTATCCGGTCGAGTTCTTAAATTCGCTAAATGTTAGTGGTTTGCCGCCTCATAAGCTTCATTTAAAAATTGGATGCCCAATAATATTGTTACGTAATATCGATCCATCACATGGCCTGTGTAATGGCACGCGGTTGATATGTAAGGGTTTCATGCGAAATGTTATTGATGCGGAAATTGCAGTCGGTCAACATGCCGGAAAAAGAGTTTTTTTGCCAAGAATCCCTCTAACCCTTTCTGAAGATGACATGTTCCCATTTAAGCTGAAAAGAAAACAATTTCCAATTCGACTTAGCTTTTCCATGACGATTAATAAAGCTCAAGGTCAAACAATTCCGAACGTTGGTATTTATCTACCGGATTCTGTATTTTCACATGGACAACTTTATGTCGCGTTATCAAGAGGGATTTCAAGACAAAGTACGAAGGTGTTGGTACATCTCGCCAAAGAATTCAAACAACGCGGAGTTTACACATCAAATGTTGTCTACCAGGAAGTGTTGCGTGATTAATTAATCGCATCCGTATCAAAACGAATGTAAGTTAGTAGATTATGTGCCTTATTTGCTTCCTGAAATTACTTTTTAATTACTATTTTAAAGCACCTGTAAGCGTGTAACATTTTGTTATGTGTCGAAATCTGGTACAGGAGAGGAGAAGATACAAGAAAGTCATAAGCGAACGGATGTATTGGTAAAACAGGAAGAGATACAAGAGACTCCCCGCATTTTGTTTTTATTGTTTTGTCTAGCTACTTGACTGTTTTGAACTCTTCTTGTTTTTAATTACATATACTTCCTTGTTTTGTACTATTCTTGTAGAAGATCACGAATAAGAAAACTAACTTAAGTACTATACGATATATCACGAGACGACGGATAAACTAACGGTAAACGAGTATCCTATTGTAAATCGCCACTCCCGCCGCATCGCGCGGGTAAGTGACTAGTATATATATATATATATATAGGAATAAGTTAAAATGAGAACCACCTCGAGTTATAAGAACCAGCGAGAACCACCCCCGCGGGGGGCCGTTGACCACGATTTTTTTTTACAACTAGATGTGTATATTTTAACACCCTACGCAAAGTTTGGGTTCAAACGGCGTGCCCGAGGGGGTAGTTTTTTACGCCCAAAGTTTGTAAAAAAAAAAAGAAAAAACAAAAAAAATAATAAAAACACTAAACTTTGGGTGTAAAAAACTACCCCCTCGGGCGCGCCGTTAAATTTTTTTTTTTTTTACGAATGTTGTTAAAATATACGGATCTAGTTGTAAAAAAAAATCGTGGTCAACGCCACTCCGTGGCACTTGCTTCTCGCGGTTCTCATAACTCGTGGTGGTTCTCATTCTAGCGGTCCCCTATATATATATATATATATATATAGGGAGGGAGGGGCTCATGCGAGAACCACCCTTATTGTGAGAACCATGAGAACCATGAGAACCAATGTGAACACAACCTAAAATAGCTAAAAAAACCTAAAAAAACCCTAAAAAACCTAACCCCCACCCCCCCCCCACCCAAAAACCTAAACCCCCCACCCCCCCCCCCCCCCCCAAAAAAAAACCTAACCCCCCCCCCCCCCCCCCCCAAGCTAAAAAAAACCTAAAAAAACCTAACCCCACCCCCCCCCCCCCCCAAAAAAAAGCCTAAACCCCCCTCCCCCACCCCCCAAAAACCTAAACCCCCCCCCACCCCCCCCCCCCCAAAGCTAAAATGCTAAAAACTAAACCCCAAAAAAACCTAAAAAAATCTAAAAAAAATCTAAAAAAAATCCAAAAATTTTTTTTTGATTTTTTTAATATTTTTTAGGTTAAAATCGCTACTTTTCAAAGCCAAAAAAAAAAAAAATTTTTTTTTTTAAAAAAAAAAAATTTTTTTTAAAAAAAAATTTTTTTTTTTTTTTTTTGGTTCGAAAAGTAGCGATTTTAACCTAAAAAATATTAAAAAAATCAAAAAAAAAAATTTTGTGTGATTTTTAGCTATTTTTATGCATTTTTGGTGTGTTCACATTGGTTCTCACGGTTCTCGCAATAAGAGGTGGTTCTCGCATGATCTTCTCCCTATATATATATATATATATATATATTAAAAAAATGATGTGGCTTGGCCACGCCACTCCAGTCACGCCCACCATACCCCTATGAACTTAGGTTTGGGTATTGAGTGACTCATAATCCACGTGTCAACCCATGACTCAAACCCCCGTCTCACCATACCTTACGGTCTAAGATAAAATAATATATTTTAACATTAAATTTACACTACCACCGGCGGTCAACCAGTCATCCACCTTACGTTGAAATGCCACTTGGTCCACACCGTACATCGCCAGCATCCCATGCCATCACTTTCAATTTCCAAACATCAAAGTAATTTACTATTCACCACAAATGCAAGAATGGTGGAAGCATAAATTCCTTTATAATATTATACAAAGATAAAAGAAAATCCCACGTACAGGGCAGTAATAATCAGAATGATTCTTCACTTTTCCAAGTTAAAGAAATTCACAAAAAAAAAAATCACTTTAAAGTAGGGTTTTCTATTTGTGATCCCTGAAAAGTGGATGAAGGGCAGTCAAAATTCATGTCACTTAGACTGTCCGCAATGCAACGCTCTGCATTTACTACATACATCTTAGTCATCACCGCTACATCAGCTTTTAACTCATTCTTCTCACATGCATTCTCTCTCCTCTTTTTAACTCTAACTTATCCTTTCCACATGCATCCTCTCTCTCTTCCAGATCACCATTTCTTTCCCACATGCATTTCTCTAAAATGGCCCACCTTCACCTTCTCTCTTCTCCACGTAGGTGCACTTCCCTACATGCAACCCCTTTAAATGCCACATATCTCCAATGCTCATCATCAAGTGCAACCCCCAACAAGAAGCATTGGAGGTAGTCTTAGCATATGCGCTATAATCAAGGGCAGGCCCTACCCTAAAAGGTACCAACTTTAATCTCTACTTTGCATGTCAGACCTTCATGAACCAATTAAGATCTTTAAACTTTAAACTGGTGAACATTATTTACCAAGGCTTGCTTCATGATTTTATTTGGGTTACCATTGATCTTTATGAAGAGGGTAACTTTATTCGTGATTGGAACATATCTTGTTACTTATAAGTTACCGATTTGCTACGCTCGAAATACATCCATCTCCGGAGAGGACATTAGATTTAGACCCCACAACACACGTTAAAAGATGAATCAGCTTTCTCAGTAGGGTATATATATATTTAAGTAATCATTGAAATCTATCGTAGTACCTTAGCCATAATAACATTTTTATTTTCGTTTTCTTTTGATCTTTGTAAGTGCTAAATGTAGTAGTAAAAGAAGTATATGTGTGATTAACTCTATAACATATGATATTTACATCGAAGAGAAGGTAGCTAGGCATAGAATAATGATTACTTCCTAATGCTTTTTTTAAAGGCTCAAACTATCTACACCAAGCCAAAAAGTTGTTTTTTGTCCTATGTGCATACCCTACAGTGTCGAGCTGTGGTTAAAGCGCGGCGTTTTGGTCCGGTCAACCAGACAAACACTGACGGGTGTCTGACGGATCTGTTGACCGGACCAAAATGCCGAGCTTTGGCCGCGTTTTGGTCCTGTCAACCAGACCGGGTGTCAGTCTTTTGTCTGGTTGACAGGACCAAAACGCGGCCAAAGCTCGGCGTTTTGGTCCGGTCAACAGACCCATCAGACACCCGTCAGTCTTTGTCTGGTTGACCGGACCAAAACACCGCGCTTTAGCCATAGCTCGACACTGCAGGCTGTGCATATAAGGCAAAAAACACTTTTTTTGGTGTGCCAATAGGCAAATGGGTGTGCAAATAGATACACCGTTTTTAAAACAACTAAATCACGTATCCCTACTTCTAAATCTATATATGTTGTCAAACTTGAACCCTCACCACTCTGAAAGAAACACATTTTTACAATACCTTAATACCAGTAGGCCAAAGAGCCTTCAGTACTACTTCGTAATATATTTTGTATTATTAATCAATTATATATAAAAATACTATGATGGTAATTACAAATGAAACATAATTAAAACATATTATACCGATAATTACAAATGAAAACTTATCAAGCCCATGACTTTATAGCTTAGTGGTATATTCGGGGTGAGATAAAGCTTTTGGATCAATAGGTCGGTCCCGAGTTCAATTCCCGGGGAGGGGTTCCTATATTTGTTGGGTTTCCTCCGGAATTGGTGTATAGACATTTTGTCTAGTGAAGATGGATATGATCGGGTGGTTCTACTGATAGCACGATGATATTTCAGTGGTCTGTCAGTGATCCAAATTTACTGTTAAAAAAAAAAACCTTATCAAATCATATCTTCTTATCTTGGTATGGATAAGTACAATAAAATGTAACTAACATGGCAGTAGTTCAACAGCTGGATGATATACCTTTAGATTTATAAGTAAGACCAAAAGGGCATTTGCTCAATGGTACCAAGGTGTTGAAATGGTGTCTCTCCTAGGTGGGTGGTGGTTCATGTTCAATTGTGATTTGTGAGCCATGGTGTAGGTTTATGGCGATAAAAAAAGTTGAAATTAGCAAAAAAAAATTTTTTTTTTTTTTGTGCGAAGGTAACATATTGACGAACAGTTAAGGGGTGAGAGGAAGTGAATATATAATGAACAATATTGGAATGGATTTAATACTTAAAGTAGACAATTATAAGGGAAGCATATTTGCTTTCTTGTTTGTCATCACTTTGTAAGGCATGATTAGGAAAAAAAAAAAAAAAAAAGTTGATTAATCTTAAATTGAATCCCCACCTCGCTTTAGCAAAAGCAAAGTCTTCTAACACGCCCACCAGACCAAACACACTCATAATCTTGATGATAAGATTCAGGAAACAATTGACATAAGCTTGACCTACAAGGCCTCAATTATGAAGCAAGGTCATGAAAAAAGGCATCTATCATAGTAACTAAGGGGAGTGGGGGTGGTCACTAGTGATAGAATTCCATCACTCACAAGCATCCAATCAACTCCTGCCATGTCATCAGCCACTATTCTATCACTCACAAGCATTTTGTAGTGACGGTGGTCATCACTAGTGATGGAATTCCATCACTCACAAATTTTTTTAATTTTTTTTAAATTAGAAATTAAAAATAAAACACTAAAATTATAAATTTCATTTAGATGAAACACTTGACAAACTTGATTACATTTGTGTGATATTTTCCCAAAATAAAACTAGGGGTGCAAACAAGCCGAGCTACTCGAGCTCGGCTCGGAAAAAAACTCGAACGAGCCGAGCTTAAACGAGCTCGAGCTCGAACCTGAGCCTAAAAACAAGCTCGTTTAGTAAACGAGCTCGAGCCTGAGCTTCGCTTATCGAGCTCGAGCCGGCTTGCGAGCCTAAACGAGCTTTCTGTCTATATATTTTTTATTAATATATTAAACATATATTTATATAATAATAATTATCATTTATATAAATATAAAAAATAACAAAATTATATGTATAGCAATAATTATAATTATAATTAATATAAATTAATTAATAAATACTAAACGAGTCGAGCCCGAGCCGAGCTCGAGCTTGAAAAATTACATTCGAGCCGAGCTCAAGCTTTAGAAATAAAGCTCGAATCGAGCCGAGCTCGAGCTCGAGCTTTCATATGTTAAACGAGCTCGAGCTTGGTCGAGCTCGGGCTCGGCTCGTTTGCACCCCTAATTAAAACATACTAGTTCAATTTAACATACTAGAAATATTTTAGGCTACAATTTAAAAAAAAATACTAAAAAAACTCCCTCGTCCGACTCATGAAACTCCAAACCTAAAGAACCTACTAGTTCGATTAAATCGTATCTCAACCGAAAGTGAGTTTCTTCATCACGCAATTCTTGTTTGATATTTTGTGGAACTTGAACTTGTGTAGGAGGATCCGGCACCCAATCCCGAGATATTGCACTTCCGTCTTCTTTGATTATCATATTGTGCAATATGATACATGCATATACTATGCTATGTATTGCTTTCTTGTTCATCGCACGAACCGGTTGGTGTAGTATACCCCATCTACCCTTTAAAACACCAAAAACCCTCTCAACATCTTTTCTTGCCGATTCTTGCAATTTTTTTAACACGATTTCTTTAGCCTCGACAGGAAATGAGGGAGCTTTCACAAAAACAGACCATGAAGGGTAGATACCATCCACAAGAAAAAAGCCTCGTCTGTAATATCATCCGTTAACATAGAATGGAGAGAAAGGTGCGGTACCATCCGTTACGGTTTGAAATAACGGCGACGTGTGCAACACATTGATGTCGTTGTTTGAACCTGGAACACCGAAATATGAATGCCAAATCCATAAATCATTCGACACCACCGCTTCTAATATGATGGTTGGTCTTTTGATGTCACCCCTAACATACGCCCCTCGCAACTCTCTTGGACAATTTTTCCAATCGATATGTGTGCAATCGATGCTACCGAGCATCCCTGGAAAATGCCATCTAGCCTCATGTGCGGCGTAAATACGTGCGATGTCGTGGCTCGTCGGTTTACGTAAAAACTCTTTACCATACAACTTAATGACCGCGTTGCAAAAAAATTGGAGACATTCACGGGAAGTTCTAGACGCCATAGCTAGGTATTCATCATATTGATCGGGAGGGTTACCTGTCGCTAGTTGTCGAATGACCGACGTGCATTTTTGTATCGGCGTGAAACTTAGTTTGCCCTCGCATCGTAACCTTCTTGAAACCATTCCTCGCTTGCTTCGATGTCTCCAACAATCTTTAAAAATAATTCTTTTGATAAACGAAACCGATCTCTATACGTTTCGGCATTGTAGAGCGGATTCTCCACAAAATAATCGTTCATTAACACTTCGTTGGCACGTATACGATCACGGTCTACCATCTTCTTCTTTGGGCGGGACGAACTAGTATCAAGTTCGTTATACACCGACACAAAATATTTTAGCGTCTCATTGTCGGAAGACGACTCGGTATCGCTATCGCTAGACATCGGAAACGTCGAATCCGTAGGAAACTCCATTTGAGAATGATGTAGATTGTGTGAAATGTGTTTGTGTTTTGGTGTGGGTGAAATGGTTTAAAATGGAGAAGTATATGTACAAGGTTTAAAGGTTATTTTTTTTAATAAAGTTTACCATTACAAAACGGTCAAAAAGGCATCAACAACGTTCGAATTCATCAATGTTCAACGCGTAATCAGTTCAACGCGTTAATCTTTTCACGCGTTATATAGGTGGTGGCGGCGGTGTTCCAAAAAAAACGAGTGATGGGGTGGCCATCACGGACCACCCCCGCTCCCCTAATGATGAACACTAATTACTAGGCTTCTTTTGTTCTTAACATAATCACAATTTACACAAAATACTAGGGGGGGAGGGGGTTATTTCACGGACCTCCCGGCCGCTGGAGTGATCCCACTCCACAAGCTAGCACCGTCCCAATGCTGCCTGGCGGTGAATACCCTGTCCCGATTTGTCCATGTTTTCATGATGGACTAGTAATTTTTTTAGAACACACCCTCTAAATCTACTCAAACCTATACCTTTTTTCCACCATGAACTTGAACCCTCACTATGTGGGGGAACTCGTTCCGACACACTTAGGGTGGATGTAAATCCTCATTCACAACACTAGAGGAACTTGGTAAGTGTTTTAACTCTCTCTAGCAATTGTTCTTTTTTAATAACTAACTTAATCTTTTGTTGTAGGCTATGGAAAAGGGACATAATGTTGATTCAGCTCTGTTTTAAACATAATGGAAAACATGAAAACATACCTGTTACAGTAGACAGTGCAGTGGAAAATCCAGTCAGAGAAGATGACATTGAGTTCGACATAGTTGTCAGTGTGATCTGGTTCCTCCTTAGGGTGCTAACTGGTGATGGTGATGATGAGAACCGAATAGGGGATTCAGTTATGGAGAAGAGGTCGATTGATGTTATGCTAATTAGGTTATGTCTAAGTGTGTAACTGAGTAACCCTTTAACCTCTACATAATTCTCCTTATATAAGCACCTAGGAGGAAACCTAATTAGTTAATAAGGGTAATATGGTCCATCAACAATTACCAACTAATTTATTTAATAGGTTATTATATATTTTGATCTATATTATGTAAATGATTATAATGGCTACATGATTAAATATTAAACATAATATATTTAATCTTACATTCTCCCACTTAGCCAAGTAATCATTTACTATGAGTATTAGATAAGCCTGATCAGGAGTTAACACTCATTTTAGCTTTAAACAAGTACTATAGCAGAGAAATATAGCCGTTGAATCATTATGCGACTCAGGACCCCCATTAGTCATACTATAGCCTTAATTTAAAACCTAATCGTCATGATCAAAATACGCATAAGCCCTTTGTTTGATCTATAACTTTATTTGTCTATATGCCATTATACCGGTTGAACATATTCTAAGAGACATACAAAATCAAACTGAGGAAATTTCATTAATCATAAGCATAAGCTAGTACAATATGCTTAAATAAGGTCTTTAATAAATCCCATATTCCGAACATGTTCTTCGTAAACCTTAGGAGGGAGACCTTTAGTCATCGGATCCGCAAGCATATCTTTAGTACTAATATACTCGATACAAAGATTATTTTCCTCAACTCATTCACGTACGAACAGATATTTTGTATCGAGATATAAACCAGCTCCAGTCGAACTGTTACTGTTCGAGAAACTAACGGCAGCTGAATTATCACAGTAAAGCTTCAATGGTCTAGAAATGGAATTAACGATTTTGAGTCCAGTGATCAGATTTCTAAGCAACATTCCATGACAGGTTGCGTTATAAACAGCAATGTACTATGCCATCATTGTGGAAGTTGTGGTCAACTGTTGTTTATGACTCTTCCAAGAGATAGGGCCGCCTGCTAACATAAAAATATAGCCCGAAGTGGATTTCTTGTCATCTTTGCATTTGGTAAAGTCAGAATCAGAATAGCCCACCACTTCTAAATGATCACATCTTCTATAAGTCAGTTTATAGTCTTTCATCCCTTGCAGATATCGAAGTACATTCTTAGCTGCTTTCCAGTGATCTAGGCCAGGATTAGTCTGATAACGGCCTAGCATTCCAGCAATATAAGCGATATCTGGGAGAGTACAGACTTGAACATACATCAGGCTCCCGACTACTGACGCATAAGGTATCTGGCTCATTTGCTCCTTCTCAACCTCTGTTGTTGGACACTGGAATGAACCGAAAACATCTCCTTTAACTACTGGAGTGACGGAGGGTTTGCACTGTTGCATGTTGTAACGTGTAAGGACACGATCTATGTAAGCCCTTTGGGAAAATCCTAAGATCCCTTTGTGTCTATCTCGGTGGATTTCGATGCCAATGACGTAAAAAGCATCTCCGAGATCCTTCATGTCGAAGTTATGCGAGAGTAACCGCTTCGACTCATGCAACATGTCTAAACTATTACTTGCCAATAGAATATCATCTACTTAAAGGACAAGTATAGTAAAGTTGCTCCCACTCATCTTGAGGTAGGTGCATTGATCCACTTGATTCTTCATAAAACCTTGTTTCTTCATGACTTCATCAAACTTGAGGTACCACTGACGTGATGCTTGTTTTAACCCGTAAATGGATTTCTTCAACTTACAGACTAGATGCTCCTGACCTTCAGGTTTAAAGCCTTCAGGTTGTTTCATGTAAACATCTTCGTCCAAGTCTCCGTTAAGGAAAGCGGTTTTAACGTCCATCTGATGCAGCTCTAAATCGAAATGAGCTACTAGGGCCATGACGATCCTTAATGAATCTTTACGAGAGACAGGTGAAAACGTCTCTTGATAATCAATTCCCTCTTTCTGAGTGTAGCCCTTTGCAACCAATCTCGCTTTGTAGCGTTCAACGTTCCCATTCGGATCCAGTTTTGTTTTGAACACCCATTTACATCCTACGGGTTTGACACCATTGGGTAATTCTACCAAATCCCAAACGTCATTTTTCTTCATGGATTCAAGCTCTTCAATCATTGCTTTATTCCATTCAGAAGACTGATCACTGCTAATGGCTTCATTGTAAGATATAGGATCATCGAGCTTTCCGGGATCCATTTCAGTCAGGTAGGTAACATAATCATCCCAATTAGTAGGCCTTCTTTGCCTAGATGACCTCCTGAGTGGATTATCGGGTTCAGCGTTGTCTTGGTTTTGAGCGTTTGATGTGCCTTCGTCATGAGGTATAATGGGTTCTGATTGTAGAGGTGAATTCGGAGTTGGTGCAGTAGCTTCAGGTACAGTAGTTGCATTGGGTACAAGAGGAGTAATCGGAGTAATGGTAAGCGACGAGTCTCTCCCCCCGCGTCTTGTACTTCTTGCAATTCTTCGTAAGGGTTGGTACTGCTCCCACTGACCTTGAAATCCTCCAGGAACGTGTAAGACCCTAACACGTTTAACCTTAAAACGACGCAGCGGAATTTCGAGTCTGAAAATTTCTTTCATGACATACATCTTGACATTCTAAAAATTCATTTTATAATATAAGAACATAACTTATCGACACTAAATTACATATTTAAACATTCCCGTACAATCCGTCTTGTGACTCGATCTTCGATCTCTACTCCTTAGTAATCCTCATGGCTTGTACTACCTGCGCTCACCACATAAAATTCATAACGTTAGTACGTATCATAAGCCTACAAGATTTGTTCACGTTTACTTTTCATTTCGTTAACTCTTTACATCCCGTCTTTCCCTTTGATCATACGATCCGTAGTGAGACTTCCTGGGTATTCCTGCGTTACACTTCATCACCCGACACGCTATTATTATCGTTAGTACCCCAATTTCATTGAATACATGCGTAAATAATTTCATACAACCTATACATACACTTACGATCACACATAGCAACATACATACCTATGTACCTACATACATACGTACGTGCATACCTAAATACATCCATTCATATCATACATACATACTTACATACCTACATACATTCATACATACCTACATACATACATACAAACATCCATACATACTTACATACATACGAACAAACTTATTACTTACCTTCTCACGACTTACATACGTGCATACCTTCGTACATGCTCACTTGACTACATATACGTACATGCCTATATACTTACTTACATGTATATTTATAATCACCTGTTTCAACATACCCAACTCGTACCTACCTATTCATATACGTCTTTATATATCCTTATGTACCTGCTTACGCACTATAATCTTACATACATTCGCGCATACACGCTTACATACCCTTCTACATACGTGTATAAAGATATACAATATCCATACATACCTATCCACACGTGCGTTTACCCTATTGGTCACAAAACATGTGTTAAACTAGTCATACGCAACTTAAAACACGTTTAAACGAGTTCCCAAGCTAAAACGAGGCACGAAAACAATTTTCGGAGAAACTTGACCCGTCGCGCGACGCGACGGGCCGTCGCGCTACGCGACCCCCTTAAAACAGCAGAAGGTTGTTGTTGCTGTGCTGCATACTTTCAGCACGATCCCGTTTCACGGAAACGAGCATAACTCCCTCGTTTTTGATCCGTTTTACCCGATTCTTTTTCCTACGCGTCCGTAATTTAATTCTCCATCTAATGGAACTAAAATCCAACATCCGACTTAATATAATTTCCGACTTTTAACTCTTCGGCTTATTACCCTTTTACCACTTTTCGACCCGTTCATGCATACGTCAACATAACTTGTTCGTTTTACCAAAACCTCTTATAAACATAATAATATAAGTGACGTCTATCATAAATTACCAAATTCTTGGATGTCTTGCATCCTCTTAACACCTTATCGTTCATATGCTTATTTTGGACCCGTTAAGGGTATTCGTGCATTAGTTGGTCTACGACTAACCAAACCGTAATCCCCACTTCCATACTTGTCCAAAACATTACACTAACCGAATAACTTGTTTCTAAGCTACTTTTAAGATCGTTTGCCCCAAAATACCCATCAAGGGCATTTTGGTCAACTTTAATTCCATCATTTACGACGAAAGACTTTAACACATTTTTGACCTCAAACAACATGTATGTTTAATTAAAACACCTTATTACTTAATCGTACTAAGAAGTGATTACGGAAATCACTTACCTTATGCGTCCGTGCTCGTATCCGATTCCTCGCCTTTTCTTGACCCGCTAACCTTTCATGCTTGCGTCCGTCTTGACATGATTCCTATACACTCTTTTCATCAAGATCACGCTCCTATTAACATATGCATTCGTACATGTTAACAATCATATCAATCGCATATTTCACCCTTAACTTTCATTAGTCATTTCTAACATACATAACTCATGTGATTATATTCATATCCGTTTAAACTCACGTAATTCATCATATAATCACAAACAACGCATATTGACATAACATGTACCATACGAATTCCTATAATCCTGCCTTTACGACCACGTGTCAATTCATGTTTCTTATGCCTAGTTGACTTTCGAAAGTCAACTATATACCATATTTAACCATCGACTTATCTTTATATACCCGTAGCATCATAATCGACTATACGGGCAACACTATATACATTTCATCATACACTTGATGTGAGTACTACCTTTTAAGCATAACGTACAACTATTTCATGCACAATTCTTCTAAACTCATACATAACTCATCAAAACCAACTACTAATCATCATGTATCATTCCAAATGAACCTTAAACATAACATCATCATATTCCTATACTTTCATCTAACAATAATTCATCATACCCACATAATACATCAATCATTCAACAAGACTTGAACATAGGAGGTGATTCTAGTCATCATCTTCACCCTAACTAACGGGTTTCACCTCTAATCATCAAATTAACGCAAACCCTACATAACCCATGTTCTATACGAAGATTCTAACCCTTGTACATGATCAATTTCATATCAACTCACGGATTAGAACATAACCCACTTCACCCATGATCACCAATCTTAAACTTAAGACATACCTTATGATCCCCTCGTGAAGGTGATCACAAATTCATGCTCGGTTGTGAATTTGGGCCTTGATTCATTCTTCAATTTGAAGCATTTGATGATCTAGGGTTTGGGGCTCTTGAGAGCCCCTGATCGATCTATCCAGAACACACACGAAATGTGTGTGTGTGTGTGTTCTTTTTCTTTTTAATAATCCAACTTTCGTTAGTTCCACTTTAGCCCCTCAGGTTTTGTCTTTAAAAAATAACTGACATTACCTTCCTCTTTTAATTCTTTTGACCATACCCTTAACTAGGTTAAATAGCCTAGTTATTTATTTCATGACGTGTCATATCGGAACACACGACAAATATTAACATTCAGATTTTGGGGCGTTACAGAACGCAGCACGCTTGGTTTCAACAATACGGGTGACATGGGAAGGACAACAGAAACGATAACCCTTAGAATTATCAGGATACCCGATAAAGAAACAGGTAACTATTTTAGGGTCAAGTTTCCTTAGGAAAGGATTGTAAAGTTTTGCTTCAGCAATGCAGCCCCATACTTTCATATATTTAAGACTCGGTTTCCTTCCTGTCCAAAGTTCATAAGGAGTTTTAGGGACATACTTAGAAGGAACTCTATTGAGTATATGAACAGCCGCTTTTAACGCTTCAGTCCAGAGGAATAATGGTAAATTAGTGTTAGCTAACATACTTCGCACCATGTTCATAAGGGTACGATTTCTTCTTTCAGTGACACCGTTCTACTGAGGTGTACCAGGCATGGTGTATTGGTTCACAATCCCCTGGCCCTTACAAAACTATAAAATGGACCGGGAGCTTGACCCACATCAGTATGTCTTCCATAATATTCACCGCCTCTATCTGATCTCACAACTTTAATCTGACGATCTAATTGCTTTTCAACTTCAGCCTTATAATCTTTAAAAGTTGTAAGAGATTCAGACTTTTCCTTAATAAGATACAAGTACATGTAACGAGAATAATCATCAATGAAAGTGATAAATGAAGTATGTCCTGTTATGCCGGCGATTTGGTAGGGACCACTAATGTCAGTTGTGACAACTGGCACAAACCGGTAATTTCCGTACACTATAATTATTGCTTAATGACTGCAATTATGAGTTTAAGTGTCAGCAATGTCTGAACACATGATTAAACAAGTGAATTCATGCATGTTGTATACTACAAAATATTGCTTTATGCATAAACGAGAGCGTTGCGTCAGAATAATAGTAAACTCACCGGTAAGACACACTGTGTCGACTGAACTGCAGAAAGCAGTCAGACGTTAGAATTGAGGCCTAGGTGTAGGTCCGACGACAAGAATGCATTAAAACCCAAGAGTACATACAAGGGTTAATATTTATGCAATTCGGAAGCAAAAATAAGCACTAAAAAGCACCCGAAACGCACTTTAAGTGCAGAATTCACACAATTCAGCAATATATCAGCATTTAGACATATAAATATTATGCAGAAATGTCGTTTTATTATCCAGAATATTTCCCTAAGTGTTGGGAATTGAAAGAATACAAGAAAGGTACTTAAACGACACTAAAAAGTGTAATTTAGCACTTTAACGAATCGGTGTGTAACCGAACAACCGGACTTTACCCGGAACATGAAAATATTACTATTTTCACTATCTATAATTTTCTAAGCCAGTTAGGGTCCCTGATTACCCTAACACCCGTGGTAACGCACTACACACAAGTAACTAAGTTAATTACTTAACTTAACTAATTATCACCCTAACTACCTAGTTGAGATCGAACTAACCCCCCTCCCCATGACCGATTTCGGTCCCTTTGTAACTAAGAGGGAACATGACTTGTACTCCTTTGATTATTTAATCCTTGGTTGCTAAATATCTAGTAGACATATTTACCAATGGATATTAACTCTAAGGTTTTGCCTATAAATACACTTAAACACTTGAGATCATTCTTCACACAAACTCACATCAACACTACTCTCTCTCCCTCACAAAGCTTTCGGCCGAACCCCCTAAGCCCATCCATCATACTTTCGGTTGTTGATCTTGCCATTCCATCATCATACAAGTGTTAGAGGTCACGTATTAGGAGTCTTGGAGCAAGCGGAACGCGAAGGACCACTTCCGTTAGCTTTTATCCACCTCTTTTTCGTCAAGATTCTTCCCTAGCCCCGAGCTAGAGGTATAACACTTAAAACTCATATTTAAGCTTATCTAAGGTGGTTAAAAGGATTTATGTCGGTTAAATATCGTTAACATATGATTTGATGCATTAAAGTCTAGTAAGAACTCTAAAAATGGTGGTTAATAGTATATGTGATGTGTAAAAGTTGTAGTATTTGAAATATATGGTTATCTAGACCCGATCTACGATGTGGTAGCTCGGATCATCGTTTAACCCGGTTTGGTAAGATCGTTGATCTTAACATAAGCTCGTTTTTAGTTAACACAAGGGTTAAAGGGTGAAACTCTACCACACATGAGACATGGACTTGTGTAAAAGTATTTTTTTGTGTAAAAGCAATTTAACTTGTGAAATAGTGTTTAAAACTAGTAGATCTACGTATCTACAAGCGGTATTTTCAAAGGACCAAGTGTCCAAGAAATCACATGTTCTAAACCGGATCTTACACAAACAAAAGTGGTTTTTGTGAACAAATAAATATATGGATACTTGTGTAACAAAAGTGTTAACGAAGAAATAGTTTTCGTAAAAACCGACTAGAAGTTGTAAAACTTCATACTCTTTAAAAATAAAGTTTTTAAGAAATTAAACTTATTTTTAAAGATAACAAGACTTACTAAATGTGCTAGTAAGATACTACACAATCTTGGTAAATATCCAAGTTCATGAAGTGGGGAAATTAGTGATTATTGTTGATGATGATTGTTGGTAATTGTTGTTGATGATTGATAATGATTTAAAAGAAAATAAACACACGTTTTGAAAACGTGGGAAACCTCCATTTTTAGGGGAAACTCTGTCAAAATTTTTATAAATTTTGACACTTAGAAAAATATAAGTTTTGAGAAACTTATTCCCTAAAAATGTGTTTAAAAGTATTACTAAGGTTTCCCTAATTTTTGATGATAAGAAATGGTGATTTCTTGAAGAATAAAATGGATATTATGTATATATATTTTTGAGAGAAAAATGTATATTATTTTATCACCAATTTTTGTGCTAAGTGTATATAGTATGTGTTATACGTGCTAGTGTATTAAGACTTAAAAATACACTGATTACTCATGAGGAGTAGAAATATAAAAATACACATACAACATACAAGATACATAATTCGGGTGCAAAGTGCAAAACATAAAAGACTTATATTTATTTTTGGAGAAAATAATATAAGTAAGATACGTAGTTAAAAATATAGAATATTTTTAACACAAGAATATATACACAAGAGAGTGACTATACTTGTGCGACGCAAGTCTAGTGACTAACGTTAAGAAAACGCGTATAGGTTACGACGTTAATTAAGCAAATCCGGTGGAGTTTACGACGCTAGGAACGCAAAGTTGTGAGTTCATGCTCCCCCTTTTCTCTTTAACTGTTTTCAGTTTTTATAACTTCGGGGGTGAAATACATGTACAAAAGTACAATATTTATAAATGGTATGATATAAATACAAGAAGTACACTTGGTGAGAACGAGAACCAAGTGTGACGAAATATATGAATATGAGAAGCGCATTTGGTGAGACGAGAACCAAGTATAAGGCGCTATGAGAAATGATAACAAGAAACGCGCTTGGTGAGAACGAGAACCAAGTAGGAGGCGTTATGAGAAATAGTGTCACGAATAGGGTACAGAAGCACCATTAATCAACAATATACCTAGACCGCAGAACAAAAGGTTAGATCTAACGGGTGCCTGGCAGCCACACTCCTGGTCGGGGCGAGAATCGAGGAGTGCTTTTGTGTCTCAGAATATACCAATTAAATGCCTTAGGTTTGGTGACTTCCTATGACGTGCCACAGGTTAATGGCTTTGCAACCCATTAACAATCTGATAATTACAGTAATACTGTATTTACATAAAATTCATACCATACAGAATTGATATATAACTTGAAGTACGTGGGGTACTCAAGAAGATTGATATATAACTTGAAGTACGTGGGGTACTCAAGAGGATTGATATGTAACTTGAAGTACGTGGGGTACTCAAGAGAAGATTGAATTATAAATGGGTACGTGGGGTACACATGAAACTGGATTTATATATGAAAACTTGATTTACTCACAAACTATGTTTTCATACAAAGTATACAAACATGAAATACAAAACTGCATGAATTCACACCAACTTTATGTTGACGTTTTTCCAAAAACTCACATGTATTTCAGGTAACTAGGATGGATGTGCGCGGGGTCTTGCTTATGCTCGTGGATGTCGCTTGTGTTTAACTTTAAATAAAGTTGTAAACTTTTAAGACAATGTTTTATGCGACTTAGCGATGTAAACGCTAACGAATGTTTTCAAATTATGGTATTTGAATGTTATTTTTACGAGCATGTAGCATGTTTACTCTTCGTATGCAATGAGAACCTTTCATGATCACACCTCGTGCTTCCGCCGTAGAAAGGGGTGTGACAGATTGGTATCAGAGCTGCGATTGTAGTGAACCAGGATTCCTTCTCGAGTCTAGTCTACAATCTCTAGGATCCATTCACGAAAACAATTTTCAAAGAGTTTTCATTGCATAAAACGTCCCGCGACATCCATTGCCTGAAACTGTCTACATGAGTCTAGAAAAGACACTACAAGACTTAGAGTGCACTTGAGTAGCACTTGTCGTTGACTAGAAACTACTTGCAATTATGTGTGATAATTAGCATGTACTAGAAGTAGAATGTCACGAGTATACGTGATTTTACCTGAAAGCAATGGCCTACCTGAAGGAAGAGATACGAGGATGAAACGAGCTGTGCGGACTGTGCAAGGAGTTACGTAATTATGGATGCATACATAATTATGGAATTCAGTGCACAGAAATCACAGCAAGTCTTGTCACGTATAGATTTCCTCAGTGCAAGCCTACTAAATACTCTGCTAGAGTAATATTTGTTTGACGTCACTTATGTGGTATATGCCTGTGTATATATATACTACTACGGCCTAGTATGACGATATCAAACAAATGCCTAACCCTGTTGTGTTATGTTCTGTCAGAACATGGCACCCAGGAAAGCTGTGAATGCTCGCAATGACGATCAACCTCCGCCTTCCCCACTGCCAAGAACTGCTGAAGAGTTGAACGCTCTACTGGAGGAAAGGATCTCCGCTGCTATCGCCCAGTACGAGGCGAACCGAACTCAAGACAGTGGAGGACCAAGCAACGCTAGGCGTAATGGGAATGGAGATTCGTCTGGAGGCAATGCAGCTCAAGGTAACCTTGAGACACTGTACTAAGCATGAGGAAATTTATGAACGGTCTTTGTTTCATTGTTTCTTCAATTGCTCACACGTGAATTGGTTAAATCAATTCCAGGCTGCACTTTCAAGCAGTTCCTCGACTGCAAGCCGATGAACTATGATGGCACAGGAGGTGCAGTAGCATTTGTGCGCTGGACGGAGAAGACTGAAGCTACTTTCCGCATGAGCAAGTGTACCGCGGATCAACAAGTCACTTTTGCTACTGGGTTATTCGTCGATGAAGCTCTGACTTGGTGGAACCTGCAAGCCCAAACTTTGGGTGATGACGCCGCTTATGGCCTCACTTGGGAGGAACTGAAGGAAAGGATGAGAGAGAAGTACTGCTCTCGTGCTGAACTCCAAAGGCTGGAGACGGAGTTCTGGCACCTGACCATGGAAGGTGCTGACATAAATGGTTACACTCGAAGGTTCCACGATCTGTCTAGAGTACTTCCCTACATGGTGACTCCCGAATTCAAGCGTGTTGAACGTTACATTTGGGGACTGGCCTCAGAGTTTCGTGGCATGGTGACGTCGGCCAAACCACAAACAATCACCGAGGCTGTAACTCTGGCTGTCAGCCTGACTGAAGATTGTGTTCGTATGAAGAAGTTATCACTAAACCCCACAGAAAAGACCGAGACTCATGTTGAGTCATCCGGTGACAAAAAGAGAAAGCATACGAGTTTGAACCAAGCAACTCGCAACAACAAGAGTTTCAGCAAGAAGCGCGACACTAATCTGCCTCAGGAGATGAAACCCATACAACCAAAGCATACCAAGGCTCCATGCCTAGATGCCAAAAATGTAAGTATCATCATGATGGAGCTTGTCGCATTCCAAGGTGCGACAAATGTGGTAAATTGGGTCATCAAACAGAAGACTGTTGGGGAAAGGGAAAGAACCGAAATGGGAACGGTGCTGGTAACAAGAATGGCAACGGGAAAGGGCAAGGATGCTTCAAGTGTGGAAGCAATGATCATTTCATGAAGAACTGCCCAGAGAGAAACAACGCCCCAGCTCGAGCATTTGTGATTGGAGCAAGAGACGCACGCGAGGACCCTAACGTGGTCACCGGTACGTTTCTCATTAACAATCACTTTGCATCCATATTATTCGACACTGGCGCCGATTATAGCTTCATGTCTGTGGAATTTAAACGCATACTCGGAATAGAATCTAGTAGATTAGAAATTCCTTATTCCATAGAACTAGCCAATGGTAAACTTGTTGAATCGGGCGAAGTTGTTAAAGGCTGCACACTAGAACTTGGTGAACGAAGATTTAACATCAACCTCCTACCTATTCAATTGGGTAGCTTCGATGTAGTAGTCGGGATGGACTGGTTGTCCAAGAACAAAGCTGAAGTTATTTGCCATGAGAAAATCATTCGCATCCCTTTAGCGAATGGTGAAACTCTCATCGTGCATGGAGAAAAACGAGACGCGCCTCTTCGAATCATCAGTTGCATGAAGGCACAGAAGTGCTTGAGGAAAGGATGTGTCGCTTTCCTAGCACACGTTATAGACAAGAAGGCTGTGGAGCCAAAACTCGAAGACATTCCTGTGGTGAAGGAATTTCCTGATGTGTTCCCTGAAGATCTGCCAGGATTACCTCCGCAACGACAAGTCGAATTCCGTATAGACTTGGTTCCAGGAGCTGCTCCTGTAGCCAAGGCACCCTATCGACTTGCACCATCCGAAATGCAAGAATTATCTACACAGCTCCAGGAGTTGTTGGATAAAGGATTCATAAGGCCAAGCTTCTCACCCTGGGGAGCTCCAGTATTGTTCGTGAAAAAGAAGGATGGATCACTACGGATGTGTATCGATTACAGGGAACTGAACAAGCTCACAATCAAGAATCGGTATCCGCTACCAAGGATTGATGACTTATTTGATCAATTGCAAGGATCAAGCTACTATTCCAAGATCGACCTTCGATCTGGATACCAGCAGCTGAGAATCCAAGATGAAAGCGTGCCAAAGACTGCATTCAGAACGCGATATGGGCACTACGAATTTCTTGTGATGCCGTTTGGATTGACGAACGCGCCAGCGGTCTTTATGGACCTAATGAACCGCGTGTGCAAACCATATCTCGATAAATTCGTGATTGTATTTATCGATGATATCCTAATTTACTCGCGAACGAAAGAAGAGCACGAGCAACATCTCAGAACCATCTTGGAACTACTGAAGAAAGAGAAGCTTTATGCAAAGTTCTCGAAATGCGAATTCTGGATTCGCGAAGTACAATTTCTTGGTCACGTGGTGAATGAGAAGGGCATTCATGTAGACCCGTCCAAGATTGAAGCAATAAAGAATTGGGAAGCTCCCAAGACCCCAACTGAAGTTCGTCAATTTTTGGGCTTAGCGGGCTACTATCGTCGATTCATTGAGAATTTCTCGAAGATAGCCCAACCGCTAACGACCCTTACACAGAAAGACAAGAAATACGACTGGGGTCACAAACAAGAAGAAGCCTTCCAGTTACTGAAGAGCAAGCTATGCGATACACCGATACTATCGTTACCCGAAGGCACTGAAGACTTCGTGGTATACTGCGACGCCTCACGACAAGGCTTGGGTTGCGTGCTCATGCAACGCCAAAAAGTCATCGCTTACGCTTCAAGACAACTGAAGGTTCATGAAAGAAATTATACCACTCACGACCTAGAGTTGGGCGCAGTGGTATTCGCCTTAAAGATTTGGCGACATTATTTATATGGTACTCAATGTACAATCTTCACAGATCACAAAAGCTTACAACACATATTTGATCAGAAGGAATTGAATATGCGCCAGCGACGTTGGGTCGAGCTGCTGAATGATTATGACTGTGAGATTAAGTACCATCCTGGAAAGGCGAACGTTGTAGCGGACGCGTTGAGCCGAAAGGAAAGGGTTAAGACCCTAAGGGTTCGAGCATTGGAAATGACGATTCGAACGAACCTCACTGCACGCATTCGAGATGCACAACAAGAAGCTCTTAAAGAAGAGAACCGTAAAGCTGAATACCTACGAGGTATGCTTAAATACATGGTGCCAAACGAAGAGGGAGCCTTGTACTTTAAGAAGCGTATTTGGGTTCCACTCTATGGTGGCATACGAGAAGTCATCCTTAATGAAGCCCACAAATCGAGATATTCGATCCACCCAGGATCGGACAAAATGTATCAAGACTTGAAGGAATACTACTGGTGGCCGAGACTTAAAAGCGATGTTGCTGTCTATGTTGGAAAATGCCTAACCTGTGCGAAGGTTAAGGCCGAATATCAGAAACCGTCCGGCCTACTACAACAACCAGAGATTCCCGTGTGGAAGTGGGAACAAATCTCGATGGACTTCATAACGAAATTACCCAGGACCCCGAGAGGGCACGATATGATATGGGTAATAGTTGATCGATTGACGAAGTCTGCGCATTTCCTACCAATCCGAGAAAAGGATAGCACTGGAAAGCTAGCAGAGATATACTTAAGAGAAATTGTGGCACGTCATGGAGTGCCTATCTCAATCATTTCAGACAGAGATGGACGCTTTGTCTCAAGAATCTGGCAATCATTTCAGGAAGCCTTTGGATCTCAGTTGGACCTGAGCACGGCATTCCATCCACAAACAGACGGCCAGAGCGAACGGACTATACAAACGTTAGAAGATATGCTTCGCGCATGTGTCATGGATCTAGGCGGCAGCTGGGATACTCATCTACCTTTAGTTGTGTTTTCCTACAATAACAGTTATCATACGAGCATAAAAGCCGCGCCGTTCGAAGCTCTGTATGGCCGCAAATGCCGATCGCCCCTGTGTTGGGCAGATGCCGGAGATAAACGTATGGTTGGTCCTGAACTTGTACAAGAGACAACCGACAAGATTGCGCAGATCCGAGAGCGCATTAAGGCGGCTCGAGAGCGACAAAAGAGCTACGCGGATCCAAATAGAAAATCGGTAGATTTCAAGGTGGGAGACAAAGTGTTGTTAAAAGTCTCACCATGGAAGGGCGTAGTCAGATTTGGAAAACGTGGAAAGCTGAATCCACGATACATCGGACCATTCAGAATTTTGAGAAGAATTGGTACCGTGGCATACAAGTTGGAGTTACCGGAAGAACTTAATGGAGTACATGATACGTTTCATGTATCCAACCTGAAGAAGAGTCCAACGCAAGAAAACGTGACCATCCCGATGGATGAAGTACATATTGATGAAGCCCTCCGATTTACAGAACAACCCGTTGAGGTTACTGACTGGAAAGTCAACAAGACCAGGAGGAGCAGTGTCAAACTTGTCAAAGTACGTTGGAGCTCAAAACACGGACCCGAGTACACATGGGAACGTGAAGACCAGTTCAAGAGAAAGTATCCCCACCTATTCAAGAAGACTCCAGCGAGAGTTAGTTCAGTCTGAATTTCGGGACGAAATTCTTTTAACGGGGGGAGACTGTGACAACTGGCACAAACCGGTAATTTCCGTACACTATAATTATTGCTTAATGACTGCAATTATGAGTTTAAGTGTCAGCAATGTCTGAACACATGATTAAACAAGTGAATTCATGCATGTTGTATACTACAAAATATTGCTTTATGCATAAACGAGAGCGTTGCGTCAGAATAATAGTAAACTCACCGGTAAGACACACTGTGTCGACTGAACTGCAGAAAGCAGTCAGACGTTAGAATTGAGGCCTAGGTGTAGGTCCGACGACAAGAATGCATTAAAACCCAAGAGTACATACAAGGGTTAATATTTATGCAATTCGGAAGCAAAAATAAGCACTAAAAAGCACCCGAAACGCACTTTAAGTGCAGAATTCACACAATTCAGCAATTAGACATATAAATATTATGCAGAAATGTCGTTTTATTATCCAGAATATTTCCCTAAGTGTTGGGAATTGAAAGAATACAAGAAAGGTACTTAAACGACACTAAAAAGTGTAATTTAGCACTTTAACGAATCGGTGTGTAACCGAACAACCGGACTTTACCCGGAACATGAAAATATTACTATTTTCACTATCTATAATTTTCTAAGCCAGTTAGGGTCCCTGATTACCCTAACACCCGTGGTAACGCACTACACACAAGTAACTAAGTTAATTACTTAACTTAACTAATTATCACCCTAACTACCTAGTTGAGATCGAACTAACCCCCCTCCCCATGACCGATTTCAGTCCCTTTGTAACTAAGAGGGAACATGACTTGTACTCCTTTGATTATTTAATCCTTGGTTGCTAAATATCTAGTAGACATATTTACCAATGGATATTAACTCTAAGGTTTTGCCTATAAATACACTTAAACACTTGAGATCATTCTTCACACAAACTCACATCAACACTACTCTCTCTCCCTCACAAAGCTTTCGGCCGAACCCCCTAAGCCCATCCATCATACTTTCGGTTGTTGATCTTGCCATTCCATCATCATACAAGTGTTAGAGGTCACGTATTAGGAGTCTTGGAGCAAGCGGAACGCGAAGGACCACTTCCGTTAGCTTTTATCCACCTCTTTTTCGTCAAGATTCTTCCCTAGCCCCGAGCTAGAGGTATAACACTTAAAACTCATATTTAAGCTTATCTAAGGTGGTTAAAAGGATTTATGTCGGTTAAATATCGTTAACATATGATTTGATGCATTAAAGTCTAGTAAGAACTCTAAAAATGGTGGTTAATAGTATATGTGATGTGTAAAAGTTGTAGTATTTGAAATATATGGTTATCTAGACCCGATCTACGATGTGGTAGCTCGGATCATCGTTTAACCCGGTTTGGTAAGATCGTTGATCTTAACATAAGCTCGTTTTAGTTAACACAAGGGTTAAAGGGTGAAACTCTACCACACATGAGACATGGACTTGTGTAAAAGTATTTTTTTGTGTAAAAGCAATTTAACTTGTGAAATAGTGTTTAAAACTAGTAGATCTACGTATCTACAAGCGGTATTTTCAAAGGACCAAGTGTCCAAGAAATCACATGTTCTAAACCGGATCTTACACAAACAAAAGTGGTTTTTGTGAACAAATAAATATATGGATACTTGTGTAACAAAAGTGTTAACGAAGAAATAGTTTTCGTAAAAACCGACTAGAAGTTGTAAAACTTCATACTCTTTAAAAATAAAGTTTTTAAGAAATTAAACTTATTTTTAAAGATAACAAGACTTACTAAATGTGCTAGTAAGATACTACACAATCTTGGTAAATATCCAAGTTCATGAAGTGGGGAAATTAGTGATTATTGTTGATGATGATTGTTGGTAATTGTTGTTGATGATTGATAATGATTTAAAAGAAAATAAACACACGTTTTGAAAACGTGGGAAACCTCCATTTTTAGGGGAAACTCTGTCAAAATTTTTATAAATTTTGACACTTAGAAAAATATAAGTTTTGAGAAACTTATTCCCTAAAAATGTGTTTAAAAGTATTACTAAGGTTTCCCTAATTTTTGATGATAATAAATGGTGATTTCTTGAAGAATAAAATGGATATTATGTATATATATTTTTGAGAGAAAAATGTATATTATTTTATCACCAATTTTTGTGCTAAGTGTATATAGTATGTGTTATACGTGCTAGTGTATTAAGACTTAAAAATACACTGATTACTCATGAGGAGTAGAAATATAAAAATACACATACAACATACAAGATACATAATTCGGGTGCAAAGTGCAAAACATAAAGACTTATATTTATTTTTGGAGAAAATAATATAAGTAAGATACGTAGTTAAAAATATAGAATATTTTTAACACAAGAATATATACACAAGAGAGTGACTATACTTGTGCGACGCAAGTCTAGTGACTAACGTTAAGAAAACACGTATAGGTTACGACGTTAATTAAGCAAATCCGGTGGAGTTTACGACGCTAGGAACGCAAAGTTGTGAGTTCATGCTCCCCCTTTTCTCTTTAACTGTTTTCAGTTTTTATAACTTCGGGGGTGAAATACATGTACAAAAGTACAATATTTATAAATGGTATGATATAAATACAAGAAGTACACTTGGTGAGAACGAGAACCAAGTGTGACGAAATATATGAATATGAGAAGCGCATTTGGTGAGACGAGAACCAAGTATAAGGCGCTATGAGAAATGATAACAAGAAACGCGCTTGGTGAGAACGAGAACCAAGTAGGAGGCGTTATGAGAAATAGTGTCACGAATAGGGTACAGAAGCACCATTAATCAACAATATACCTAGACCGCAGAACAAAAGGTTAGATCTAACGGGTGCCTGGCAGCCACACTCCTGGTCGGGGCGAGAATCGAGGAGTGCTTTTGTGTCTCAGAATATACCATTTAAATGCCTTAGGTTTGGTGACTTCCTATGACGTGCCACAGGTTAATGGCTTTGCAACCCATTAACAATCTGATAATTACAGTAATACTGTATTTACATAAAATTCATACCATACAGAATTGATATATAACTTGAAGTACGTGGGGTACTCAAGAAGATTGATATATAACTTGAAGTACGTGGGGTACTCAAGAGGATTGATATGTAACTTGAAGTACGTGGGGTACTCAAGAGAAGATTGAATTATAAATGGGTACGTGGGGTACACATGAAACTGGATTTATATATGAAAACTTGATTTACTCACAAACTATGTTTTCATACAAAGTATACAAACATGAAATACAAAACTGCATGAATTCACACCAACTTTATGTTGACGTTTTTCCAAAAACTCACATGTATTTCAGGTAACTAGGATGGATGTGCGCGGGGTCTTGCTTATGCTCGTGGATGTCGCTTGTGTTTAACTTTAAATAAAGTTGTAAACTTTTAAGACAATGTTTTATGCGACTTAGCGATGTAAACGCTAACGAATGTTTTCAAATTATGGTATTTGAATGTTATTTTTACGAGCATGTAGCATGTTTACTCTTCGTATGCAATGAGAACCTTTCATGATCACACCTCGTGCTTCCGCCGTAGAAAGGGGTGTGACATCAGTGTGAATGAGTTCTAATAAATTAGAGCTCCTAGTGGCACCTTTCTTATTCGCTAATGTCATTTTACCTTTAAGACATTTGACACATGTTCCAAAATCAGAGAAATCGAGAGGAGGTAAGACTTCATCCTTTACAAGACGATTTAATCGTTCTCTTGAGATGTGGCCTAAACGCTGATGCCACAACATGGATGAAGTCTCTAAGTCTCGTTTCTCTTTCATCTTTGTGAGTGATTCATTAATGTTATATGACAACAAAGATTTGGAAAAATTATCATCTAGTTCTAATCTATAGAGACCACCAACCAGAATACCAGTATCATAAAGAACAGAATCATAGAGGATAGAGAGTTTGCGATGACCATGGGAAACAATAAAACCGTCCATGTCTAACTTTGGTCCTGATACAAGGTTCCGAGTTACCTCAGGAACATATAAGGTATCATAAAGTTTAATACATAAACCAGTTTTCATAAATAATTGTAATGTTCCAATGGCCTTCACTTCTAATTCTCGATCATCCCCAACCTTAAGCGTTCTTTGGTTTCTTTCCAGCTTCCGGATTGTAAGGAATCCCTGAGTTAAATTGGTAACATGAACCATAGAACCAGAATCAAACCACCAAGAATTAGCAGGAACACTTAAATTATAGGACTCAAGTATCATAAAATAATCGTTACCTTTCTTAGCCAGCCACTCCTTAAAGTCAGGGCATTCCTTCTGCATGTGTCCTGCCTTTTTACAGAACTTGCAGCGGATACTGCCTAAGGAGTTCTTAGAGCTGGAAGGTGCACTTGTATTAGGATTTGGCCTTTGGACTTTAGAAGCATCCTTCCTTTGATGATTGTTCTTCCTTTTCTTAGAGTTGGAGGTGGTGAAGTTAGCAACATCGGTAGTGCGATCCATCCTCATACGCTCTTCCTCCTGTACGCACATGGCGACCAGCTCACTCATCGTCCATTTGTCCTTCTGAGTGTTGTAATTGATCTTGAATGCTTCAAAGGACGAAGGAAGCGAAGTAATGATGAAATGAACGAGGAAACCATCACTGATTTCCATTTCCAGCCCCTTCAGCTTATTGGCCATGTCATTCATCATCATGATGTGCTCGCGAATGCCGCTCCTCCCATCATACTTAGTCGTCACCAGCTTGAGAATAAGAGTACTAGCATGTGCTTTAGACGTCCCCTTGAACTGTGCCTCCACAGAAGCCAAGTAGGTTTTAGCATCTTCAGAATCAGGAATGGCTCCCCTGATTGCATTGCTTATGGACTGCTTCATGAACATGAGAGACATGCGGTTACACCTAGTCCACTTTTCATGAGTTAACTGCTGAGCAGCAGTACTTTGTGGAGTAAGGTCCGCTGGCTTATCCTCTCTCAGAGCATAGTCAAAGTCCAGCAGTCCAAGTGTAAGCATGAGAGCATCCTTCCATGCAGCAAAGTTATCACCAGTCAAAGGTGGAATCCCGCAATTGGGCGCTGATAGTGGAAATAAGATTAGCAAGTTATGATACTAAGGAAGAAGTCCTAATGTGATCTAAGGGCACGTTAAACTAAGGCAGGCATAAATAATGACCATTTTACGTTATGAAGCTGTGATATTGTCTAATACTAGCATCAAAATAATAGACTTAGTTAAAATTCTACTTAAACAAAGACAAATCAGCTTTTGCCAGAATTGTAATCATTTAAGCATGTGTGCAAAGTGATTGTAACAAATCAGCTTTGGCCAGAAATTGAGACAATCACTTTAGTTATGCACTTGTTAAGTATCCCATCTATGAAGGAATTAAATCAGCTTTGGCCAGATATTAAGACATTCGTGTTTTATGATGCACACTTAACATAGCTTTCGTAATACTTGAATGATAAGTAGATGTATCAAATCAGCTTTGGCCAGAAATGATAAATCAAAAGCTCATTCAAGTTAAGCCATTTTGGTTTTGTAAAACATTATCTGATTCTGATTATTTAATTACAAAAACCAATTATTTAATAGCAAACCACCTGTTAGTTCACATTAAACAGCCTAAAATAATGAGGTTTCGAGTGAGATCTCGACTCAGTTATGAGGTCTCGAGTGAGATCTCGAGTCAAGTCTCGAGTCATCATTATGAGGTCTCGACTCATTAAGGTCTCGAGTCGCAACCTTAGTGTCTCGAGTCGTAATCATGGTCTCGACTGCTGTGAATTATGAGATCTCGACTCCTTATGAGGTCTCGAGTCGCAACCATGGTCTCGAGTTGTGAAGATTTAAGCCCTTAGTCGAAACCTTAGTGGTCTCGAGTCGAGACCTTATGATCTCGAGTCGAAATCGTTGTCTCGAGTTGTAGACATTTGAGAACACTTATGATTTCGAGTCGAGACCATGTGGTCTCGAGTCGAGATCTTGGTCCCGGTTCGTTAGAAAGGATCTCGAAACTTTCTGTTAACAGCTGTGAATGTGAAAACATAACTGAAAATTCGAATTCTAAGGGATTATGAGATATGATTTCCTATTTTAAGATGATCTAATTTTATCAAAAATATTTCGAAAATTATAACTATATATCTTTTAACGGTTTTCGAATAAACTTAAAAGATAAAATTGGATCAAACATGGAAAAACACTCATCAATCCTAAATACATTCCAAAACATAAAGGAATTTTCGAATTTTCCTAAGAACATGATGAACCCTAAAAAAATAAAACATAAATTCTGGAACCCGAAATCTAAATTTTAAGGCTTTTCTAAAACATATTTCGGTTATAAGATTACCCATATTGGTTTCGAGTGAACATATAATTAATCATTTTCCGAAAACAGGGATTTCGTGTGGACATATTCGACTCAAAACCGGCTGTAAGTTTATTAAGTTAAAAATTTCTGTTTTCATGATTTCAATCCCAGAATTAATGGATACGAAAACAGAACTGGCTAATCAACATATGCTCTGATACCACATGTTGATTCAACTCTGTTTTAAACATAATGGAAAACATGAAAACATACTTGTTACAGCAGACAGTGCAGTGGAGAATCCAGTCAGAGAAGATGACATTGAGTTCGACATAGTTGTCAGTGTGATCTGGTTCCTCCTTAGGGTGCTAACTGATGATGGTGATGATGAGAACCGAATAGGGGATTCGGTTATGGAGAAGAGGCCGATTGATGTTATGCTAATTAGGTTATGTCTAAGTGTGTAACTGAGTAATCCTTTAACCTCTACATAATTCTCCTTATATAAGCACACAGGAGGAAACCTAATTAGTTAATAAGGGTAATATGGTCCATCAACAATTACCAACTAATTTATTTAATAGGTTATTATATATTTTGATCTATATTATGTAAATGATTATAATGGCTACATGATTAAATATTAAACATAATATATTTAATCTTACACATAAACCTACGTCAATTGAGTTTTTTGTGAGGATGCACACAAAGTGTTGCTATGTCTTTTTTTAGACTAAAGCAATAATATTCTATATATGTTTACTCATTGTTTCGTGAACTGTGTTGCTACTCTTGGACAAACTCTAGGATACTTGTTAATTAAACACATGCTTATAGTGGTTATGCTGTTATATGTTTTCATAATTAACTAACCACTCTTTTCTGTAAACCGTGGGAGAGGTATTGGAAGGGGATGAGTAAAATGCATGCTAACCTCCACAATGGGTATGTTTGGCAAAAGTAGCTGGTGGCTGCTAGTTGGAAGCTGTAAGCTGCTAGCTGGTGGCTGGAAGCTGGTAGTTAGTAGCTGTAGCTTTTTAGATATATTTGGTGTTTGGTAGAGTAGCTGGAGCTTTTAATAAAATTTATAAAATGACCAAAATGGACATAACTAAAAATTTAGAAAGTTCATGCATTAAAAAGTTTCCTATTTTTAGAGGTTAAAATAGTCATTTTTTCCCTAAAAGCTTGTAGCTCCTTCTAAACGCTACTAGTAGTAGCGTTCAACCAAAAGCTTCAAGCTCCTAACCTAAAAGCTTAAAGCTCCTTCAATCAAACAAGACTTTTTATTGAGTATGAGCTTTTTCTTAAAAGCTTAAAGCTAGAAGCTCCTAAAAGCTCCATGCCAAACATACCCAATACCTGTTGATGACCCACAAACGTTGCTGGAGGCCGGAAGAAGGGGTGCATCTTCGGCTTATGGACCAATGTCGATCCCTACTACACCATGACCGGTAAACCTAGTACTCCCAAAGCCTGGTGATCTTACACCTACTCGTCCTAATCCGGTAAGCCCAATACTCCCAATGGCGAGACGTGGAGAGGTGAAACGACTCAAACATGCCATGGAAGATATGTCAGGACAAGCACCCACCCCATCCTAACTGTCTCAGCATCCCTCTCCTACTTAGCTATATTTTTATTAACAGATTTCGTATAAAATATGTTGTATTTAGCTTTAATTTAATTAAATTCTATGTGTCGCTAATTTATCCGTCAGATTACCTTTGTAAAATGCAACTTTGGACGACCTTACAAACATTGTTTGTGATCCATCAGCATAGTAGGTTGTCGACGATCACTTAGTAAAATTCATTAGTAATATGTCGAAAATGAGATTAACATTTTCCTTGTTTTTGATGAAATCCTGTCGGTAATCACCTTTACTGACAAATTTGATCGTCGATAATACTCCTTTGTTTTTGTAGTGAACTCGATTCTCTATTTTGTTAAAATTAAAAATAAAAAACATGCCAAGGAAATTCTATTAAATTTGGAATTACATTTCTATGGAATTGAGGTGGTATTTTTAATAACCGGTTTCGGTTTCTCGTTTTAAGGGTTGGAACTGGTTATTGGTATAATCGGCCCGGTTCCTATTCCAGTTATTTGGCTAAAAAACTATACTGTATGTGCGCGGTTCCGGGTAGAGTTCGGTTTTGGGTCTTAAGAAACCAGGTATTAAAATACCCTATTTTCGAGTTTTTATACCCTATTTCCAAGTTTTTTAGTTCTATATTTTCGTATTTTTTAATACTCTATTACATTTTTATTACCCTATTTTCTTGTATTTTTTGTTTATTATTATTATTATTATTATTATTATTATTATTATTATTATTAATAAATATGCATTGTATAATGTAAGACAATTAAAATAAATGCATTAACATAGGGTATGCATTAAAATCATGTATCTGGTATAGCCAGGTAAAATCAGTTCCGGTTCTTGTCCAGTTTCGGGTAGTAATAGGGTATGATCGGTTTCGGTTACGGTTCCAGGTATTGAGATCAAAATGCATACACTATCTATACCCTACGGGTAGGGTCGGTTCCGATTTCTTATACCGGGTCCGGTCCCAGGTACGTTTTTTTTTTTTTTTTTTTTGTTTTTGTGCACCTCTATATCGAAGTAGTGCCTTAAAAAGCTGTATCTAAATGTGCAGCAAGTGAAAGAGCAATTCAAGTTGGGCTTGGACTCTTGGAGGCCACTGCTCGGGCTACAAGCAAGCTTATGAAATTGATTACCGTATGGTCTTTTGGACTTCAGGAAATGGTGAGAATATTCCTGTAGGCTGTAGGCCACACAACTGGGCCTTACCTGTTGAAAGATCAAATATTTGTTTGGTCTTTTATTCTAGGAAACTTATGAATTACCACTCTTTTGTGTTCAAATTAAGATGGATGGTAATCTGGTATAGGTTGAACACAATATTTTCTACTTGAAAAGGGGTCTATTTTATTAAACTTATTAACTCTAGCATGTACACATTTTAAATAGTAGTCCAAACATATATAACATGTGCAATTCATTTATGTAAACATGTTGGGCGGTTTCAATAATCGGTTAAAAAAAGCTTTTCCGTATGTAAACATGTTGGGCGGTTTCAATAATCGGTTAAAAAAGCTTTTCCGTATTACATATTTTGAATTATCTAAAAATGTTTATTTTAAATAAATAAATTTATAGATTTTAAAAACAAAAAGTTTATCAATTTTTTTTAAAAAATATATGAAAACGTATAACACATAGTGTTTTTTTTAGGAAAATTGGTATTTAATAAACCAACCTTTGCCCAGTTGGTAAAGAATAATCCTACCTACAGAATTGGTAAATAATAATCCTACGTTTCAATATGTTGGTACTCAATAGACCTCCGTTAGTTTTTTTGTAACTGAAGTTAGTTTTTAAGTTTGATTTGTTACGCAAACAGTCCCTGTAGTTATACTTTACTAGTTTTAAGTTTTATTTATTACACAAACAGTCCCTGTAGTTATAAAAAAAATCATAAAAATAAAAAAAAAAATCTAAAAAATTCTAAAAAATCATAAAAATTCTAAAAAAAATCAAAAAAATTCAAAAAAATCATAAAAATTCAAAAAAAATCAAAAAAATCATAAAAAAAAATCATAAAAAGTCATAAAAATTCAAAAAATTCAAAAAAAGCAAACGTTTCGACCCGGACCGTTTCGACCCGTACCGTTTCCACGCGTACCGTTTCGACCCGAACCGTTTTCGACCCAGACCGTTTCGACCCGGACCGTTTCGACCCGAACCGTTTTCGACCCGGACCGTTTTCAACCCACCGCCACCACCACCACCACCATCACCACCGCCACCACCACCACCACCGCACCGCCGCCACAACACCGCCACCACCACCACCGCCACCACCACCACAGCACCGAGAAAATGCATCTAAAAAACTAATTGTTAAATATCACTATCAAATAAAATGTGTTTTTAAGTTAGAAACCTTTTTTATTCAATGTATTTTTTTTGAACGGCCAATGAAATCACCGGATAATCATTTTGAGATGCGCTCAATCGAGAAAATGCATCCCCTTCTCTATAATGTTTAGAGTGGGATGCATACCTGAGTTACCAAGTCACCAGTTCTGGGGGAAAACCCGACTGCCCGAAGGCTCACTACGGTAAAACCCGGTTTGGCTCGTTTTCGAACTGGCGACCTCCATAGAGATCTAGTTCTAAACTTAGGACCTTAAGGAGAGATCTCAAGCGACTAAACCACTAGACCAACTTGTCTGGACTTATTCAATGTATTAGAAGTGAGAAACAAACAAGCTTAAAAAACACTATTTTAGTAATTATATTATAAGGGTGGAGATACAATAGGAAGTTTATTTGGCTAGGAAGGATATGAAGTGATCTTGACCATCCATTAAGTTAATCAAGGGCTAAGATTAAATCAGGCAAATTGAAATGAAGAAAAGAGGCGCGTGAGTTTGTTCAAGGGCATTCTAGTCAATCCAAGCCAATAGTTTCTCTCTCCTCCAATTCCCCCCATTTTTTAAACGTTAATAACTCTTTCATACGACATTATTTTTTTATAAAAATTGCACCAAAAAAACGAGCGTTTTTTATCTTTAAAACGAGTATACTATTGCTATATTTAAAAAAAAAAATTAAACCCAGTTGCGTAAAACGCAATAGAAAAACCACCAGTTACGTAAAACGCAATGAAAAAAAAACCTAAAAAATGACATTTTTCTAAAACGCAATGCACAAAAAACACAAAGAAATGACTTATTTGTAAAACGCAATGGCTAGAAAACACATAAAAATGTGTTTTACCTAAAACGCAATGCACAAAAAACACAAAGAAATGACTTATTTGTAAAACGCAATGGCCAGAATACACATAAAATGTCTGTTTTCTAAAACGCAATGGACTGAAAACACATAAAAACGTGTTTTACCTAAAACGCAATGCACCACAAACACAAAGAAATGTCTTATATGTAAAACGCAATGGCCAGAAAACACTTAAAAATGACTCATTCTAAAACGCAATGGACTGAAAACACCTAAAAATGTGTTTTACCTAAAACACAATGACTAAAAACACTTAAAAATGTGTTTTTTTTTTTTCTAAAACACAATAGCCAGAAACCACATAAAACTCTCTTATTTCTAAAACGCAATGGACACATAAAACTGTCTGTCACTGTGAACTGTCTGAATTGTCTACGAATTACTGTCTTCGAAATGAGCCAATTTAATGGAAATTTAATTTTTCTAAGTTTTCTAAAACGCAATAGCAGCTCAACCCCAGCCAGGGGCTCTGCCCCTTGGACCCCGCCAGGGGCTGCCGCCCCTGGGACCCCGCTACCGGGGGCTGCCGCCCCCGGACCCCCGCAAAGATCGTAAAACGCAATGGCCAGAATACAAAAACCCAGATCATGAAAATGAAATTAAAGAATTTCTTACATGGATCGAAGCCGATTTCTTCATCAATTGATGAAATTTGAATGATAGAAACACTTATCAACGCTCGAATCGAACGAATCGAGTGATTATCTCCAAAATCACCGGAAAAAACGAGATTTTTTTATGAAATTAAACTGGGTTTTCTTCAAAAAAAGCTGAAGAACACGTTGATCGGGTTCTGAATCATTGATTTGTGATGAAAATCGCACTATAATGTAGTGATTATTGAGATAGAAAGTGAAGAAATAGTTGAAGATGGTGGGTTTTGAAAATGATGGGTTTTTTAATTTACTGGGTTTTGAAAAAGGAAGAAGAAGGAGTTGGATTGACTAAAATACTATTTCTCTTTATTTTAAAATTTGCAACATGTCATAATCCTATGGCTTCCTATCCTTCCTAGCGAAAATTAACTTTCTATTTGATCTTTACACTATATTATAATTACACCATTTTGGTAAACAAGTTTCTATTAATATTTTTTTAATGACAAACCTTGCTCATATTTAATTACACCAAGTTTTCTTTATTATTCATCTTCGTCCAGAATTGAACCTCGGAACTTATAAAAACAAATCTATGATGCTATTCATCTGACGTAGCATTTAAACAATCATTTAATATGACACAGAGTAAATAGAGAAGTGATAATATTTCTTTTATCAAAACAGATAGCCAAATAAATGAGATTATATGCTTTTACTTATGAAAAATACTTTTATTTATCTGTGTAATGGAAATCATGAAATGTGTAAGTGAATGGGATGTGGGGGAGAGAAGTTGATAAGATAAGGTGGTGCAACTGTGAATGGAATGCTATGTGTATTTATTTTCATTAATAATATTAAAGAAAGAAAAAAGAAGAGTAAAAAAGTAAAGACGCCACCCAAAACCAACAACAATATGTCTATCTCTTCTGGATTCTTTTTATCCGATCGAACCTCTTCTTGCAAGAACATGTCCCTTTATTCATGTCTTGTTTCATAATATTTAATTCAATAATAAAAAGAATACAAGTTAACAGCATTACTGTTAAC
Organism: Helianthus tuberosus; assembly: GCA_030545235.1. Classification (NCBI taxonomy): domain Eukaryota; kingdom Viridiplantae; phylum Streptophyta; class Magnoliopsida; order Asterales; family Asteraceae; genus Helianthus; species Helianthus tuberosus. Next base: position 642,284 of record JARYGA010025437.1, on the reverse strand, counting down.
TTATAAATTAGCCTAAAAGCGTCACGTGTACAAATATATATATATCTATCACACACATTTATATATGGTTCATATGATGAATTCAATTAAGAATTAAATATAATAAACTAAATCACTATTTATTGAATTAATAACTACACGTATCATGAGACTAGTGAATACACTATAATGTTAAAAGTAGTGTATATATACACTCTCTATTCATTGTATTTATCAACCAAATGTTAAAAATAGTCTATACACTCCCTATTCATTGTATTTATCAACCAATATACAACTAGTGAGAATTCCTCCGCACTTCGCAGCGAGAATCAGTAGATATTAGTTTGGTTCATTACGGTACCAGCATTTTCTATACTACCCATTCCAAAGAGGAAACATAACATCAGTCGAAAACAATAAAAGCAAATATCAATACCAGTATCTTATTCAGTTGATATTGGTTATGTTCGCTTGCATTCTTTGTTTATTATAATTCAACATTGCAATATTCTTTTTTGAAAACGGACTCTGTATCGCTGTCGTACCAAACCGAATTGAAACCTATTAAACAACATATGTATCAATCGGTACCAATATTCAATTTTATTATTAATGCTTTCCATAAACTAACACCCTATCTTACCATATCGTACTGAACTGAACCAAACAAAGTAGGTACCGATATGCATTCATTTTTATAGTATTTTATTTGATAAAACATACTTTGACTGTATCTTAGAAGTAATATAAGAATAAATATGATTAAAATCAATTAAAGTAGTAAAACAATAAAATAATGAAAAGTAAAAAAAAACAATATTAAAAACAAATATTGAAGTATTGTTCATGGTGAGTTTCTATTCATATAGATAATTATTGTATATAACCGACATCAATATATAGATACAAATGTAATGTTCAAATTCAAAATGTAATATCCTCAGACTGCAGTTACGAGTGGAGACGGAGCTGGTTAATAACTAATGGAATATTATAGAATATGCCATTTGTATTTCAGGATATTATCTTGTATTTATGATTGTAATTACCACAATGTATATTTATACCAATGATGAATGAGAGATGAGGCTAGGATGCATTCACATCATTCTACATAGTATACCCTCTCCATTCCCAACATGTCAGATTATTGCCAAGCCATGAAACTTATTTTTAACCAACTTACAAACCTTGGCTCAAACATCACCGAAAAACAACTTGTCCTACAAATCCTCACGGGGTTGGATGACCAATACGAGAGCATCTCTCTCATCATTCAACAAACCGACCCCCTCTTGGATTTTTTCAATACCCGCTCCCGATTATGTCAAGTCGAATATAGGAAATCACCTAAGCCAAACTTGCGGCCCAACAACCCAAACCCGGCACCCCCCTTAGTGCAACCACCGATCAAACCTGTTCCACCACTGATAACCACTCCTCCAACCGCACCGAATCTGACAGGTCCCGTGGTCGTGGCCGTTGTCACACCTCAACCGATGGCGGAAACATCGGGGCGCGACACCGAGCGAAACAGATGGTCCAAGAGAATTCCATAACAACTAATTTACCAGATAATTAATATTATGTCCCATACCATAACTCATCAAAGTAAAGCAGTTATTACAGACATAGATATCTCAAAGACAAATAAAAGTTGTTCCAACAACTCAGATTTAAATTGTTTGTTTCTAGACTCATCCTAGCTTGATTCCAGCAAGTAACAAGCAAAGCATCCTAAACACCTGTCACATACGTTAAAATAGATGTCAATACACATAGTGTAAAGGTGATCATACGAGTTTAATAGTATAATAGTAGCGAAAGTGAGTTTACGCATAACCAGCATGTAACATGTATAATGTGAAGCAAGTAGGTTATCGACAATGAAATATGCACAGACGTGACTGCGAGTTGTAGAGTGCGCAACACATATCACCACTGTGACACATGAAGAAATACCCTTAGCAACCCCCATCCACGACAGGTGCTGAGTCCAAACTATAGTACTATCGTTGCTAAGGTGTCAGGAAACAATCACTGTGTAAACATAACATACAAGCATTCATCGAGTAACACGTATAACATGCAGTAGGGGTTAGCGTATAAAAGTGTTTGCGTTGTGTGATCGATGTGATTTGATATAAGTAACGTATGTAACACCCAAAAGTGCTTAAAGCAAAAAGGGATCGAGTATACTCACAGATAGTGTTTAATAAATAAACACCGTCTTGGATTGAAGGGAGCGCTGGAGAGTTAGCTTGATCAGTTAACGATAGCATAAACGATAAGCGACGTGTTAAACGGTGCGAAGTGACTAAGTGACGAAGTGTCATCCGAATGGATGGCAATCCGATCGGATGGTCATCCATTCGGATGGCCATTCGGTCGGTTCGCCATTCGCTTGGGATGGATGTGTTTGTGTATGATGGCTTTGAAGTTTTCGTTGTAGCATTTTCAAACAGAGAAATATCTCTACCTTTCAGGTCATCCGGTCGAACGGTCGTTCGGTCGGATGGCGATCCGTCCAGTGGGACATTTCTCAGAAAACCAGTCCACAGCCGAATGGTCATTTGACCGGATGGCAATCCGATCGGATGGCCATTCGCTGGTTTTGATGATGTTTTGAAAACGTTGTAAAAAGTTGAAGTGTTGAAACCAAATGTCATCCGAACGGATTGTCGTTTGATCGGATGGCAATCCGATCGGACAGCAGTCCGTTTGGTGACTTGATCATTGTGGAAATTTGTTAAGTTTGGAAGTTTGCGGTTTGATCGAGACGGTGCGACAACGTGTTGAACAACAGGAGAACCCACCAAGTCCCGGTTACCTGATCGGATGGGAACCACCCCAGTCCGTTCAGTGGTCTGTCCGTGACGGTTGTTCATGTTTAATCCGCTGAGTCGGTCATCTCGTTGATAGGAATCAGATCTCAGACCGACACAACACTAGAGAATGAGTGAAGGCCTGAATGAGTCCCGATTCTATCGGTTTTGAGTGCATTGAGTGTAAAAGAGTTGAAAGAAAGTGTAGAAACCATCTTCCAATCCTTTTTATCTCAAGAATGTTTAGTTTTATTGCGAAATCAGTGGTTGAACATGTTGAAATCCTTTAGTTCTGAGTTGTTCTTGGTGGAATGAGGCCAAATCTTGAAGTTCATAAGAACCCCATGATGACATCACCCTAGAACACCCCAAACCAGTGGATTTCATGGTTAAAAGTTAAGATTCAAAGGTGAAAATGATGAAGGAGTGTGTGTAGATCACAGAAGTACAATATTTGAGGTAGAAACTTACAAGAATTGCGAGAAATCAAGAGAAAAGAGGGCTTGAGCGTGCTGGTCGGAGAGAGAGCAGTCACATCACTGTTTGTGATGTGACAAGGGGTATTTATAGGATTCCAAAAAAGGAAAGTGTGGCAGGTGTGCGGATCGGATGGTGCCATCCGATCGGATGGTCATCTGTACAGATGACCATTCAATCGAATGGTCATTCGATCGAAGGTTGCCGCGACTTGGTTTTCGACGTGTCGTTTCGTGCGTTGAGCATTGTGATGCGTTTCGAGTAAGCGATGCGATAGTATCACCCATTAGTTACACAAATAACCTAACTACTAAATACCATAAATATAAACCTTGTATCTTGAGTTTGCGATGAGATTGCGTTGCGATAGAGTTGCGATTGCGATTAAACAACTCAACATAAAAACATAACATGCACAAGTAACACATAATAGCGCACACACGTAAAACAATATCCATAACCTATAATTCGAATTGCGATGAGATTAGCGATAAGTTGATAAATAGATTAGCGATTTAACATGCGATTAAACCTTGATTGTTATAGACACTCCACATAATACAACTAAAGTAAGCAAATTATAAGATTCGATTACAAGTCAAAGAGTACAATCAATAAATAAGCAAGGAGTGACAGATCGCAATTAGCAATCTTTTCTTCCTTTGACTTTGACATGTACTTTGACTTTCAAAAATGGGCTGTTACAGCCGCGGCCGTGGTCGCGGCAGAGTCGATCCAGTTTTGGTCGAGGCCGTCCCCAAAACACCTACCACACACCGTTTGGCCCAAAATCTTACTGGACGTTTCCCCATTGGGTCAGCCCAACCTCCCAAAACTCCTCCCCTTGGGCTCAATGGAATCAGCCACCACCCTGTCCATACCTATCGAGCCCTGCCACTAACCCCACATCCCATGGCCCACCTCCTGGAAACGGCATCTTAGGCCCAAGACCGACCCACTCATCTTCGGCCCAATCCTACAACACGGGACACACCCCAACGGACATTGCACAGGCACTTTATAATTTGGCTCTTCATCAGAATGATCCATCTTGGACAATGGACATGGGTGCATCAGGTACAATGTCTCCTCAACTTGATAAGTTTCTGTCTATTTTTAATTCTGGCATTATTCGTAACATAATAGTTGGTGATGGTAAAACTATTCCGGTACTAGGACAAGGCAACATTACCCTACCACCACCTTTTCCCCCATTTAAACTTAAAAACGTCCTATATGCACCCAACTTAGTCAATAACCTTATCTATGTACATCGTTTAACAATTGACAATCCATTATCTATTGAATTTGACCCATTTGGTTTTACTGTGAAGGACCTTCAGACCAAGAAACCTATCCTACGGGGCAATAGTTCGGGGGACCTCTACACTCTCAGCCCGTCCAACATCATAAATCTCTCCTCTGCATCCACTTTTGCTGCAATTACTCAAGACATTTGGCATCAACGGCTTGGTCACCCTGGCCCAACTAATTTACAAAATTTAAAAACTAATAATTCTATTAAATGTGGTTCTTTGAATAATAGAATTTGTTCTGCTTGTATTTTTGGGAAACATACTCGTCTTCCTTTTGTTTCTTCTAGTACAAGTACTTTTATGCCATTTGATCTTGTGCACAGTGATGTTTGGACATCTCCCATTCTTAGCAATGGGGGACACCGATACTATGTTCTATTTTTAGTTGATTTCACCAATTTTTTGTGGACCTATCCCATAACACATAAATCTAATGTCTTTGCCATGTTCACAAAATTTACAACCTTTGTCCAAACCCAATTCGGCCATAAAATTAAACAACTTCAATGTGATAATGGCCGTGAATATGCTAATAACCAATTTCACCACTTTTGCAATCAAAACGGACTACACTTCCATTTTTCATGCCCTCACACATCTTCCCAAAATGGGAAAGCTGAACGTAAAATCCGCACCATAAACAACCTTATGAGAACCCTCATCGCGCACTCTTCCATGCCAACCATTTATTGGCAACACACCCTTGAAACCGCCACTTACCTATTAAACATCATCCTGAGTAAACTGCATCACTTTCAAACTCCCACCCAATGCCTATACCACTGCCTTCCCTCATATGACCACTTACGTGTATTTGGATGCCTCTGTTATCCACTTATACCACATACCACCATTCACAAGTTGGAGTATCGATCTACTCCATGCGTTTTTCTAGGTTATCCACTGAACTATTGTGGTTACAAATGCCTTGACCTAAGCACAAACAAAATCATCATAAATCGTCATGTCCTATTTGATGAAACAACCTTTCCTTTTGCCAACAAACCCCAACCCACTCTTCAAACCAACACTTTCCTAGACGATACTATTCACCCATATTATACCTTCCCACCAACCGCTACCTTGCCACCCTCTACACCATCACCCGTACCCACTACACCACCATCCTCCCGGGCCACCACATCTACCATCCCAACTACCCAAGCCCAACCCACACCCACACCCACTTCTACCCCATTAGCTTCCAGAGCCACTCCCTCAAATACACCACATACTCCCTCTGTCCTGGCCCAACAGGCCCCATTAGCCCAATCCCCAATCCCGCCAACACAAAACCCACCAAGCACCTTTCCGGCCTAAACCAATACTACGCCCCCACACCCCTCGGCCCAAACACCATCTGTAGGATCGTCGTGCGACCTTAATGAGTCGTTCAGAAGAGTTTTTGCTCAATACGAGAGGCGGAAACAAACGTATTGAGGTGATTCAGCTTGCTATTCACTTTAAACGTCTTTTTGATTGATTTAGCAATGATTTACAGCGAGTAGACACTTCGGCAGCAGTTCGGCACTGAAACCGGAAAGTTACAAATGTAATGGCACATCAAGTATTTATAGGGCAGCCTATTTCGCACGAAACTGTTCATGCAAAATCAACTTCACACGAAATAGCCATTTCGTGCGAAATAGTCAGTTGATTTCGTGCGAAATGACAGTTTGTCATTTCGTGCGAAATACCCCTACAATGCATATTTCTCATATACTCGAATAACGTGCCCTGATCTAACTAAACACAAACAAGACTCGATACAAGACGAAGTCGCCAGACATATGCGCCAACACCATCTACCCACGGCCAAACCTCTACCCCGAGCCTAATTCTTGTACCACCGCCACCACCCACTCGCTCTATGCGAACCCGTGCCATGTCCGGTATCTTTAAACCGAAACAAATCTTCAACCTCCACACCTCCACCATTGTCCCAATTCCAAAAAATCCTTGTATAACCCGGAATGGTTTAATGTTATGTCCAACGAGTTTAATTCCTTAATTAAAAACAAGACTTAGGAACTTGTCTCGAGGCGACCAGATATGCATGTTATTCGCAGCATGTGGCTATTTCACCACAACTACAGGTCTGATGGCACTTTGGAACGGTACAAGGCATGACTGGTATGTGACGGTTGTAATCAGGAAATTGGCATGGACTGCGGGGAAGCATTTAGCCCAGTTGTAAAACCGGCTACTATTCGCACGGTTTTATCTCTAGCTCTATCTCAAGCATGGTCAATTCATCAACTGGACGTCACCAATTCTTTTCTTCATGGGAACCTTACAGAAACGGTATACATGTACCAACCTATGGGATTTCGTCACAGGGACTACCCAAATCATGTCTGTCTTCTCAAGAAATCATTATACAGTCTCAAGTAGGCACCTAGAGCATGGTACTAAAGGTTCACAAACTTCGTCATTTCCATTGCCTTTATTCAAAGTAAATGTGACAACTCTCTATTTACATATCATCACGGGGGTGATATTGCATACTTACTTATTTATGTGGACGACATTATCCTAACCACCTCATCTGACGCTCTCCGTGTGTCTCTCGTGTCCAGCCTCGCGGCTGAATTTGTTATGAAAGATCTTGGACCTCTCAGTTACTTCTTGGGTATACATGTCACTTGTACCAGTGACAAAATGTTTCAATCTCAACACTCTTATGCTTTAGACATTATTGCTTGTGCAGGTATGCAAACCTGCTAGCCCGTTGCCACTCCTGTTGACACAAAGCCCAAACTCAGTACCATCTCTAGTGAGCCCTTCGATAATCCTACGCTCTACAAAAGTTTGGCGGGTGACCTTCAGTATCTCACCTTCACCAGACCTGACATCAGCTATGCAGTTCAAAAGGTTTGTATGCACATGCATGATCCGAAAATAGATCATTGGAATGCCCTCAAAAGAATAATTCGATACATTCAGGGAACATTGAGTTTTGGTCTTGCGCAGATGTTTCACTACGGGCTTACACTGATGCTGACTGGGCTGGATGCCTCGATACATGTCGGTCCACCTCAAGTTACTATGTTTACATGGGTCCCAATCTTTTGTCTTGGTCCTCTAAACGTTAGTCCACTATCTCCAGATCTAGTGCCGAAGCAGAATACCGTGCAGTAGCAAATGTCGTTGCAGAAGTCTGTTGGCTTCGGAATATTCTGTTAGAGCTTCGCCGCCTGTTGAAAATGGCAATGCTCGTTAATTGTGACAACATTAGCGCCATCTATCTCTCAGGAAACCCAGTGCAGCATCAGCGTACCAAGCATATTGAGTTGGATATACACTTTTTTTGAGAGCATGTTCAGCACGGCAACATTGGAGTTCTTCATACTCCAACTCGGTTCCAAATTGCAGACATCTTCACCAAAGGTCTGCCAAGGATTTTGTTCGATGACTTTCGTTCCAGTCTCAACATTCGGCCACCTCTTGTTTCGACTGCAGGGGTGTAAGGGAATATTACAGAATATGCCTTTTGTATTTTAGGATATTATCTTGTATTTATGATTGTAATTACCACAATTTATATTTATACCAATGATGAATGAGAGATGAGGCAAGGATTCATTCACATCATTCTGCAATAACACATATCTCTTGTATTAGCGCTAGTTCTTTTGGATCATAAAGACGTCGGGAAGGGGGGATAAGAAAGAAGATACTAGTTTCCGCATTGCTTGGAAATGAGAGTCGTTTGCTGTGTTGTGTGTGTACTAGCTAGGCGTTCATGGTAGATCGGTGCTTGTGTCAATGACAAAAGAATATAGAACATAAAGCCTCCATGCTGTTTCTTTCCGACATTCTTTTGCCACAAGAAAATTATTTCTTATCTTCTTGGCAACATGCATACCAAACTACATATAACAATACTTGCATATATTCACGAAGCTACTCTTTTATGGGATTGTTACCAATTGAACCTTTAAAACTTCATGACATCAGATCATCATTGTCATTTTTAGTGCATTTGGTAATAGCCAAATCTAATAAGCTGTTGACAACGGCTTCAAACTTATCGTTGATTAATAAGAATTGTGTACCATTTCATTGTTATTATAGTTCCAATGTGTTATTTGATATAAATTTCTCAAATTTGCAAGATCTCATGGGCACCAGTGTGCTACATTACGCATTTGTGTAGAATAAGCAATACAATACCAATTTCACAATAATATGATAAATTGAGCTAGTTTGAAATATAAACCAATGATATGAGTATAAATCAATGAGGTGAATTTCTGACTTGTCTAATAAATGAAGTTAAAAGACATTACGGTTTTTAACAACATATGACCGTTGAAAATTCATCTTTCATCGACGAAAGCACTAACTATTGATCCCCATCAGAGAATATAGTATAACCAACAAACCGTCGACATAATATGCTGGAAATTCACATAGCATGTGTTAGGGCATGGATTTTATGCTAAGGATCATCCATCTTGAGACTGGACCTGGTTCACAGATCCTTAATGTATAATGCAGGGAGTCTGAGGATCAAGGATCCTTACTAACATTTATGTTTTTAACAATTGTTCCTTGTGTTCTTGGTTTACGTTTGCAGGTATTATGTGGGCTGAGTCAACACGGGAATATCGGTGGAATATGCTATTTTTGGCACGTGTATGGGAGTCATGACCATTAAGGGGATCGTGTGGAGGCTTGCATGATTCTCGGATAGTTAGTTACTAGGATATTTTCCAATTTTAAAGGGGTTAACAAGCTCTAAATAGAAACACAACAGCTGATATTCGAACTCTCTGATCTTCATTGGCGAACACACATATTCACATTAGCAATTCATTGTATTGAGCTTGTTATCTTCCAAAGTTGTAACCTTTCTTGTTCAATATAGTTGATAGTGATTTTCCACTATCCAAGATTTTTTATGCCAGAGATCATTCATTGATTAAGGGCTTTTTCCTCGTATAAATCCTTGTGTTCATTGTCATTTCCTTTTGATAATTGTTCATACATTAGTTCATCTAATCAAGCACTCAACCTCACAAAAATAAGATTTGGTTACATTATCCTTGTTGTGATTTTTGACCAAAACAGTTTGGCGCCCACCGTAGGGCAATTGGTGCTTCATCTTCGAAAAACTTGTTCATTTCTGTGCATTACCATCAACTACATGCCTTCTCAGGGCAAAAATACTTCAGGCTCCATGTCGGCGGTCACCTCATCATAGGGCATTCCACCATTGCCTCCTGCTCCTTCTGCATCTCAGAAAAATGCTGAGAAGAAGCCAACCCCCGTATTCACAAAACCAACTGTTGCTTCTTCCTCTATACCTACTAACAGTGATCTTTACTCTTTGATTTTGCAGATGAGAGGATACATGCAACAGCAGGATGAAACCAATGGAAGGATCCTTCGTGAAATTGATGAAATCAAGAAACTGAAGAAATCAGCGGAAGATCACTCCCTATTGATGCCTAGGTCGTTGGATTTTACTACTTCACCAACAACCATCCAGCATTCTAAAGAATCAGGTGTCCAGTATTAAGGAGGATCATCAAGTTTGCAATATGGATCATCAGTTGTCACGTAGCCTCAAGGATCCTACTTTCAGCCTCAAGGATCCTCTTATCAGCATCAAGGATCCTTCTCTAGTTCGGGAGGATTTATGGGGATGCTTTCATATCAAGGATCCTACCCTCAACATCAAGGATCCTCATCGCAGGTTCAAGGATCCATGGAATATCCTCTAAGACCTTCAGCACTGATGTATCCTAGATCCAACATCTTCCAGGACCAAGGATCCTCAAGGAATCAACAACCCAGAAGTTCTGAAATTCATATGGGAGACTTCATTCCTATGCAAACTATTGCTTCGTCTGGTCCCACTCTAGCACCAGAGATGCCTCATTTGGGACACACTACTGGGATACCAATTTCAAACCAATCAGGAGGTAACACTTTCAATACATCTTACGGTACAAATCAAGGTCTCATGCAGGAACCAAGAATCAATCAGACCATGGCTAAGGAGTTACAAAAGCTCAAGCATATGATATCCAGTGTCCCGGGAGTGGTTAAACCCATTCCTGAGATCCCGGATGGAAGTCACAAGGTGTCTCGCTTTGCACCACCCATATGTAATGCTGAGCTACCAAAAGAACATGTGGCACGGTACAGGGAGAGAATGGAGATTAACCCCACTCCAGAAAGGTTAAAGGAAGCTTGTCTTTGCAAGGGTTTCAGATCCACACTAACTGGATCAGCTTTGAAATGGCTGCTAAGTCTTCCCAGTTACTCAATTACTTCATTTTCTCATTTAGTTAACTTGTTCAATAATTAATTTTCATGTAATAGAACATTTGAAAGGTTAACTAGTGACTTATATAGGATCACCCAAGGTCATAATGAATCATTAAGGGATTATATAACTAAATTTAGTAGAGAATCCTTAGAAATCCCTAACTTAGATATTGCTACTGGTGTTAAAGCTTTTAAAATGGGTTTACTAAAAGATTCTCAATTCTATGATGATCTTGTTATGACACCTTGCAGGAACCTAGATGAGGTAAGGAACAGGGCCCTAAGGTTCATCCGTTTAGAGGATGACAAAGGGATCTAGGAAAGGTTATCAGGATCCTCAAAACAGGACAAACAAGGATCCTATTTCAAGAATAATCAATCCAAATCGTATACCAAACCTGATAACTAGAACGTGCATGCTGTGGAACAAGAGGAAGATGATGAGGATTATCCTCCCATTTCTGAATATTGTTTTTCTACTGATAACAGTGAACTAATCCTTGCTATGCAGAATCTAGGTGACAAGGTTAGATGACCAAGGAAGAGTGACAAACTGGCTGCTGCTAAAGATAAATCAAAGTGGTGTGCGTATCATGTGGACTTTGGTCATCTCACAGATGAGTGCATAGCATTAAGGAAGGAGATTGGTTATCTTTTGAGCAAAGGATACTTGAAGGAGTTGCTTGGAAGGAAGAAATCAAGGATCCGGGATTCTGAGAAAGTTCCTGATATCTGTGGAACGTCATTCTCCGCAGCTAAGAGACATGCAAAGGAAATCAAGATGGAGAATGGGGACAGACCTGTTCGAACTTCCATCCTTACCCACCAGAAAGTGATATCCTTTGATGAGGATTGTTTTGGTCAAAAATCAAGAAAGGATAATGCAACCAAATCTTTTGTTGTGAGGTGTGATGCTTGAATCAACGAACAATGTTAAGGATAACTCAGAAATGTAATGAACAAGTGACACAAGGATTTATACGAGGAAAAAGCCCTTGATCAAGAGTTGATCTCCGGCACAAAAAACCTCGGGTGATGGAAACTACCGATCACCAACTAAGATTAAACAAAAGAAGTTTACAACTCGGGATGATAACAAGCTTGTTACAAGGATCACTAGTGTGCAATGTGCAAAAAATATATGAAATCGCCAAGTAGTGTTTGAGAGCTGATTGAGAGCTGTTACGAGAGTGTGTGAATGCCAAAATTAGCTAAGTGTTCTAACTCAAGCTTGTTATCCCCATTTTAAATTAGAAATAACTAAACTAACTAACTATCCGCAAATTGTGCAAGCTCCCCACGATCTCCATAACGTCCACAAGAGCCAAGCACGTGCGGAATATTGAGGGAATATGCTCCAGGAATTTCAGTGAGACTTGGTCCATGCCTTTGCTCCTGCAAAACAAGCTTACGTACAAGGTAGACAATTGTTAGTATAAGGATAACAATAAGGATCCTGAATCCTGATCCTGCAACACCTACTGAGGATCCTTAATTCAAACAGAATTGAGGATCCATGATCCTGGCAGCATTTAAGGGAAATTGGATTTAAATAATCCGAACTTTCACCTGTTGGCCAATAACACTCCGAACTTTCAGTTTGGCCAGCAGCACTCTCAACTTTCATCCTATTTTCCCAAAACACTCCCAAACTAACATATCACACATAAGACATGGCTGAAAGTTGAGTTTGGGAGTGTTTTGGGAAAAATAGGATGAAAGTTGAGAGTGCTGCTGGCCAAACTGAAAGTTCGGAGTGTTATTGGCCAACAGGTGAAAGTTCGGATTATTTAAATCCAATTTCCCTTACATTATTTATCTCTAACCATTTTGTTCGCATGATTCTGATTGACGGGGGAAGATCGGTGAACATAATCCAGTTGGATGTCCTCAAAAGAATGAATATCCTTGAATCCGAGATCGTTCCAAGATCATCGGTCCTTGTGGGATTCAGGGGGGGGGGGGGGTAAGGTGCACGGTACTCCCAACCGCTGGAGTTTACTCACTCCACAAGCTAGCTTAGCCCCATAGCTGTCTGGCGGTTACTACCCACGGCGAAGAGCCTAGACACACTTCCAGTTGGGCGTGCCAGGAATCGAACCGGTGACCTCGGGGAAGAGGCGGGGTGAGGCTGGCCAACTGGGCTACCCCAGTTGGTTTCCTTGTGGGATTCAGTGGAGAGACAAAAAATACATTCGGGGACATCAAACTTCCTATTTATATAGAGGGAGTGAATTCTGTTAAAAAATTTCGTGTTATTGATTGCTTATCTTGTTATAATGTTATCCTTGGCAGGCCATGGATACACAATATGAAAGCAGTTCCCTCAACATATCATCAATGTGTTAAGCTCCCAACTCCATGAGGTGTGGTGAAGATAGAGAGTGATCAGCAAAAAGCAAAGAACTGCTACACTTCTTCAATGAAACCAGCCTCCAAGCCTAGGGAAGCATAGCAATTAAAGTATCCTCCAAGGGACGTCATGGAGGCAAGAGAGCAAGACGTCAAGGATATCCTGTTAGATCCGGAGGATCCTAAATCCAAAATTTTTATAGGATTCGTGATCCTGGACAATATTGAGCAGGATTAAATATCCTTCTTGAAAAGAAGAAAATCTACCTTTGCTTCGAAACATGAAGACATGATAGGTATATCTAAGGATGTTATTACTCACAAACTTGGTATTGACAGGTCCTTCAAGCCAATACACCAAAAAAGGAGGAAATTTTCACCCGAAAGAAATGCCATTATCCAAGAAGAGGTAGACAAACTACTAAAGGTAGGTATGTAACAACCCGACTCTTCGGGTCATTACTCATCGCTGTTATTCTTGTTGTAACCGCTTGTACTCCCGAGTTTTCGATTAACGCAAACGCATATTTTAAACGCATATTACAATGCTTATTCAAAACGCAACTATCGCATTTAAACGCTATTTACGAAGCTTATTGTTTTAACTCATTTTATCGCATGTTAATCGCTTGTCTAGACTAAACGCTATCACAACGCTATCGCAACGCAAACTCAACGCAGACTCGAAACGCGGATTTATGTCATATGTTATGTGTGTTTATTTGTGTGATTATTTGTTTGAATGTTATGTGGTTATCAGCGCAACTCTTATACGCTTAAACGCTCACTCGCAAATCGATTAAACGCAACGCTTAACACACGAAACGAAAGTTGGAAAACTAACAAACGCATCCCGACTGTCTGAATGGACATCCGCTCGGATGGCCATCCGACCGGACGGCCATGCGACCAAACGCCACATCACGCACCGACTTAACACTCCACCCTACCTCTATAAATACCGCCGTACATCCTCCTTTCACTGATTTGACACTCTCATCCGACCACATGCACTCAAGTCGCTCTCAGTCACTTTTAAACGCGATTGAAGGCTTTTTGGTAAGCTTTTCTCCTCAAATCTTGTACAACCTTCATCTTTAATCACTTATATATCATCTTCTTCATCAAACTCACACACACAAACACTTACTTTTTCTCTGAAATCACTGATTTGGACCTCTTGAAGGTGTTCTTCACTCATCTTGCTTATGCAACCTGTTGTGGAGAACCAACTCATCAAGATTAGTCCAGATCTAAGAGATTTCCACAACTTTCAACTAAACTTTGAAAGATTTCAGCACATTTTCATCTAGTTTCAACTTTTCTCTGAACTTCGCACCAACTTTAATGGAATCTGGACTCATTCAGACTCTCTATTCGTTCCTTAGTCGAGAGCCGGCTTGAAAACGGATTTCCACCAGAGAGATGGACCGGCTAACGGGTCGAATATGCAATACCATCAAGCACAGCCCGTCTGTCTGAAGGGGTGGTTCCCATCCGATTGGATGAGCTAGGCTTGGTGTATTCCCGTTGTTTGACACGTCGTCACGCCGTCTCCGTTAACGCAAAAACCGTTACTTAGAAAATTTTACCAAATTTCAAACAACAACCCATCCGACCGAATGGCCATCCGTTCGGATGACCATCTGACCGGATGACCTGTCCCCTATGATTTCCAAAGTTTAACCGATTTAACAAAACTTTGAATTTTAAACGATTTACAAACACACCCGAACTCATTCGAATGGCCGTCCATTCGAATGGTCATCCGATCGGATTACCATCCGCTCGAATGGAGACCCATCCGTTCGAATCACCATTCGAACACTCAACCATTCGACATTCTATTTACGCTATATTTAATGCTTACGCTACTGTTCAATGCTTACGCTGCTGTTCTATGCTCAGGCTAACTCAACGCGCTCCCTCGAATCCAATCAAGGTTATGTTTACTTGTTAAACACATACTGTGAGTATACTCGAACCCATTTTCTTTTAACGCACTTTTGGGTGTTACATACGTTCTATATCAGAACACAACACAACACACAATGCAACACTTTATAACGCTAACCGCTCCCGCATGCTATACGTGTACTTTGAATGCTTGTACTATTCTATACAGTGTTACACTATACCGCCTCTAGTACTATAGTTTGGACTCAGCACCTGTCATGGACGGGGGTTGCTAGGGATCACTTTACTTTACTTCACGTGTTCGCAGTGGTGAACATGTGTCACACATACTCCAAAACGCAGTCTCGTGGTTAAGTCGTAGTCATTGTTTGATAGTTACTTGCTTCACCCATTACGTTATACATGATGGTTATGCGTAAACGCTTTCTCTACTATATGTTATGCAAACTTGTGTACTCACCTTTACATTTTGTGTATTGACATTATTTTAACGTTTGTGACAGGTTGATAGGATGCTATGCTATGGAAATCAAGAAAGGCAGTCTAGAAACTATACTAATAGAAATCTAGGTTGTCGGACTTGCTTTGTTTGGGAGAAACTCGTTGTCTGTAATAATTATTTATGGAATGTTTGTTGATTGGTATGGGACAATTAACCTTTTAAATATTATCACTTAATAGTTGTAACGCCCTGCTTTTTCATAACTTTCCTTAATTAGAAAACGTGTCTTGTATTTATGTTTTTGGAAGTTGTTTCCTTTGTAATCGTATTTCGTTTCAAGCTATTGTAAATTCGAGACTTTGATCGTAATGAAATTAATCTTTAATATGGAATACTATTTTTTTTATATATGTTTATACGTGTTGCAATACTCGGGTTATACGTTACCAATTTCAAATGCATACGCGCAACCGATACTCGACATACTGGTACTCATAACTTATTTATGTTTGTATACTATTAAATACGTGGTTAAATTTTGATAATATAATAATAATAATAATAATTTTAATAATAAAATATAATAATAATTCTAATAATTTAATAATAGTAATCCTAATAATAATAATAAATCTAATAATATGATCATAATATATTAACTATGAACGTTATGTTGTATCAAATATATATAAATATATATATATATATATATATATATATATATATATATATAGGGTAGGGTTCCAGCGTGAACAACCTCCTAAGAGTGAACTGCGTGAACAGATATGGACCCTTGATTTCCTTTTTAGTTGTTAAGGGTAGGATTGTAATTATATAAAAAATAGATTTAAATCATTATTTTAATAATTGAATTAAGTTACATCTTTCCTAATTTAAATTCAATATCCACATTATGTTTATTTATTAATAAGATAATTATCAAAACAAACAACAAATCACCATATTTCAATTTTAATTTTTATTTCAGATTTCATCACCAGAATTCAAATTTTGATTTTTAAGATCCACGTAACCTTCATATTTCAACGGTATACACATGTGTACTTGGATATAAATAGAACAGTACACATGTGTACTCAACATCATACATATGTGTACAGTAATTCACAGGTGTACATCAACATTCAATACAAAAAAAATCCTGAGATATCACAAAAACAAACGATATACACATGTGTACATCGCATTAAAAATAGGGCAAAATTAGAATACACATGTGTACATCGCATTTAAACTAATAATTATTTTAATAATTGAATTAAGTTACATCTTTCCTAATCCTTGATTTGATTTGTGAGAGATTTATGCAATCAATTTAAGAAGATAATTGATTACTTGATTTGTGAGAGATTTATGCAATCAATTTAAGATTGAAATTACACATATACCCCTTTTTGTAATTAACTAAATGAAAAAAATTAACCAAATAATTACCATCATGCCACTCACTTTAATCTCAAGATCATAAAAATCAAGGGCCCAGATCAGTTCACGCATTTCACTCTTGGGATTTTGTTCACGTTTGAACCTAATATATATACTACAAAGAATGTAGGAAAAAAAATATGAAAAGAACATGAGCAGCTCCATGTTCGATCATTGCCTTAAGATGGTTGTTTTAGTTATCTTTTATTATCCAACCACAAATAACTTGATATATCATAATTAGATAATGGGCACCACTAATCTACACCAACTAAATGTCACACATAAAGGAAATAAGGATGGTTATTGGCTGTAAAAGCCCTCTTGGCCGCAAGTTTTCAAGGACAGCAACAACTCTTTTTTTAATTAGTTTAATCCCCAACTAAACTCTTAAATGCCAACCAACTTAGCCCTAATCCTTCCCTCTATAAATACAACTTAATTTCAGCCTCCCTACCACTTTTGCAACACTAAAACACTCTCAAAACTCTCTCCAAATCGCAGCTGAGTTCCAGATTCGAGCAGATTCATACCTCTTCACTAAAGTAAGCATAACTCACTCGTTTCTTGTCCGATTCACCTCATTCTTTTTCCTATGTGCTTGGATTGACCTTAGCTTCGATTCCATGGGTTTTTCACAGTAAATAAGTCCCTGGAACGTCGCCAAAAAGGCTCCAAAGTTCACTGTTTGTTTCTGTTTTGATTAAACCTTTACTAAAACTTGTTCAACTTGAGTCTAACTCATCTCAAACGTATGTCCTTATGCTTATAACCACTTCTATGGTTAGTTAGGCTTAAAAACAAGGATGATACATTCAAAATCAGAGGATTAATCCTCACAAGCTTTCTATTTTGTTCAAGGGTTTAACCCACAAGTAATGTTCAAGCTCAAAGCTTGATGTATGTGTGATATAGGATTAACTTGGGTTGTCCTACATAAAAATCCACACATTGCTTGATGATTTCTTATAGATTAGTGTTTAATATTCTTGTATTACTTGTAGTTCATGACCCTCCTTGTATGTTTTTACATCAAGTGTAGTGGTGAACACTTAGAGGTGCCTAAATGGAAGACTTCTCTTCCTACCTCCTACATGATTTCCATGAAACTTAGAGGTACCTAAATGAAGATTTAATCTTCTACCTCAAGCTTGACTATTGGACATAATAATATATAACCTAAATAATACTTATACATACTATTCAACATTCGAACCTTTGATGATGAACTTGTGTTCATTCGTCAAAGTACTAGACTAATACCGTCTAAGACCTAAACCTTGTTATGATTCTAATGGATGTCATACTCATGAAAACATTATAACCTTTAAGGTTTCATAGTGTCAAACAAGTGTTATGTGTTAAAAGGTGGATACTTTCATATGTTATATTTTTTTTTGTTTTAAAACTCCGAATCTTCATTCCACCGTATTATTCCCAATACTCATACACCTTACTTCTTCGTGTAGAAGGACTTGGTGTTCCAACCTCCTAATCAACAAACAACTCACTCGCGGATTCTCAGGTTCAAGACTTGCAAAACCGTGAGTACACTTGACCCATTTACCTTTAAAAACACTTTGGGTTGTAACATGTTAATATACAAAATACACACTTACACACTTAAACATTCTTTATACTCTCAATCCGTTATACATGCTACTTGTTTACTTAGGTTCATGCTAGATTATACATGTTATATGTCATTAACCTTGCTAAGCCCTCAACTTATCATATATAGCGTTATAGGAGTAGCACACCACCCGTTAGGGTCTTGTTAAGTCTTTATTCTAAACGGTCTCGTCACTTTTGGTGGCGAGGGATGCTAAATACTAGTGGACACTTGGGTTTGACGTATTGCTATGCATGCTTGTTACCTTGTTTAGAAATTGCCATGTGGATTCGAGATAATTATTTTATACTTATGCTATACTTATTCAAACCTTGTGTACAAGCCTTTTCGTTTGCATTGAACTTTATTTTAAACATGTTACAGGTTGATGATGATGTTGCTATGAAAAGAAATAGCGATGATGCCTAGATGCACATTTAGACGTCTTTGGTTTAAATTGTTGTATCAAATTTTGTTTCGTTATGTTATGAACATGTTATTTGAATTTCAATGTAATGTTGACAATTTTATTATGAAATGAAAAATGGTTGATTTAAATATTGTCACAAGTAGAGTTATGAAGTCTCTTGCAATCTATTTCGTCTCATCCCGATGATTCCGCCATCGGTTGGGGTGTGACAGATTGGTATCAGAGCCATAACTATAGGGAATTAGGTAGAATTGCCATGTTCGACCTAGTCTATAGTAGGAACCATATTTTTGACCATTCTTGATTCTTGCTTAAATTGTTATTCTTCCTACCTTGCTTCTTTCTCTTCTTTTTGGTCTTAATATTTACATAATGTCTTTCCTAATACATTTCACACAATACACTTGAAGACTTAAAGACACTCTTTATACAAAAGAGACGAGTTTACCAAAATAGGCGTGAAATCCACAATTTGGTGAACGACTCTCATTCCGCTTATTCTTATTTTGCACGAAATTTCGCCATTAAGCTAGGAGTGAAATCCACATCTTAATGGTAAATTTCCAATTCCAACTCCAGTGGACCCTCGTCAAAGTGTTGAAATTATATTTTGACCCGACGAGTACTAACCACATTAGGGTACGAAATCGTCAAGTTAGGGGTGAAACCCGCACCTTGTCGATTAAGTCCCATTCCTTGATTTTCGATCTCGCCAAAGTTTCGATTGCTTCAATCGATTAGAGACGTGTAGTAACTGGAAGGGTAAGATACCGTTAATCGCTTCTCGACGAGAGTATCTTACCTATAGGCCAAAACATGTTTCTCTAATTTGAAAGGACTTTCGATTCACTTTGGAATAGTCGACGTTTCTAAACCCGAAACAATCCTATGTTTTATGAGCCTCTCTTTTATGTGATTCAATTTATATGCGATTTTATACTTGTTACCTCGTTCGTTTCAAAACCGTTACACAATTCGCACGTCTCGCGCAATCGAAAACAATAATAATTCTCGTGAACAAATTAAATTTATATTCTTTTTACGCATTCATACGTGTTTATACTTGTTGAATACTTGTTGAATTCTTGTTAACTATGTGAACCATACGTGATACATCATGCTTGCATACTTAAACTTGCAAAACTTATTTTGAATTTATGATCAAGTCTCATCCATTCCTTCTCTTTCGATTCTTAGATGTCGTCCAGCGGTGCACCAAAGTGGACCAAGTCAAAGAAGGGTTCGATCTCCAACGCCAAATACAACTCCATGTCACAAAGGGATTGCATGAAATTCATGGCCAACCAAATGGCTAAGGTCATACTTGACATTGTTAGCAAGATTCAGCCAAACACCGATTCATCGTATGGCTCTGTCGACTCAAAGGCAGACAAACCCAAATCGACCTTCCAATTCAAGCAATTCATGGCTTGTAAACCCTTGGAGTTTACAGGCAAAGATGGCGCCACCACTATGATGAATTGGTTTGACGCAATTGAGCTTACTTTCTTGCAAAGTGGTTGTCTTGATGAGCTACGAACCTTGAACGCAACTGGAGTCTTCCGCTCGAGGGCACTCAAGTGGTGGACCACCGAACGCAACAAGAGGGGAAACGATGTTGCACGTGCCATGCCTTGGGAAGAGCTTAAGTAGCTAATGAAAGACCACTTTTGTCCTCCACACGAACTCCAAAAGTTGGAGAACGAATTCTGGAACCTAACGCAAAAGGGGAGCGACATGGATGGTCTGATTACGCGCTCCAAACAGCTTAGTGTCCTTTATCCTGGACAAGTCGACCCAGTCCCCAAAACCATAGCCAAGTTCATCTATTGTGTTGCACCTTCCTAGACTAACCATGTTGCCTCTGCTTGTCCTAAGACCATAGAGGAAGCCTTTAGCATAGCCACCGACCTTAACAACAATTGTGTTTTTCATGGAACCTATGATAAGGTTTCAACAAAGAGTGCTCATCATGCCGTCACTGTATAACACCTCGAAAATTCACGTCCTATAATGTGTAGACACGTGTCATATGTTTGAACGTGTGAAAGAATGCTAGAAACGGACTAAAGTTGACAGTCATGGAAAGTATGTGAATATACGGGTTCTAAATGTCAACAGTGAATAAATATATTGTACATTAACCCTACATGATGTTTATAGCATCAAACGAATAAATCATGGATCATGCGAAGCTAAAAGTGAGAGATTACAAACTACAGGGGTTAAATGTGTCAACATGTTTAAGTTATACCTCTGAGTGACCTTTTGACAAACCCGAAGCTTTGTAACTGTTAATTATGCTCACTAGAATGCATGATATAAATTTCGTAAAGTTTCGTTATCGTATGAGAAAGTTATGATCAAATTCATGTGCAAAGGGTTAAAGCGTAAACGTTGAAAGTTAGGACTTTTCGGGTAACAATAAAGTTAACCGGGGACTTAACAAAGTGGGTATATGTTTTAAAGCCCTTACAAATCGATTATGAGGGTTCAAGATGCAAGAAACAAGTGTCTAATCGAAGTTTGAAGAGCCAAGGATCAAATCGCAAAAATAAAAAATTCAGATTTGTGCAGACATGTCGTCGCGACACGCGAAGCCCAGGGGGGGAACCTTCGCGGCACGCGGGGGACTGCCCAGTTCCGAAATTCTTGGGTTTTTGCCTGCTGAGTGCTTTTTGCTCGATTTCATCCGATTTTCCACATAAAGGGCGATCCCTAGACACCCCCTAAGCACTAGGAACACTTGTTAATCAGTTGTGGTGGGTTGTAGACTCAAGTCTCAAAGAATTGTGGTGATAAATTCACTATAAAAGGCCATGATGTGCAACCATTGTTCTTCACACCTTCCTCTTGCAATCTGATCATTTCTGGAGCTCCAAGGCACTCTCAAGTGATCACTAATCAAGCTTAGGACTTTTGTAAGTTTGCTTAACCTTCTTTAATTGAGTTTAGCTTAGTTATTTAGCTAAAAGTCAAACCGTCGTAATTACGGGTTGACTTCGAGATTAATTAATAATCGCTCAGTCAAATATTGAATTAAAAGTAGTTATAAGTTGGTAATTATGTGGGTAATAAACCCTCAAAAGGGTTCCCCCTGATTCCCACTCTAACTAGGTCAAATGTCGGGTCAAACTTGCTAAGAAAAAGTCAACAGGATACTTAAAATCTAATTTATGCATAATTAGCAATGTAGAACATATACAACCTGTTTGATCATAAATATAACTTGGTAATTAGTTTAAGAACATGTCTAAACATGTTCAACCCGACAATTTCCTGTTTAGACCCGGTTCGGAACCGAAAGTCGCATAGTTTGACTTATACTTTGACTTTCAGTTCTGACCCGTTGTGGCATGTTTTAGAAATGCCTTAGAGCTTAATTTGGACCAGGTAACATCCTAGTATAACCCTCTGTGATTATACACCATGGTTCATTAGTTAACCGATTAATTTGCATGATTCCGTTAATTGCTCATATGTTGACCATTATGCCCTTATCACCTTAAAACGTGATTTTTGGAAATGTAAAAGAGTAGAAACTTTAATTACTGATATATAAACTTGTATGCAAAGTTTGACATCAGTTTGAGTTGTAGATTAAGAGTTATGCTCGTTAGCGTAAAATGAAAGATTTATGTTAATAAAACGGCGTAATTAGCGTATAGCCTAGTTAAGCCTACTTTTTGATACCAAAATCTTTACCCACTGATGTAATATATTATTTTGGGTTTTTTGAAGATTTTTAATTAATTTTAGGCTGAGCATAACTCATGGTCGTAGGCTTAATCCGATAATTGTCGGTTTTGCCCTTACGGGCCATAAAATGAGTTTTACATATCTAAATGACTCCAAACCTTTTGCTACTGATCACATATGATAAATAAATTATTTTAAGCCTTACAGAACAACAAAAATATCAGCTTTAAGTATCGAACCCGAAAATGGCTTCTAATCGCCTTATTAAGCGCTTTTTAGCGCATAGTATGTACTAAGACTATTTTTAAACATACAAGGGTGATACCTACTGATATTTGAGGCAAATTATAATATTTTAACAGTAACCAAAGGTTGTTAAACTCAGACTTTAGTTTTGAGCTTTTCGGCTTATGTGAAATTACCAAAATACCCCTACGGGGCATAGTTTGGTTATAATTGATAAATTTCACATATATACTTTACCCTACTGTTATAACATGGTAAAATAAGTATTTTTACTGATTTCATCAGACCTCTAACACAGGTTAATAATTAAACTCTTTTACAACCTTTAAAATGACCAAACTACCCCTACGGGGCATAGTTTGTGTTTAAACTCATTTCGGGCATAATAAAAGACATCTTACTGATGTCACAACATATATGAAGCATATTAACTTAGGAAACCTGTAAATGGCTCTCATTATTACCCGTTACGCTTATTACGTGTTCGGTTCGGTTTATGTAACTAGTTTACATAAACTAGCATAAACGGGTCAAACCTTAACGGTTTTATCTCAAAATTCAGAATGTGCATGAAGGACCCATATTAAACAAGTCTTTGAACTTGTCGGGTCTAAATCACATTCTATCCGGTCTTCGCTTAATCGTGCATACGAACCGTATCTTTGAAACTAGCCGGTCTAAGCTTAAGCTTAACTAAAGACCCGTTAGGATTCTAATAGGTTATTATAAACCTTCGTTCCAGATTAGGAGAACCAGTAAAAGCTACTTGCAATTTGCTTATTGTGATTTATACATTGCTCAGGTAAATACTTTTAACTTATTTTCCCTATACGGGCTTGGGTTACGGTATATAGCTTACCGCTTGATCGGGCATCAAATCTTCCATCGTTGGGTGGTTAATTGAATAATTTGATCGGCTCGTTTAAACAGTCTTGTTACTTAAAGCCTTTGGGGGGTTAATGACCATGTCCCGGATATCCTTGGCATCATTTTACAAAATGGCCACGACTTAAGCGCGGGGTGTAGGCGTACACCCGTCAGTGTACAAAAGAATATTGTGGTGTGTCTATTGATCTTTAACCCGGACAAGATCCGGGCTACTGAACGCACAAGGAACATATAATTCGTTCACAAGATTATAATATTAAATAATTCTCCCAAGTTAAAATAAAATGTTTATGCCACGTGCATCCAAACCAATTTTCAATCATTTTCCAAAATGAGTCAGTTGATTGTATTTACCAGTGTACACTGACGTATTTTCCCAAAAAGATTAAATGCAGGTACTAAGCGTAATTGGCTGGGATTTCTCCTTAGCATCAATAGAAGTCTCGCAAGCTTAAGATGCCTGAAGTATGTTGAACTATTAATTCTATTTTATTTTCGATCCATCTGTGGATAAACTTCCGAATATTGTGACATTTGATATTACAATATTAAATTTGGTTGTATCATATTTTTAAATTGCTTCCGCTGTGCAGATTGATTATTGTGTTGTTTGACTATTATGTTGCCAACCACGTCACGATACTCCCCCACCGGGCCCACCGGTGACACGTGGAAATCGGGGTGTGACAGGTTGGTATCAGAGCCAACACCGAGTGAATTAAACACTAGCCTTTAGTGTTTAATCTCAGTTACACAATTGCACATATCTAAACTTTCGAGTCTAGACAAATAACATAGGACAAATTCTACCTTGTTTGGTTTTTGGTTTTGTCCTTTACTTTATATATATTCTTGTCGTTATCTCATATTGTATTGAAAGGATTAACAAAATGCCGCCAAGATTCTTCAGGAGAAGAGGACGCGGAAAGGGGCCAATCACCGCCCCCAATGACAACGAGGCAGGACCCTCGAATGTGCGAGCTCCTTCAACCACAGAGAGTGACGATCCCCGGCAAAACCGGAGGAACCTCTTTGAACCGGCTAGACGGTCGGCCTCACACAGCTCCACACCTTCTGTCCATAACCCTTATGGGCCACAACCGGAGTACGAGCCCAACAACCCGTAACCTTCCTACATACCGTTACAGCGATCCTTATCGCATAATTCTTTTGATGACCCTACACCAGTTTTTCGGGGCCAGTTTAACCCGGCAAACTACATAGCAGAACCAGTGGGTTTTAACCCATTGGGGCCAGAGGATCATTTCTCGGGAGATCACGCGGACGATATGGACGAGGATACGGACCCCGTCGAACCTGCCAGTGGTACACCAAACCACCCGATAGAGATCTCTGATGGATCTTCTTTCCACGGATCACCCTATGTTGGTCCAGATAGCTTTCAAGCTATGTTAACTAGGCACGAATGGTACTATACACCTCCTCGCCATTCACCGCCTCAGCAGCAGCAACAGGATCCCTCTGTGGCAGTCACGCCACCACCTCCACCGCCACCAGTTCAACCGGCACCTCCACAACCGCCAAGGCATAGGAGATCCGGAGCGCGTATGTCTGCGCGAGCATGAGACTTTCATTTCAGCTCTCCTCGACAATCCAGTGGCAGCCACTATCCGCCACATCAGGAGGACCCACAAATGGGTGGACCTTCTAACCCAGCTGTACCACAGCCACCGCCGATGGGTTTTGATAACCCAATTCCAGCATACACGGGTTCCATGGCGTATAACCCGTTTGAACCGCCGACTCACCACAATTATGGTTACGCAGAGGCCGAACCCTACATGGTAGCGGCTAACTACAACACCCAAGGACCCTATGGAGATCCATGGGGAGTAGGGTACCCAACACATGGGTAGCAAATTCCTCCAAGACCTATTATCAGGCAACAATCGCAACCACCAAGGTTCTCCCCACCAGAGCGTGAAGAAATTCTGCAAAGGTTGGACCATGTAGAGCGAGAGTTTCACAGAGAACGAAGGGAGCGACAAACTTTCTTCCAAGGATTAACGAGCCTGATTAAAGGGAAGAGCAAGAAGGACCACTAAATCCTTCCATTTGTTGTTGAGCCCCTGCGTGGGCCAGTCTTGTTGTATAAACCCCTGCGAGGGTATGCTTGTTTGTTTTGACCCCTGCGTGGGTCTATCTTTCTGTAAACCCCTACTAGGGTATGTTATTTGTGTAAGTCCCTGCGTGGACTATTAGGTTATTTGTTTAAGCCCCTGCGTGGATATGTATGTTATCAAGCCCCTGCGTGGGTATTTGTGTTATTAAGCCCCTGCGTGGGTAAGTACTTGTTTAAACCCCTGCGTGGGTAAGTTGTTTGTTGAAAAGTCCCATTTAGGGCAACATGTAGTCTTTTGAAAATTAATGGAATGTTATGTTTATAAATTTCATCTTGCTATTATATGCATAAATATTATATATGAAATAAATAAATCAAAATCATTCCTTTTAATAATAATCTGCCTATTTAAATATTGAATAAGAATCTTAAGAGTGAAACCTAGCCTGAGTGTCCTTATAAAGACCTGGCCATAATGGTAAGACCTGTTTAAAAGATTCAAATCCCTGTTAACATCTGTAAACATGTTAACACTCCTGGGAGACGTGATTCATTTAAAATCACACCCGTCATTATTATATAAGGATCTTTTCAAAGATTCCAAACCCAACTAAATGATCTCCGAATCATGGGTTAAATCATCAATTAAGATGATCATATTTTTACCATACGTGGTAATATAGTGCCTACGGGCCTTGCTCATTTCTACATGAGCCAAAAGACAGTGGTAGCGATGACTCCCTGTCAGATAAAGGTAATGAACTAGGTTCAAACCTTCATGCTTTGATTCTATGAAATCATAGCTTATTATTTATAAACGTCCTTGTGACTAGGCCTATTGTGCCAGTATACCTTAAAAGCCTTGATTCTCTGAAATCATAGCTTATAAATTTAAAATATCCATGTGACTAGGCCTTTTGTGCCACAAATAAAACTGTTATTGTTTTATAATTAGGATAAATTATGATAGAAATCCTAAATAAATATGATTAGTAAATTAACCAAATATGGTCTCTGTTTACCATGGTTAATGAATTACCCTAAGGGGCAATTCCATAATAAACTCCCAAATAAACTATTGTCCTTGTTTTCTGTAACAGTTCAATTAAAATGGCTAACTCAGACGAGATAAATAGTCATCCAGTGGAGAACATTGATAACGCCCGGATTAATTTAACGGGTGCGGAATTAAAAGCGTTGGTCGACAACGCAGTTACAAAGGCATTGGAAAGGCAGTACGAAGAGTATAGTGGGACTCGTAGTAGGACCCTATCTACACAGCCTTCAAAGCCACCGTCCAAGAAGGACGAACCGAAGAAAGATGATGATCGACACTCCTCGAACCACCACAGTGCTCCATCTCAGCAGGTTGTACTAAACCAAGGACCCCGTGACAAGGGTTCTCATATAAATATTTTGTTTCCTGCAAACCCCGGGATTTTACTGGGGAGAAAGGAGCCATCGACTGTATGACGTGGCTAGACGAGATGGACACAGTTGTGGATATCAGCGGATGCGCTGAAAGGGATATAGTCAAGTTTGTGTCGCAGTCTTTTAAGGGTGAAGCTTTAGCATGGTGGAGATCACTGATTCAAGCCACCGGGAAAATCCCATTGTACCACATGTCGTGGGATTAATTTGTTGCCCTTATCAGGGAACATTACTGCCCTCAGCATGAGGTGGAGAAGATAGAGTCTGATTTTCTATCATTGGTGATGACAAACCTTGACTGTCAAGCTTACCTAATGAGCTTCAACACAATGTCCCGATTGGTTCCTTATCTGGTGACCCCGGAACCAAAGAGAATAGCTTGTTTTATCGGTGGTTTAGCCCCAGAAATCAAGGCAAGCGTGAAGGCTTCTCGGCCAGCTACTTTTAGATCAGTAGCTGACATATCCTTGTCCCTCACTTTGGATGCGGTCAGGCAAAGATCGCTGAGGAATAAGGAGGCTGAGAAGAGAAAACGTGAAGATGATGGTTCACGGAGATCGAACAAGAAACACCGTGGGAACGGTGATAACAAGAGAGGATCGGAGTCAAGGAAAGATGGGCATCATTCTGGTGAGAAGCCCAAATGCAAAATTTGCAAGAAACAGCACTATGGAAAGTGCAGACTCGAGTCGAACTCACAGACTCAGTCAAAAACCTATGCATGTGGAATATGCAAGTCCACGGATCACAAAACCTTGGATTGAAATAAGATGAAAGACGCAACGTGCTACCGTTGCAATGAAAAGGGGCACATTAAAACCAACTGCCCTAAGTACACCAAGAAGCCTGAAGAGGCCAAGAAGACTAATGCTAGAGTCTTCAGAATGGACGCAAAGGAAGCGATTCTAGATGACAACGTTATTACAGGTACTTTCCTTGTAAATGATGTCTATGCAAGAGTACTATTTGATTCAGGCGCTGATAAGTAGTTTGTAGATCATAAATTTTGCAAATTGCTGAAATTACCTGTCAAAACCTTAAATGTGAATTATGAGGTGGAGTTAGCGGATGGCACCCTAGAAACCGTCTCAACTGTGTTAGATGGATGTGTTATATCCATTAAGAACCATTCTTTTCCTCTGTCTCTACTTCCATTTAAATTAGCCGGTTTTGACATAGTCTTGGGCATGGACTGGTTATCTCATAACCAGGCCCAAATTGTCTGCAACAGAAAGCAAGTGGTGATTAAGACTTCGTCTGGTGAATCACTTACCATTCAGGGAGATACCCAGTATGGATTGCCTGAGCAAGTGACTATGCTTAAAGCTTCCAAGTGTTTAAAGAAGGGTTGTGTCATCTACATGGCACAGGTGATTATTGATGAGCCTAAACCAAAGATAGAAGACATCCCTGTCATTTCTGAATACCCAGAAGTTTTTGCAGAAGAACTACCTGGTTTGCCACCAGATAGGCAAGTGGAATTCAGGATTGATATCATCCCCGGAGCAGCACCGGTTGCTAGAGCACCTTATAGGTTGGCGCCCACAGAAATTAAGGAATTGAGGACACAACTGGATGAACTGCTAGCTAAAGGTTTCATTAAACCTAGTTCGTCTCCATGGGGAGCGCCAATCCTATTTGTGAAGAAGAAGGATGGATCGATGCGTCTGTGCATCGACTATCGTGAACTTAATAAGGTCACGATCAAGAACGGGTATCCTCTGCCCAGAATCGACGATTTGTTCGATCAATTGCAAGGGGCAAGTTATTTCTCGAAGATTGACTTAAGGTCAGGCTACCATCAACTGAAGGTTAGAGATGAAGACGTGCACAAAACAGCATTTAGGACTCGTTATGGTCATTACGAGTTCCTAGTGATGCCTTTTGGGCTCACTAATGCACCGGCCGCATTCATGGATCTCATGAATCGCGTTTGCAAGCCGTACTTAGATAAATTCGTCATCGTTTTCATCGACGACATTCTCATTTATTCTAAGAATCAAGCTGACCATGAGAAACACCTTCGATGTATTCTCAAACTTCTCATCAGGAGAAACTTTATGCCAAATTCTCTAAATGTGAATTTTGGCTTCGAGAAGTCCAATTTCTTGGACATGTGGTCAGTGAGCGTGGTATCCAAGTGGATCCCGCTAAGGTTGAAGCAGTTATGAACTGGCAAGAGCCAAAGACGCCTACAGAGATTCGTAGCTTCCTGAGATTGGCAGGATATTACAGGCGTTTCATTGAAAATTTTTCAAGGATTGCTGCACCCTTAACTTCCTTGACTAAGAAGAAGGTAAAGTTCGTTTGGGGCCCTAAGCAGCAAGAGTCCTTTGATATTCTGAAGCAAAAGTTGAGCAACGCCCCAGTTCTGACATTGCCAGATGGAATAGAAGAGTTCGTGGTTTACTGCGATGCATCGCACACTGGCATGAGGTGTGTGCTTATGCAGAAAGGCAAGGTTATTGCCTATGCATCACGACAGTTAAAGGTGCATGAAAAGAATTACACCACCCACGACTTGGAGTTGGGTGCCGTTGTATTCGCACTAAAACTGTGGAGGCATTATTTATATGGTATTAAGTGTGTGATCTATTCTGATCACAAGAGCCTCCAGCATCTGTTCAATCAGAAAGATTTAAACATGAGGCAACGCCGTTGGATGGAGACTTTATATTATTATGATTGTGAAATCAGATACCATCCCGGGAAGGCGAATGTAGTCGCCGATGCCTTGAGTCGAAAGGAGAGGGTGAAACCCATCCGAATCAATGCCAAGCGCATGGAGATAAAGAACAGTTTGACTAAAAGGTTGTTAGCTGCACAGAAGGAAGCTGTGTTGGAAGCTGACTATCCTAATGAAAAGATAGGGGTAACTGAGGAGCAGTTAACTCTTAGCAAGGACAGAATTCTAAGATTAAATGGACGCATATGGGTTCCAATTTATGGAGGACTTCGAGATGTCATCCTCCAAGAAGCCCATAGTTCCAAATACTCGTTCATCCTGGAGCTGATAAGATGTACCAGGATCTAAGGGCAAATTATTGGTGGATAGGCTTGAAAAAGTCGGTAGCCACCTATGTAGCTAAATGCTTGACATGTGCGCAAGTCAAAGCCGAGCATCAGAAACCGTCAGGTTTGCTACAACAGCCTGAACTTCCTACGTGGAAGTGGGAAATGGTAACTATGGATTTTATCACCAAGTTACCTAAGACAAGGAAAGGAAATGATACAATATGGGTTATAGTTGATAGACTGACTAAGTCAGCACATTTCTTACCCATCAAGGAGACTTATAGCTCCGACATGTTAGCCCAGTTGTACGTTGATAAGATTGTAGCCTTACATGGCATACCTGTGTCTATTATCTCTGACCGAGATACTAGATACACGTCACATTTTTGGAAGAGTTTCCAGAAATCTTTGGGCACGCGTTTGAATTTTAGTACGGCTTACCATCCTCAGACAGACGGTCAGAGTGAGCGTACTATTCAAACCTTGGAAGACATGCTACGTGCATGTGTGATCGATTTGGGTGGTAGTTGGGATAAACACCTACCACTAATTGAGTTCTCCTACAACAATAGCTACCACACCAGCATAAAGGTTGCGCCTTTCGAGGCCTTATACGGTAGAAAGTGTAGAACGCCCGTTTGTTGGGCGGAAGTTGGAGATGTCCAATTATCAGGACCAGAGATAGTGTTCGAAATGACGGACAAGATTGTCCAGATTCGTGACCGTCTCAAAGCTGCCCGGGATAGGCAGAAGAGTTACGCAGATCCAAAGCGTAAAGCTTTTCACTTCGAAGTAGGTGATAAAGTGTTGCTTAAGGTATCACCCTGGAAAGGGGTGATGCGATTTGGTAAGAAAGGCAAGCTAAGCCCGAGATACACAGGACCTTTCGAGGTTATCGAACGTGTTCGGTCACTTGCCTATAAGTTAAACTTACCCGAAGAGCTCAGTGGAATTCACAATGTGTTCCACATCTGCAATCTGAAGAAGTGCTTCGCTGATGAATCACTGGTTATACCCCATACAGATGTGCATATAGATGAGAGCTTAAAATTTGTGGAGAAACCTTTGTCGATTGAAGATCGACAGGTAAAGAAGCTTCGAAGGAAGCATGTACCTATTGTAAAGGTCAAATGGGATGCCCGTAGAGGTCCCAAATACACGTGGGAGGTTGAGTCCACGATGAAAGAAAAGTACCTTTATTTATTTCAGTAAATCTCGGGTCGAGATTTATTTTAAGGGGGTGAGGATGTAACACCTCGAAAATTCACGTCCTATAATGTGTAGACACGTGTCATATATTTGAACGTGTGAAAGAATGTTAGAAAAGGACTAAAGTTGACAGTCATGGAAAGTATGTGAATATACGGGTTCTAAATGTCAACAGTGAATAAATATATTGTACATTAACCCAACATGATGTTTATAGCATCAAACGAATAAATCATGGATCATGCGAATCTAAAAGTGAGAGATTACAAACTACAGGGGTTAAATGTGTCAACATGTTTAGGTTATACCTATGAGTGACCTTTTGACAAACCCAAAGCTTTGTAACAGTTAATTATGCTCACTAGAATGCACGATAGAAATTTCGTAAAGTTTCGTTATCGTATGAGAAAGTTATGATCAAATTCGTGTGCGAAGGGTTAAAGCGTAAACGTTGAAAGTTATGACTTTTCGGTAACAATAAATTTAACCGGGGACTTAACAAAGTGGGTATATGTTTTAAAGCCCTTACAAATCGATTATGAGGGTTCAAGATGCAAGAAACAAGTGTCTAATCGAAGTTTGAAGAGCCAAGGATCAAATCGCAAAAATCAAAAATTCAGATTTGTTCAGACATGTCGTCGCGACACGCGAAGCCCAGGGGGGGAACCTTCGCGACACGCGGGGGACTGCCCAGTTCCGAAATTCTTGGGTTTTTGCCTGCTGAGTGCTTTTTGCTCGATTTCATCCGATTTTCCACATAAAGGGCGACCCCTAGACACCCCCTAAGCACTAGGAACACTTGTTAATCAGTTGTGGTGGGTTGTAGACTCATGTGTCAATGAATTGTGGTGATAAATTCACTATAAAAGGCCATGATGTGCAACCATTGTTCTTCACACCTTCCTCTTGCAATCTGATCATTTCTGGAGCTCCAAGGCACTCTCAAGTGATCACTAATCAAGCTTAGGACTTTTGTAAGTTTGCTTAACCTTCTTTAATTGAGTTTAGCTTAGTTATTTAGCTAAAAGTCAAACCGTCGTAATTATGGTTTGACTTCAAGATTAATTAATAATGGCTCAGTCAAATCTCGAATTAAAAGTAGTTATAAGATGGTAATTATGTGGGTAATAAACCCTCAAAAGGGTTCCCCCTGATTCCCACTCTAACTAGGTCAAATGTCGGGTCAAACTTGCTAAGAAAAAGTCAACAGGATACTTAAAATCTAATTTATGCATAATTAGCAATGTAGAACATATACAACCTGTTTGATCATTAATATAACATGGTAATTAGTGTAAGAACATGTCTAAACATGTTCAACCCGACAATTTCCTGTTTAGACCCGGTTCGGAACCGAAAGTCGCATAGTTTGACTTATACTTTGACTTTCAGTTCTAACCGTTATGGCATGTTTTAGAAATGCCTTAGAGCTTAATATGGACCAGGTAACATGCTAGTATAACCCTCTGTGATTATACACCATGGTTCATTAGTTAACCGATTAATTCGCATGATTCCGTTAATTGCTCATATGTTGACCATTATGCCCTTATCACCTTAAAACGTGATTTTTGGAAATGTAAAAGAGTAGAAACTTTAATTACTGATATATAAACTTGTATGCAAAGTTTGACATTATTTTGAGGTGTAGATTAAGAGTTATGCTCGTTAGCGTAAAATGAAAGCTTTATGTTAATAAAACGGCGTAATTAGCGTATAGCCTAGTTAAGCCTACTTTTTGATACCAAAATCTTTACCCACTGATGTAATATATTATTTTGGGATTTTTGAAGATTTTTAATTAATTTTAGGGTGAGCATAACTCATGGTCGTAGGCTTAATCCGATAATTGTCGGTTTTGCCCTTACGGGCCATAAAATGAGTTTTACATGTCTAAACGACTCCAAACCTTTTGCTACTGATCACATATGATAAATAAATTATTTTAAGCCTTCTGGAACAACAAAAATATTAGCTTTAAGCATCGAACCCGAAAATGGCTTCTAATCGCCTTATTAAGCGTTTTTAGCGCATAGTATGTACTAAGACTATTTTTAAACATACAAGGGTGATACCTACTGATATTTGAGGCAAATTGTAATATTTTAACAGTAAGCAAAGGTTGTTAAACTCAGACTTTAGTTTTGAGCTTTTCGGCTTATGTGAAATTACCAAAATACCCCTACGAGGCATAGTTTGGTTATAATTGATAAATTTCACATATATACTTTACCCTAATATTATAACATGGTAAAATAAGTATTTTTAATTATTTCATCAGACCTGTAACACAGGTTAATACTTAAATTCTTTTACAACCTTTAAAATGACCAAACTACCCCTGCGGGGCATAGTTTGTGTTTAAACTCATTTCTGGCATAATAAAAGACATCTTACTGATGTCACAACATATATGAAGCATATTAACTTAGGAAACCTGTAAATGGCTCTCATTATTACCCGTTACGCTTATTACGTGTTCGGTTCGGTTTATGTAACTAGTTTACATAAACTAGCCTAAACGGGTCAAACCTTAACGGTTTTATCTCAAAATTCAGAATGTGCATGAAGGACCCATATTAAACAAGTCTCTGAACTTGTCAGGTCTATATCACATTCTATCCGGTCTTCGCTTAATCATGCGTACGAACCGTATCTTTGAAACTAGCCGGTCTAAGCTTAAGCTTAACTAAAGACCCGTTAGGATTCTAATAGGTTATTATAAACCTTCGTTCCAGATTAGGAGAACCAGTAAAAGCTACTTGCAATTTGCTTATTGTGATTTATACATTTCTCAGGTAAATACTTTTAACTTATTTTCCCTATACGGGCCTGGGTTACGGTATATAGCATACTGCTTGACCGGGCATCAAATCTTCCATCGTTGGGTGGTTCATTGAATAATTTGATCGGCTCGTTTAAACAGTCTTGTTACTTAAAGCCTTTGGGGGGTTATTGACCATGTCCCGGATATCCTTGGCATCATTTTACGAAATGGCCACGAATTAAGCGCGGGGTGTAGGCGTACACCCGTCAGTGCACAAAAGAATATTGTGGTGTGTCTATTGATCTTTAACCCGGACAAGATCCGGGCTACTGAACGCACAAGGAACATATAATTCGTTCACAAGATTATAATATTAAATAATTCTCCCAAGTTAAAATAAAATGTTTATGCCACGTGCATCCAAACCAATTTTCAATCATTTTCCAAAATGAGTCAGTTGATTGTATTTACCAGTGTAAACTGACATATTTTCCCAAAAAGATTAAATGCAGGTACTAAGCGTAATTGGCTAGGATTTCTCCTTAGCATCAATAGAAGTCTCGCAAGCTTAAGATGCCTGAAGTCTGTTGAACTATTAATTCTATTTTATTTTCGATCCATATGTGGATAAACTTCCGAATATTGTGACATTTGATATTACAATATTAAATTCGGTTGTATCATATTTTTAAATTGCTTCCGCTGTGCATATTGATTATTGTGTTGTTTGACTATTATGTTGCCAACCACGTCACGAAACTCCCCCACCGGGCCCACCGGTGACACGTGGAAATCGGGGTGTGACACACTGATACCACCGATACTACCACCGTTGTTAAACCTTCACCCTCTCAACCACCCAAGATGAACAAAGGCAAGAAGCGGAAGGCTTCAAACTAGAATTGTGCGGTTGTCACTCCGCCAAACCCTCAAACCATCCAATCAGTAGCTGCCGTTAATCCCACTACCCTAGAACCACCAAGAAGAAACTACACTGGGACATGGCCCAAGTGTAACCAATGTTCTTACCATCATCCTACTGGCACCCCATGTCGCAAATGCGGCACCTATCACAGGCTGGGGCATTTCGCCGATTGTTGTCGCTACAACCGAAAGCCTGCCCAAGATCAGGCTATTGTTGCAAACCTTGTTCCTAATCAGGCTCAACCTCAAGCTGCTCCTGTGCAAGCATGCTTCAAGTGTGGTGATCTCAATTATTTAGCCAACGTGTGTCCTCAGCGTAATCAACCACAGCAGCAGCAGCAATAGGCTCAACAACCAGCTAGGGGCCGAGCTTTCCTCCTCACTACTGCTCAGGCTCAAAATACGAACGACGTCATTACTGGTACGTTTCTTGTGAACCATGTTTATGCTTCTTGTCTATTTGATACTGGTGCGGATAAAAGTTTTGTGTCGCTAGAATTCGAACGTTTGCTTATGTGTAAACGCTCTAAGTTGCCAAGATCTTTCGCTGTCGAAGTCGCTAATGGTAAATCCGTCACTGTCGATTCCGTTCTTTCCAATTGTTCCTTGATTCTTAACGATCATACATTCTTGATCAATCTTATACCTATGCAAATGGATAGCTTTGACATCATAGTAGGCATGGACTGGCTTAGGCGAGTTCGTGCTGAAGTTGTTTGTTCTGAAAAGTTTATCAGTCTTCCTCTTCCAAACGGTGATTCTCTACACGTGTATGGCGAGAAACCTTCTCAAGGTATCAAGCTTATGTCGTGTATCCAAGCGAACAAATGCTTGCGCAAGGGTACCTTCTCCTTTCTCGCCCACATTATGGAAAAGAAGGACAAGGGCCCAAGCATAAGCGACGTTCCCGTCGTACATGATTTTCCTGATGTGTTTCCCGACGATCTTCCTGGTCCGCCTCTGGCTTGTTCTGTCGACTTTCGTATCGATTTAATGCCTGGCGCTACGCCTGTCGCTAAGTCTCCTTACCGTTTAGCACTCTCTGAGATGCAAGAGCTCTCAAGTCAACTTCAAGAGCTTCTTGATAAAGGCTTTATACGCCCTAGTGCTTCTCCTTGGGGCGCTCCCGTTTTGTTCGTCAAAAAGAAAGATGGGTCGTTCTGAATGTGCATTGACTATCATGACCTAAACAAGCTTACTGTCAAGAACCGATACCCTCTTCCTCGCATCGATGACCTCTTCGATAAATTGCAAGGCGTGACCTTCTTTTCAAAGATCTATCTTCATTCTGGGTACCATCAACTTCGAGTCCTCGAAGAAGATGTACCTAAAACTGCCTTTCGTACGCGTTATGGTCATTACGAGTTCATGGTCATACCCTTTGGTTTGACGAACGCACCTGCTGTTTTCATGGATTTGATGAACCGCGTGTGTAAAGCGTACTTGGACCGTTTCGTGATCGTCTTCATCGACGACATGCTTATCTATTCCAAAACACAAGAAGAACATGAGAGACACTTGCGTCTTATCCTTCAACTTCTTCGCACTGAACGTCTATACGCCAAATTCTCCAAGTGCGAATTTTGGTTAAAAGAGGTTCAATTCCTTGGTCATACTGTCAACGAACTTGGTATTCACATTGACCCCGCTAAAATCAAAGCTGTGAAGAACTGGATCGCACCTAAGTCTCCATCTAAAATTCGTTCTTTTCTTGGTCTTGCTAGTTATTATCGTCGTTTTATCTCTAACTTCTCGAAGATCCATGTTCGTTTGACCTCTTTGACTCAAAAAGAGAAACCTTTTGTTTGGGGTCCTGAACAAGAGGAATCCTTTCAGACGCTCAAGGAGATACTTTGTAATGCTCCTATTCTCGCGCTTCCTGATGGTAACGACGAGTTCGTCGTATACTGCGATGCTTCAAACCTTGGACTTGGTTGTGTACTTATGCAATGGGACAAGGTCATCGCTTATGCGTCGAGACAACTCAAAATACATGAGAAAAACTACACTACTCACGACCTTGAACTTGGCGCAGTTGTTTTTGCGTGACACTACCTTTATGGTACTAAGTGTGTGGTCTTCACCGACCATAAGAGCCTCCAACATATCTTCGATCAAAAGGAACTGAACATGCTTCAACGTCGTTGGGTAGAATTATTAAACGACTACGACTACGACTGCGACATTCGCTACCATCCTGGTAAGGTGAATGCTGTGGCCGACGCTCTTAGTCATAAAACTCATATGAAGAGTGCTCGGTGTCTCCAACTCGTTAACGATCTTCAATGCCACATTCACGAAGCTCAAAATGCCTCTATTAACGAAGGTAATCTCTTTGTCGAGATACGAGGTGCTATGGAGCAGGATCTCGTGTCTAAATCCAATGGTATTCTATACTATCTCAATCATATCTGGATTCCTGATCGCGAAAACCTTCGAGACTTTCTGATGAAGGAGGCACACAAATCAAAGTATTTTGTTCATCCTGGCGCTAACAAAATGTACCAAGATTTGTGTATATCCTACTGGTGGCCTAGGATGAAGCAGGATATCGCCTCCTAAGTCTCAAAATGTCTCACTTGTTCGAAGGTAAAAGCCGAACATTAACGTCCTTCTGGTTTACTCGAACAACCAGAAATTCCCGTCTAGAAATGGGAGAGCATTGCCATGGACTTTATCACCAAGCTCCCTCGTACTTCTTCTGGTCATGACAGTATTTGGGTGATCGTTGATCGGTTGACCAAATCAGCTCATTTTCTTCCCATTCGTGAAGATTTCAAAGTCGAGAAATTGGCTAGAATCTACACTGATGAGATCATCTGTCGTCATGGTATCCCCATTGACATAATTTCTGATCGTGATGCTTGTTTTACGTCACGTCTTTGGCAAACTTTTCAATCTACTATGGATACTGTTCTTAACCTTAGCATTGCTTTCCATCCTCAGTCGGATGGTCAAACTGAGCGTACTATCCCAACCTTAGAGGATATGCTTCATTTATGCGTAATAGATTTTGGTGGCAACTGGGATTCACACTTGCCTTTGGTTGAATTCTCGTACAATAACAGTTATCATGCGGGTATTCAAATGGCACCTTTCGAAGCACTGTATGGTCGCAAGTGCCATTCGCCTATTTGTTGGCATGAGATTGGTGAATCTCAATTCAATGGTCCCGAGCTTATACAAGAAGCGACGGACAAGATTTTACAGGTTTGACACAATTTGCTGAAAGCCAGGAGCTGACAAAAGAGTTACGCCGACAAGCGTCGCAAGCCCTTAGAATTCGAGACAGGTGACTTCATACTTCTCAAGGTATCCACTTGGAAGGGCGTGGTTCGATTTGGCAAGAAAGGGAAACTCGCACCTCGCTATGTTGGTCCTTTCAAGATTCTCGAAAGGATTGGCAAGGTTGCGTATAGACTGGACCTGCCTGAAGAACTCAACAATGTACACCCTGTCTTCCACGTTGTGACAACTCGAAATTTAGAACCTTTCTTGTATCCCGATGTAACATGAACGTGTAACTAGTTAACTTGTGTGATTAATGATAAGTGAACCTCGTATGTGACTATGTGTTACATGTTGTGTTTAATTGTGTGCGTATATGTATGCTTGTATGTATAGTATGTGTGTATTAGTATGAACCGCGACACAAGAACCCGACTCGAGACCATGTGGTCTCGAGTGAACAATGCAACATGTGGGCCGGTTGGGCCGCACCTCATTTAACCCACCCGAAACCTACTAGGACTAGTATATATATCATGCTCCTAGCAAACTTTGCCATTCTTTGGACAATCCACACACACACTCTCCTTCTCCCTCACTAAAACTCTAAGCCACAACATTCTTCTCCTTCTTCTCGGATTCAAACCGGTGACCACTAGGAGCTCTCGGATCGACTCCCACACGCACCCGTTTAGAAGCTTCATACTCACCTTTGAAACTCATCAACCGGTTAGTGATTTTATGATGTTTGTTGTTGTTAAATGATAGTGTGAATGATATGATTTAACTAGTGTAGATTGTATGCTTGATGATGTTTTGTGAATCGGATGTGTGTGATGTTGATAATCGGCTAACATGTTTTAATTTCGGATATGTTTCTAAAGAGCTCATGATATCTTGTATCGAAATGTGATTCAAATCATTAAATGTGGATGTTCATAAAACCGGCTTGCATATGTGTAGTACCATGCTAATCGGATTAGTATAGAGTTGATTCTTTAGATGTTATGTGATGATTTGAAACCGTTAGATGACTATGTTCAAGTGTGTTGATTTGTTGCTCATGATTATGTTGTGATTAATGATAAAAACCCGGAAATAAGATGAACAAGTTTGAATAAGCAATATGAACATGACCTGAATATATGAAGAACAACTTGAACATGATATGAATGTGGCTTGAACATTTGAAATTGGTATGTTGGATCCATTTTGGTAAATTACTAGACAAGAAGACATGTTTAGTGGATAGTACACAACTGTGCATGAAATCAAAACCTCATTGGCTAAGTACAAGGACAGAATCAGCAGATGTCCAGTCGAAACCTTCGGTTGCGACTCGAGACCACCACATGATGAGTCGAAATCCCCCGGTTGCGACATCGGTTGCGAGTCGCAAACACCTGGTTGCGACTCGAAACCACACGGGATCAGCACACAAACCTTATGACTCGAAATCTCAGTTACGAGTCCGGTTGCGACTCGAGACCAAAACAGCATGAACCGAGACCATGATTACGAGTCCGGTTGTGACTCGAGACCGTGACCATGATAACTCGAGACCGCAGTTTGCGACTCGGGTTGCGAGTCGAGAACGCCTGGTTGCGACTCGAGACTATACACATGTACACGCTGTTTGGACTTGCACCTCATTTCGGACTTAAGTAATTGGGCCGGACCTTTGGGCCTAATGCATGGACCTTATACGTGCTGTTGTTTATGAATAATTATTTGGGCTGCCATGGATGAAACTTGCATGCAATGTGCTAGCATACGTGTAGAACATACGTGCAATACGTGGTTTGAACCTGACTTGTATGACACAACTGTGATAGGACGCGAGTGACCACAATATTGCTTGTTTGACTTTTCTGTGTATCTACCGAGCAAACCAAGGTGAGTTCACACCCTCTACAAAGCATGGGATTCCTAGGGGTCGGGAATTGGGGTTAAGGAACATGGGTTCCTCGTCCTCCTTGGGTAGGACAGCAATGGTTCAGGAATGTAATTCCTCGTCCTCACGGACAGATAACTCGTACTAGACCAAAACTCTATCACGAAGTCCCTCATTTTTATATCGACTTAATCGTCGGGCCAATGGCGAGCGGGTCATTAGTTAGATAGCGCTATTTAGGTCTGACAAACCTCACACCGTGCCGCAGAGGACGGGCATGAACTAATGGATCTGGGGCACGTCAATGATGATAGACATTGACAGTTTCAGGGCACATAAACATGACTACAGTCAGCAGTCGATATGGTAACGAGTCTAGTGTATACATGGGGTAGCCCCCACGGCCGAAATGCCAGATAACTAAAACGGGGTAGCCCCCACGGCTGGATTGCCAGAGTAACCGAGAATAAACAAATCACGTTTTTAACTATGGGGTAACCCCCACGGCAGGATGCCAGCTAAAGGAAACTGTTTTCGAAACAACTTAAAACGATCACCCAACCGTGAACTCACTCAACTTGTTGTTGACTCGTTACTACATGCTTTGCAGGTCCTTAGGTTCTTAGCTGGAGCTTGCATGGAGGAGGATCGTTGTGGGACATGGACGGCTGTGTGCCATGTTAAACTTGGAAACAATTAAACTATGTTTTGATTTAAGACTTATGCTTCCGCTTGCAACTTAACTATGTTTTGTTTGAACACCAATTGTATTGGTTGGATTTTATAACTACTTACATGCTTGTTCAATATGATTGGTGGCTGGATCCTGGTCAGTCACGCCTCCAAGCGGTAGTACTCCGCAGGTGGATTTTGGGGGTGTGACAGATTGGTATCAGAGCCATTGGTTATAGAGAACTTGGTTTTAATAAAGGGAAAAAACGTTTTTATTAAAATCAGACTATAACCTGTACAGTGCTCAACGGTCCACAACGACGCTTCACTCCACATGCAAGGCTCGACTCACTAGGTGATATGGTCTGTGTATATTGCCTACTTGTTAGTTACATAGTACATTGCTTATGGTATGCTTGGTTAGTGTAACTACTGTTGCTTGAACACGTGCGTACTACTCTATCTTATCGTCGTACTTTCGCGAACCCCTCTCACTCACGTTCTTCTTGATATGAAGATCATGTCTGGACGCGTTAACCTGACACAAGCCCAGTTGACGGCTCTGATCAACGAACGAGTTGCCGCAGCACTTGCAGCTGCACACGCAGGAGGTATATCCTGCAGTCCGAACTCATTCTAGGATCTTTAGAATCCTACTCTCGTGAACCAACCTTTGTGTTAAACTCTGTCTTTTCTTTCACCCACGATAGGTCATCATGTTCAGCCACCCGTGTGCACTTTTAAGACTTTCATGGACTGCCGACCAACTACTTTTAGCGGCACTGAAGGAGCAGTAGGTCTCCTACACTGGTTTGAGAAGCTAGAATCTGTGTTCGAAATGTGTGAATGCCCTGAGGCGCGCAGGGCGAAGTATGCTACTGGTACTCTCGAGGGTTTAGCCCTCACATGGTGGAACGCTCAGGTTCAAATGCTGGGGTTGGTTGCTGCCAACGCCACCCCATGGGAGAATTTTAAGGAAATGATCAAGGAGGAATACTGCAGTCGTGATGAGATTCACAAACTGGAAGTGGAGTTCTTCAACCTCAAGATGACGGGGTCGGAAATTGAAGCTTATGTGAAAAGGTCGAACGAACTGGCAATTCTGTGCCCTACTATGGTGGATCCTCCCATCAAACGCATCAAACTA